>OZ043941.1:3315941-3915941 GCA_964056405.1 Acronicta alni | reverse complement strand
TGGTTGGAACGAAACCGGTTCATGACATGTGGCGTTCAGAGTGGGGCCTTTTTAAACACGTAAATGCGAATCTAGTATCGGATCCCAATGAGAGGTTGCCAGGTTTCGACTCGGACCGTAAATCTTGGGCCATTACCGATGTCACTGTTTTATGAATGAGCGTTTCTTTTGCTGTAATGATCAACATCGGAAAATTATTGAAAGTACTGACCTATCATATTCGTTATGCTACATCCAAACACTTATGTAAAAGTATTATAATAAGTAATTACGTAATTCTTTTTGTAATCAACTTTTTTATTAAATACACATACGCCATGCAATATAGCATTAAACTAATCGTATTTACGTTTATTTATTAGGTACCTACCTTTTAAAAATGAAGCCAAAGAAAAATGCCGAGAGACGAGTTCAACGACGAAAACGGTATACCGAAGAAAACCTAAAAAATACCCAGCAAGCGATTCGAAGTGGGATGAGCAAGAAACTTGCTACAAAAACATTTCAAGTGCCAAGATCAACGTTACAGTTTAAGTCAAAGTTCTCTGATAAAAAATCTCGTCCTGATCCATCAACTACGCTAACAATGTCTGAAGAGGTAGGCCTAAAAAACCTCAAACATTTTATCGGCCTCATAAGTAAGTACCCATATGCCAAACATGATAAATATTTGTTTCCTTTTTTTAGTAAATGTTTATTTCAGGAAACAAGAAAGATCTCTTTCAACACATGTCAAACCGACATATACTTCAGAATCTGTTATTCATCACACAGATATGATATAATTTCGACACCAATGTAAGTATTTCATCCATCTTATACATCTCATTCATTATTATATTAATTACATTTCATTCAGTAGTACACTATTAGCATCTTTGTAGGTGTTTTGTTGAATTAATTATTTTTTTATTTCAGATCAAGTGACCAAAATCAAATCACACAACGAGCAAAAGTATTATCAACACACCTTGAATGTGAGACTTATACAGAATCTCACAATGCATTAGACGATGTAGGATCTATTGTTTCACCAGTTGGCAATATTCAGGGTTCAAACACGTAAATATTTAATCTGAATACCAACTGTTATTCTGATCCACTTAATATTTTTAATAATTGTCTAAAATAATTTTAGGGATATCAGTTCAACTCATCTAAAAAGTCTGGAAATATCAATGCTTAGTCTTCATACAAAAATATATAAATCGGAATCTGCTCTCAGAAAATTTGCTTTGCTATTTACATCATCTTCTGGGCCATTATGAAGTTGGATTAGTCAAACTAAAATAATAAATCGTAAAGTAATGGTTATGAATATAGCAGGAAGTGATAACCCTATAACAGAGAATTCACAGCGATGTCTTCTTTTTAATGTAAGTGGTACCTTGTCAGCGCCAATAAATTCCAAAATCAATATAGAAGAAAATGCTGGAGATACTATGAAGATTGATATAGAACATAAAGAAAATATCTTACCATGTTCTTCTAACCTGTTAACAAGACATGATACTTCTAGACAGTCTAGTTGTCCAACCGATAGTGACTTGTTTGGTAAGCCAGTTTTGTTCATCATATATAAAAAAAATATTCAAATATTGCCTAAGGCATTAAGACCGCCTTTGTACACTTTTCTGTACAATAAGTATAAATAAAATAAATAAATATTGAAGAAGCATTGATGTCAAATATGGAGTCCACTTCAGAGGATGACTAACCACAAAATAACCGAGGAAGACCATGTAAACGTGTAAGGAAACGGGGTGGTAAGTCTAGTTCCGCTTCTACTTCCAAGATAACTACTACAAATATTGAAGAAAAATTAACAGCAATTGTCGGGACCACCTCAGAACATGAAAGTATACCAAACTTCACTGAAAATACAAAGTTACCCGTAACAGAAGAACAACTGATACAAATACTTGAAGACTGATGAGAATTTTGATGACGATATTTTTGATGATGATTTTATTGAGAACAATAATAATTACGACAGTGATAGTGATACATACATTGCAAATGAAGATGAATTAATCCCTACAAATACTGAAGAAGATCTAGAATGCGGAGATGTTTCTGGACGGACTCTCGAACCGCATTAGCCTTAGGATCAAGTCAGACCCCAGAAGATACAAGCCGTTTGTGGCCCACCGACTCGCTGAAATAGAGGACAGGATACGTTCACTTGATTTCACAGCTGACAATTATGATGTAGCTTGGGATCTTCTTTGTGATAGGTTTAACAATAAGAGGCTTCTTGTAAATAATCACATTCAAGCTATATTTAATATTGAAACTTTAACTAAGGAGTCTGCCAAAGGTTTGCGTAACATTATAGACACTGTAAACAAAAACATTAGAGCTTTAAAAACACTCAAATTACATACTGAACACTGGGACATACTTATAATAATACACATTGTTTCTAATAAATTAGATCCAGTCACTAATCGTGAGTGGGAGACTCATCGTAGCACAATAAAAGAATTGCCTACATTGGATAACTTTAATGAGTTCTTAAAAAACCGATCTGATCTGTTGGAAACCATAGATGAGGCTCACACAAAGCGTAGGCATAGTGATATCACACATAACCGTCATAAATCCCTAGTAGTCAGTTCTCACTCACCACCTGCAGGCCAGTCATATGTTTGCCCGTTATGTAAAAATAATCATGCCATTTACCATTGTCCTAAGTTTAGATCACTTCCATTACAAGCAAAATTTCAAAAGGTTAAATCTTTAAATTATGAACTGCTTGCGTCAAGGTCATTCTGTAAATGTGTGTAGATTAGGTCCCTGCCGCATTTGCAATAAGCCACACAATAGTTTGTTACACAGCAGCAGTCATGACTTATCTATACCTAATATTTCATCTTCTTCTTCATCTTCACCTGCAGCAGCAGTTGCTCCCAATAATGATGTAGCATGTCTCTGTACCGCGTCGCCGTCATCCTCGTTGATTTCGTCGCAAACATCTGTAACACAAAATCCTAATTCTATTAATAATGATGATAGTAAAATTTCTTTATCAGTGATTAATAAAACCTGTGTTCTATTGTCAACAACATTGATTCAAGTTGAGGACTCTAATGGTAAAAAACATACCATACGAGCATTAATGGATAATGGAAGCACTTCATGTTTCATCACTGAGAACTTATGTGCAAAGTTACACTTACCTATCCTTCCACTTAACTACCTCGTCTTTAGTTGAAGGCTTAAATAGTCAATCCTCACGCATTACTAAAAGCTGTGATGTCATTATATCATCACACATAAATCCATACACAGAAAACATTAATTGCTTTATTGTCCCTAACATTACACAGTCATTACCTACTATACAAATAAACCCTACATTATTAAACATTCCAAAAGGCATTAAGTTAGCAGATCCAACATTCTGTGTTCCTTCTCAAATAGATATACTACTTGGTGCAGATATTTTCTGGAGAGTACTCCAATCCAAGAATATTTCTTTAGGTAAAAATAAGCCCACGTTAAGTAAAACCAAGTTTGGTTGGTTGATTTCGGGTTCCATACAAATACCACATAACACAATTATTGATACAGTCCATTGCAATCACATTGTTACATTAAACACTGATACTTCAAAATAATTTAACACAATTTTTTGAGTTAGAAAACATACCCATTCATAAACAAATATCGAAGTAAGAGCAGGAATGTGAACAAAGCTTTATAAAGGATACATTACGCGAGTCCAATGGACGGTTTTTAATTACTATTCCACTTAAAGAGTCGCCAAATAAATTGGGTGATTCATACGAGCAAGCATTGTCCGGATTCTTGTCTCTAGAACGCAGATTTCATAAAGAACCATTATTAAAAAAACAGTACTGTGATTTCATTAGAGAATATATTACTTTAGGTCACATGACAGAAAATACGAATCCTACACAAGATACGCATACTTACATATTACCACATCACGGTGTTCTTCGCGAATCAAGCCTCTGCGGTGACTACAACGGGTTTGTCATTCAATAGTATACAGATGGTTGGTCCAACCATACAAGACGATCTGATAAGTATTTTAATTAGAATGCGCCAGCATATATTCGTCGTAACCGCAGACGTCGAGAAAATGTATCGCATGATTAATGTTAATCCAGAGCAGCGTCGACTGCAACAAATCTTGTGGCGGTTTGAACCTCACGAAGAGCTCAAACAATATAAACTTAATACTGTCACATACGGTACTGCATCCGCTCCTTACCTTGCAACTAGATGCCTGAAACAGTTAGGAATAGAATGTCCTGAAAAATCTATTTCTGAAGTAATTCAACATGACTTCTATGTTGACGATTTGATTACAGGAGGGTCAACTGAATCTGAACTGGTAGAAATCTGCAAGGGCGTGATAAAACAGTTAGAAAAAGGGCAATTCTGTTTAAGAAAGTGGTACTCTAATCATCCAGAAATTATTGACAAAATCATTAATGGTAACAGTAGTGATGGTTTACTTAATCTTAGCTCTAATGAATGTTCAAAGACTTAAGGTTTGCTTTGAAATTGTAAAGATGATAATTTGCTGTTTTCAGTAAACATCAAAGAAACCACACAAATTACTAAACGTACAATATTATCTATTATGTCACAAATTTTTGACCCATTAGGTCTAATTAATCCATGTCTGCTGATGGCAAAATTAATTTTACAAAAGTTATGGTCCTCAAAAATCACATGGGATGAAATTGTTCCATATGAAACCCAGGTCACATGGCAGAAATTCTTAAAATCATTACTATACATAAATAAAATAAGAATCCACAGATGTATAATTCTGGATTCCTCAGACATAGAAATTCATGCATTCAGTGATGCATCAACATTAGCATATTCAGCATGTGTTTATATTAAGTCAACATCTGTTTATATTAAGTTAACTTAGTCACGGCAAAGAGTCGTGTGGCTCCCATAAAACCAACGACAGTACCCCGGTTAGAACTCTGTGGTGCTCTGCTTACCACAAGACTTACAGAAAAGGTTATTTCCTCATTAAGATTACAGATAAGTAGCATTACATACTGGTGTGATTCTACAATTGTTTTAGGTTGGATAAAATCACCAAAAAATCATTTACTTAAACCATTTGTTTTTAACAGAATACAAGAAATTCTTGATAGATCTAAGCCTTCCATGTGGCGATACATCTCTACAAGCCTGAATCCAGCTGATATAGGGTCACTCGGCACAGATGCTGAGAATTTAGATAGTTGTAGCTTGTGGTGGTCAGGCCCATCATTTCTTACACAGGATAAGTCAGAATGGCCAGTCCAACCCACACATAAAAATTTAACAGACTTACCAGAATTTAAAATACAATGTAATGTTTCAACAGAACAAACAAGTAATGATGTTTACCTTTCGGACTTTATAAAACGTTTTTCTAGTTTCAGTAAGTTGCAACGGGTAATAGCTTATGTTCAACGTTTCATCTACAATTATTTACATCCACATGACAAACGTAGTAGTTATTTAAAAATTCATGAACTCAATGCAGCTCTTAATTCATTATGTAGATTTGCACAACAAGAAAATTATTCCACAGAATATAACTTACTTAAAAATGGTAAACAATTATCAATGAAAAATCAGTTAAGTAACTTAAGTCCATTCTTTAAAGAAGATGATCATTTGCTGCGAGTGGGCGGAAGGTTATCTAATTCATTTTATGATTATGACACAAAACACCCTACACTTCTTCACTTATCACATCATCTCACAGTTCTCATATTCACTCAATACCACATATTACTCATGCATGCAGGTCCACAATTGCTGTTATCAACTTTAAGACATAAATTTTGGGGCATTGGCGGTAGAAACCTTGCTAGAAAGGTTGTACATAAATGCATAAAATGTTGCCATTTTTCAGGAAAAATCAGGCAACCAATCATGGGAAATCTCCCAGAACAACGCCTTCATGCTGACTTTCCATTTACACACACCGCTGTTGATTATGCTGGACCAGTTATGATATTGAACCGGAAGGGTAGAGGCAGTACATTAATAAAATCCTACTTATGTATCTTTGTTTGTTTAGCAATAAGGGCAGTACATATAGAGCTTGTGACCGACTTGAGCAGTGAGACTTTCCTAGCTGCTTTAAACCGTTTCATTGCGCGCAGAGGCAAACCCGTCAACATTTTCTCTGATAACGGTAGATGTTTTGTAGGCGCATGTAGTGAATTGTCAAAATTTTCAAAACAAAATTCCAACTTAATTAGTGAAAAAGCGTCAGAATTATCTATCAATTTTAAATTTTCGCTAGCTTATAGTCCCCACTTTAATGGTCTAGCTGAGGGTTCGGTAAAGTCGGTAAAATTTCACCTAAAAAGAGTAGTTTCTTTAGCAAATTTGACATATGAGGAAATGAATACAGTCCTTGTACAGATTGAGGCTATTTTGAATTCTAGGCCTCTCAGTCCCATGTCTTCAGATCCCTCGGATCTTACAGCCCTAACACCGTCTCACTTCTTAATTGGACGAACCATAACGTTACTTCCTTCATCTCAGGTCAAGGAAGATGCCGCTATGCATACCCTCTCACGTTATATGAGAACGCAGCAACTGAAAGCACATTTCTGGAAGCGATTTTACAATGAATACATTACAGAGCTTCAGAAACGACATAAATGGCGCAAAGAAGGAGAGCAGCTTCGGATAGGCGAGATGGTGCTGGTGAAGGATGACCAGGCGCCTCCCAACCGATGGCCGCTCGGGCGTGTGACGCGCCTGCACCCCGGTACCGACGGCGTAGCTCGCGTCGCCGACGTACTCACCGCCTCCGGTACCCTGCGCCGGGCCTACAATCGACTGTGTCCACTGCCATTGGTGGCCCAGAACTCCATTCCTGAGGTGGCAACATGTTAACGCCTGGCGTCTGTGTGGCTACACAGACGCACACGACGATAGAGCAGCGGCGGTTCCGGCTCGCGCGCGGCGCATGATTTCCTGCCGCGCCCTCTGCCGACCGACGAAGGCACTCGCCCATAAACCACACGGCCGCGCGGCCGAGTGTCTCGAGTCGAAATTACGAATTAAATTGTAATTTCATTATTGTTTAAACATTATACTACATTAATACTGCATAAAGGTGTATTAAATCAAAATTCAACAACCACGCATTCATACCCCGCTCATCGATAAGCCTGCTGTTCAACAGGATGATTTGTTTGCTAATGACATTTATGCTGTAGGAACAGTGACTTCATAGAGTCGACCTGCCTAATGCTATTACGAAGAATGACCGTGCTCAATCCTAATAGCACTGACCGCAGGACTAATATCTGCAATAAAATGGGTTGACTCACGTGTAATTACTGTCTTAATACGTTAATCCCTACAGCTATGGCATCGTATACACTGTGTGGAGAGGCGGGGTGGGTTGCACCTCCGACGAAAAGGGAGGATCCTCCGACCAGGCGGGTGTTGTGCCTGGCGGGCCACGGCCCGACGGTTGATGTCGGGCGGTTGTATATATGCAACTTTTCGTTGCGAATGTTGCTTGCGCGATTCAGGCCTTCGTAGTTCTATGTAGCGCGGTAGATGTCGCTATATCACTCCCCCCCGAGACCGGAGGTCGATGATCTTGATGAGTCAGCGGTCAGTGCGTCTGAAGAGCTTGCCAGTGCCAGGAGTGCGAGTTCCAGTGAGTCGGAACGGATGCCGCGTAGTCCGCAGTGAGTCGGGACTGTGAGCGGTGAGTGCGATGAGTACCCAGTGAGTCGGGGCGATGCTGCGTAGACCTCAGTGAGTCGAGGTAGTGCAGTGAAGCGTAGTGGCTGGCTGCTGCGTCGACCAGGAGAGACGGCCTCTGCTTGTTGACCGGCCGAAGTGCAGTGTGCTGTGCCAAGTCGCTGATGTCGGCTGAGGGTTCTGACCATGCTGCATGTCTGCTGCAGGCATGTGGTCAGGCTGCCCGTTGAAGCCGGAAGAGTGCTGGCTGGCTGTATGACTCGCTGCTCGATGCTGTTGAAGGCTGCTGTGAGGGGAAGGTGATGACGAAGGTGCTGGTCTCCGGAAGGCTGCGCTGATGTTCTGCTCGGGGTCACCAGTGTGGAGACACTGGTATCACGTCGGGGTCACCAGTATGGAGAGGCGAGGTGTATTGCCCCTCCATCCAAAGGGAGGATCCTCCAACCAGGCGGGTGTTGTGCCTGGCGGGCCACGGCCCGACGGTTGCTGTCGGGCGGTTGTATATATGCAACTTTTCGTTGCGAATGTTGCTTGCGCGATTCAGGCCTTCGTAGTTCTATGTAGCGCGGTAGATGTCGCTATAGCTTAATATGGGTGGAGTCGATCATTTCGATCATTTCAGATCATCTTACCCTATAAACAGAAAGACCAGAAAATTTTGGATGAGATTGTTCTTATATAAGTTAGATGAGAGTGTGATCAATGCTTACATTACATACGCAACAATACATCCCACTACGGTTCACTTACATAGGGACTATTCGGCTGAAGTTGGCCCGTGCCTTGATAGATGGTTATACTTCCAAAACACATCGCACGCACATCGGTTCAGTTTAAAAACAAAAAAGGAGGAAAATTTGGCGTACCGGATGAAATCTGCCTTAGGAACGTAGGTGAACACTTACCAACAAAAGATAATTCTTATAAAAGATGTCGCTTTTGTAGCACAAAAGCTAAAGAAAAGAGAACGAATATCAAATGCTGCAAATGCGATGTTGCATTATGTGCGCTTTAAAAATTTTCATTTAATTGAAGCTCGCCATGTAACCAATGTATGAGGCTCCAGTTTTGTTTCCATTTTGTGATTATCACTTTTTGTGCAATAAATATCCTTCTAATTTCTATGATTTTGTTTTTTTCTTAATTAATAATAATATTTATTTAAAGAAACTTAAGACATAAGATACAAAATATTTTAACAGGCTAATTTAGGTCAAGTTAAGTGGTTAACCTTCTGTAGCCGAACTAGGCAATTATTCATGTACATGCAAAAACAAATCCCGGTTTTGATTAATTCCGGCTTTTAACTATTTATCGGTTTTCAATATTGTACTGGTATTAAACCTATAAGAAATTAAGGATCTTCGTGTTCGACATCTACGTTCATCCAGGAGTGTCTTAGACTACCTAGTCGGCTCTAGGATACGGAACGGTAAAGTTCCTGGCGCCAATTTATTGTATAATTACATAATTCATAATTGGAAGGATTTACTTTGATATTTTCACTAGTAATAATTAATTTCAAGTTTTATTTTCAACGGTACTGGCTTTATCTCCAACCCCCCACGACCATAGCTCTTTCCACTGAAATTTAAGCTGGCTGCAGAGCTAGCATGGCCGGAGACATTTTATCCACGAGGAGAGGACAAAATACTATTCCCCTCTGTCAATTTTGTCCACCCTCCGAGCATGACGACATGGGTGGATAGACTATTCACGGTGGACTAAACAGGAGAAACGCGTTCCCGAAATTATTGCCATTATAAGAAAACTTTTATTCAATTACAAAATAGTCGAGAATATCGTCATAAACCAAAGTACTTTTTTCGTTTTATTACATCTGTGCTGGATATTTATTTTGTTTTGTTGTCAATGTTGTATAACCTCAAATCAAATAATATTTTATTTCAAAAACCACACACTTATTTAATATTATAATGAGTGCTAAAAAGTAAGTACTTATTTATCTTTGTGTTTTTACTATTGAATAATTGAATATTCTATCGACTATTATTTATTTATTTTCGGTTATTTCAGATCCAGAAACAAAGTGTGTTGGTCGACTTTATGTCGACTCACAACCCCTGGTCCTTGCCGTCACTTAAAGAAGCTGCCCCCCCCCCCTACCGCCGCAGAAACCGAGTGCCCCAATTTTCAACGAGCTCGTCAAGGGAATCAACCTAATTCCGAAATTCCCGGGCCTACCCGCCCGGGTCCTCAAACACGGAGAGATGGGGCTCACCCAGGAGGGATTAAGGAGACTAAGGCAGGACAACCTGGATGACTCGAGGAATGAGATAATCATCAAGGCCCTCAAGTTATCTGGGCAGTACAGAAGGGCCCTCAACCTCTACCGACTACCCTGAAAGACACAACACCTCTATCCGAAATTAGCACACATAGCCACTGGGGAATTTACAGGGCCATTAGGAGCCAAAAGGGTGGAATCTCAGTGGCTAGTTCTAAAAGAGATTTTAAAAGAACACGGTCCTATAGTCCGGATAGGTCTGTCGACCAGTGGAAGCAAGTAAGTACTTATCTGAATACACAGTTATAACACTGGTATAAAAAAAATAGGTAGATACTAACGTATATATAATAAATTATGCTTGCAGACTTGGAAGGACATTAAAAAGGGTGCCCGTGCTGAAAATGCAGCTGCATCACGGGGCTCAATTCCACTGGCAATGCTCAGCCTGTGCCGAGTGTCTCGGAAACCAGCACAAAAGTTTTAAATATTATTGGGCTTGACTGCTCCACCGGTATTGGGTACTAATTAATGTACTAATTAAGATAATTGTATAAAGTGTGGGTGCATCTAGTGTATTTTGCATGCATGCAAGCATGTCAAGCTAATGTTTGTTTTTATATAACAGGAAATAATTGAAATAGAGGTGACAGAAAGTTTAAATGTAAGTGGCTTAAGCCGCCCTCCCCCCACCTTCTTTGCTGATGAGGTGGAAAATATTCCACCAACTCCTTCTACCAGCAAGAAGAAGGAGAAAGTCAAGGAACGGGCTGATGAGTGTTTTCAGCGATTAAGTACAAGCTGAAAACAATTCTATCCTGCAAGTAACAATGCTTTGAGAAAGCATTGTTACTTGCAGGATAGAATTGTTGTATCTTTCAATACTAATTGCATGGTCACTATGTTATAATAACTTTGTGGTGATTTTTATTGTTGCCAATATCTTTCAGAGCATCGATAATAGCCTTAAAGAGCGAAATTACATACTGCGCGAGCAAAATGTATTGCTCCGTATCATTCACCTTATCTGAGTTATTGCAAAGAAGATTTGCAAAATGCAATAGGAGAAATTCAAAATGGCTCACTGAAATTAATAGAGGCGGCTAATAAATACAACATTCCAAAGAGTACATTAAGCAGAAAATATCGAAATATAAATTGCACACAAGAAAAAGCCAGACACCCTACTCTTTTTCCAAAAGATGAAGAGATGGCGTTCATAAAATACATACAAATACTTTGGGGGTTTCCACTAGATTCTACAGACTTACGCGTATTTGCCCAAAAATACTTGAACAAACTAGGAAAAGGGTCGTTCCGTGGTTTCGTGCAAAAACGGTTTCCGGACAAATTTTACCACTTATTTCTTAGTTAATGCAATATATTTTTTGCGTAGTGCGTAAAGACATAGTCACTTTAAAAGTAGTATCGGTAATTTTACATTTATATTCGTTAATTATATAAAAAAATCAATTAAAACTGCGTGAAAAATCATTCCTCTCTGTTTCCAAATAGGGACCTCGGCATGTATTTTCATGTTAATTTGCCAATATTCGAATTCAAGACTTTAATTAATACGCTATCTTGAAAACAAACTTCTGACCTATTGTTCAAGTATTTACATTTTTTAACTCATTAATAGTAAAAGAAAAGCTATTTTTTCAAATTGTCACTATAAAAACTTCATCACCATCCGTACTTAGAAACTTTATAATTTTATCGATGTTTATTTGATGCCTACTACAATTCAGGTCACAACGTGCTTCTATTAGTCAGTTAGCCGCGGCAAACAAAGCGAGGTGGACGTGCGCTTAACGTTGTCTAAATTATTTACGATCTTCTCTTCTTGTTGATAGTGCTTCGTCCAGAAAACAGTTCGTCGCATTCCTACTATTTCACAAGGTACCTACAGTACCTTGCAAATTATTATAAATATTTAATGTGTTTATCTCATAGGTTGATTTTGATCGTATTTTATTCTTAAGTTTCTAATGTATTTAGTAACGAAGACATCAAACAAAATGTTTGAATTGTTCATTCATCTCCACTTCATTACCATCTTTTCCTTCCATTATTTTTGCGGGAAGGTAATGAATTGTTTTGGAAGGAAATGAAAGTATTTTTAAAGTTACAAATAAAATTATTTAGGTACTATTTTAAACTATCTTTTCAAATGAGATGACTATATTTCTGTGTAATTTATGATTCTACTCTTCTAAAATAATAAGACATGGGTTTGTATTATTATTTTCAGTACTAATATGGGGAAAACTCGTGAAAAGTCAACAAGAGAAGAAAAACTAGCAAAAGACAGGCTAAGCAAACGAGAAAAATATGCGCAAATAAAAAACGATCCTGATGTATATTCTCTACAGAAAGAAAAAAAAAGTAGATATTTAGCGAGGAAAGAGAGAAAAAAGATTTGTAGCATTAAAGATATGACTCCTAGGGCACAGCGAGAACAAAGAAGGCGTTGGCGAAAATACACACAAAACTACTTAAAAAGGAAGGAAATAGAAAAAACACTGAGCATATTGATGGAAAACTCACCACCGCAGAGTGAATCAGAAAATTATATAAATACAGAGCCTCCTGGAGTAGATCCCTTGATATTGTCTGAGCCAGGTCCCAGTCCAGTCCAAAGTACAAACCCAAATAAGTCTGCAGAATTAATCAAGTCCAAAAATTTATTAATAAGGCGAATGCGTTATAGACACATGAAGACAGTAAAGGAATTTTGTGATAAAATTGATAAACTAGAAAAAGAAAAAGATGCATTACGTAAAAGAAGTTGTGTAACTAAAAAAGTGTGTGATACAATTGAAAAAAAAAGTAGATGAAGTATTGATGGAGATAAGGCCAGAAAAGAAAGAAGAAGTAAAAAAAAAGGTGATTTTAACGCGAAAAATGTCGCCTGGAATTGCCACTCGAACAACCAGAGAGGCAGAGGGCTTGATAACCTGAGCACCTTGCTGAATTACGATATCATCGCCCCAATGATGCCCACCCACTATCCCGCTGACGTAAACCACAGACCTGACGTACTCGACATAGCCCTCTTAAAGAACGTAAACTTAGGTTTACGCTCTCTAGAGACGCTACAAGAGTTAGACTCTGACCACCGACCTGTGATCCTAGTAGTAGGCCCCAGACTTGATCCCTCAGAACAGGTCAGCCCGCTCCAACAAAGGTGATAACGGGTTGGAGGAACGCCACAAGTCGACTTCATCCGTTCACCTGGATGCCATCCCCGACCTTATAGTGTCAGCTGCCGACGCAACGGGCGCGATCAACTCCCTAACCGACCATGTATAATCCCTGTTGAACGAATGTTCACGACAGATTTCACGACAGAGGAGTTTGATAACCGCTGGAATCTGCCGGAGGATGTGCGTGGCTTGATGACGGAGAAGAACGCGGCCATCAGAGCGTACGACAATTTTCCCTGCGAGCCGAACCGCGCTCACATGCGCAATTTACAGCGCTGTAAAGAAACACATAAGTGAGTTGCGCGAGGCCCGCTGGGATAATTGGTTGAAGAACCTGGAGCCCACCCATCAGGCCTTCTGGCAGCTGACCCGGAAGCTTAAGTCCGATCAAGAGTCTACAATGCCCCCTCTGAACCGTCCTAATCAAAGGCCCGCCTTTAACGACGACGAAAAAGCCGAATGCCTAGCCGACAGTCTAGAGGCACAATGCTCGCCTAGCACTCTACCTGCAGACAAGGCCCACCTCAATGAGGTGAACGCCGAAGTCGAACGTAGAGTCACCCACACGCTGTCCCCTGATAACCCTACGGCCCCCGTAAGTTCCACTCCCTCCCCCGCCCCCGACCCAGACGATCCCGTCCCCCCCGTCACTGCGGACCAAGTCCGGTCGATCGTACAGAACCTACGACCCAGGAAAGCCCCCGGCTCAGACGACATCACCAACAAGGTGGTTAAGCTCTTCCCCGCCTCCCTGATCATTCTGATGGCCGCCATCTTCAATGCGGCATTAAATAATAACATCTTCCCACAAGTGTGGAAAGAAGCTACCATCATCGGTATCCCTAAACCCGGTAAACCCAGGTCTGAGCCCTCCAGTTATCGCCCCATAAGTCTCCTCAAAGTCCTTGGGAAGATCTATGAGCGGCTTATCTATGCCCGATTGAAGAACTTTGCCGAATCCCATAATCTCATTCCCGACGAGCAGTTTGGTTTTGTATCCACCGAGTGCATCGCACAGTCGAACATATCAGCGCTGGATTCCAGCGCGGTATGACGACTGGCATGCTCTTCTTCGACGTGGCGAAAGCCTTCGACAAGGTCTGGCACAATGGCTTGATTTACAAGCTATATTCATTCAACGTGCCAGACCGTCTCGTGCTCATCATTCGAGATTTTCTGTCGAATCGCACCTTTCGCTATCGTATAGAGGGCGGCACACTCTCGTCCCCCGATCCTATCCGAGCCGGAGTCCTTCAGGGCTCCGTGCTTTCCCCTTTTCCTTTTCACGCTGTACACCAGCGATATTCCAAAAAGATCCAAGTCGCAGTTGGCTCTATTCGCTGACGACACGGCTATATATTATTCCGGCATCAGCCTTACAAACATCACCAAAATTCTCCAATCCTCGGTCAATGCCCTAGGGAATTGGTTCAGGAAATGGAGAATAGAGGTGAATCCCAAGAGCGCGGCGGTTCTCTTTCACAAGAGTTCCGACCTCTCCGCTCAAGCCCAACCCATCTCCCTCTTCGGCCAACAGATCCCTTGGGAAAAGAAAGCCAAATACCTGGGCGTGGTTCTAGATTACCGACTTACGTTCCGAGAGCACATAAAAACGGTGTATTCGCGCGCCGCTTTTGCTCTAGGACGTCTACACAGCATGCTCAATGCACGTAGTAAACTCTCCCTTAAATACAAGGTGAGAATTTACGTGATGTGTATCCGTCCCATCATGACCTATGCGAGTGTCGTATTCGCTCACATAGAAAGTCCCGCTATCCATAGGATGCAGACCCTCCAAAACCGATTCATGCGCAAAGCCACGGGCGCCCCTTGGTACGTGCGCAATAAGGACCTTCACTTAGAACTAAAACTGCCTACCATCAAGCAGTTTATGAAACGCGCCTCTAAGCGCTATTTTAATTTGGCTCCCCTTCACCCTAATCCCCTTGTGGTCAGTAGCGTAGACTACAAACCCTCTCAGATAAGTAGAGTGCGCCGCCCAAGGCACGCACTCACTTACCCTGACGACCAAATCACCCTAGCGCAGGAGTCAAACAGAGTGACTAGCACTCTCAAAACACACGCACAAAAACGCCGCCCGATATACCGTCCTCGCCGGCGAGGCCCGTCGCGAAGACCCCTTAACGGTAATCCTCCCCGTCCCTTGCTCGAGCCGGCCCGTGCCGAGCCAGTAGTTTTAAATTCGCCCCTAAATCATTTAAACCCAGATCCAGCCGTCCCTAGCTGCCCCCCCAGCAACGTCCTAAGCCGAGGTCCGAGTCCCGCAGGGGACGCCCTTAGCTGTGTTGCTTAGTTTATAAGTTGCCCCTGGCTGGAGGCATTTGGTGCCTCGCCACCTAGTCCGGTTAAATTTGTAAAGCTCCCTCGAGCTAAAAACTATGTCCGACAAAAAAAATAATATGAGAGGTGGATAGGCCGAGGTGGGCCAGTGTCGTGGCCTGCACGCTCGTCTGATTTAACCCCATTAGAAATTTTTTTATGGGGTCGTGTAAAAGACCTTGTTTACGGCCAAACCGGTCATGAAATAAGAAGTGTGGAAGAACTAAGAATGCGCATCAAGCGCGCTTTTCAGCAAGTCAAAAGTGAAACGGACACTTTAAATAAAGTGCACAGACATGTACGCAAGCGTGCCTACATCTGTGTGCAACGCGAAGGCGGACTTGTGCAACACTTTCGTAGATAGATACTTTGGTAGTGTTTTGTAAATAAGGTGCAATTGGTGTAAATAAGGTGCAATTGGTGTAAATAAGATGAAATTGGTGTAGATAAGATGAAATTGGTGTAAATAAGGTGATTAACTTTTAAACACGCCAAGTTACTGTAATTTGTGGTTATTTGATATTGATTATACCTATCTCCTTCCTGTTTTCAAAATAATGATAATGAGAACATTAAGAATAACGATTCTTACACTAACTTGACAGTCCAAAGCCTGTTTTAAGTGTGATGGGGAGTTTATCACCTTATTACGTCAGTTTTTATCTACGGCAAGTAGGTAAGTTCACTTTTAAAATACTTGCTCGAGTTTTATTGCGTACCTACCTAGCAGGTAGATAGATAGTTACATATCTACAACCTGGTCAGCTGATTTCGGTGTTCATTCACAGAACAGTTAGAAAGAGATAGCAATTGTTTTCCTTATCGAAACGAGACATTGCGCGTGGTTTGTGGACTACGTTATACAGAATAAAGCAAATGTTTATTTATTTACTTTGTTTACTCAACTATTTGATTATTCCGGGGTACGAAATTTCTTCACTAATGTAATCTATATACACAATACTTTCTCCCATTGCAGCCGTGGCCGTGGAGAAAGGCCGTATTTTTATAATACCTTCTATAACTTACATGACTCATGTAACACCACATTCACACCGAAACTTTAGACTGAGATTAGCTCGTGGTTTAATTGAAAATTTTACTACGAAGAACCAATATAGACCGACAATATTCAAAAATAAAAAAGGAGGACACTTTGGATTACCAGAAGAAATCCGTCTCCTCAACGTCGGTGTGCACTTGCCTGAAGGAAGTGACACATACAAGAGGTGCAGATTTTGCAGCACCAAAAAATTGCAAAAGAGATCAAAAATATGTTGTTCTATGTAAAGTGACTCTGTGTGCCAAGTCATGTTACAGACTTTTTCACACTGCGGAGGAAACTCAAGCAGAATAATTATCTACTTTTTTATTAATAAAACTCTTTACTTATTATGAGCACGATATATTATTTACCTATAAAAATAGACATCACATTCATATCTACATTCGATAAAATATTAATACCTATACTTTTTTGTATTTACTAAATTACACAAGCAAATCCAGGGATAATAGAAATGCTCAAGGGGTTTTTATAAACGCTTTTGATAGGGTTGGCAGTTTATGCAGGTTGCTAAATTCTTACTTTATTACCTAAATTTTAAATTGTTGAGTTGTTTTATGCTTTAAATTAAAACATTCATTTTGTTATGACGAAATCAATATTTTTCAAATATTTATTAATTTTGTATACGCAGGTATAGTAGCAATATGCCACGCATCTACAAACCAGACCCTCGGGTAAAAAGTATTTAAAATATGACGTCAATTTAATACAACAGGCTGTTAATGAATATTCTGCGAGTAATAGTTCTCTTGATACTATCTCAAAAAAATATAATATACACAGATCTGTATTATACAGACACCACAAAACATATGAAAAGTCAAGGAGGTCAAACTGTTTTATCGAAAGAAACTGAAGAAGAATTTATTAAATACATCAATGTATGTGCCGTCTGGGGCTATCCTTTGGAGGCATATGATTTAAGAATGCTTGTTATGGTCTATCTTGATAAATTCGGTGTCAATGATAAGAGATTTAAAAATAATATGCCTGGACCAGATTTTGTATCTATCCTCTTTTATGAAAAGACACAAAGATTCAATTACTCAGAGATTATCGCAAAATATAAAGAGAAACCGCGCTAAAATAATAAGAAAATACTTTGAAGAATTAGAAATTTCATTATCAGGCGTATCTAAATGCAATATTATAAATTACGACGAGACGAATCTTTCGGACGATCCTGGGCGGAAGAAAATAATTACAAAAAAGGCGTGAAATATCCAGAGCGGGTGATGAACCACTCGAAGTCTGCTGATTCTATTATGATTGCGTGCACAGCAGTGAGTGATAATTACTGCCTCCTTATGTTGTCTCTAAGGCACAACATTTGTTTGATACTTGGACTGTTAAGGGACCAAAAGGGACTCGTTACAATAGATCACAGTCAGGTTGGTTTGATGGAATCATTTTTGAAGACTGGATTAAATCGGTAATCATACCCTATTTTCAAGGAGTACCCGGAAGAAAAATCTTATCATTTATAGTCGCACCTTTCATTAGACTTAATTATACTGTGCCATGAAAAAAACATAAGTTTCGTATTCTTGCCAGCTAATTCAACCCACATCACACAGCCATTGGATGTGGCCTTTTTCAGGCCCCTGTAAATAGCTTGGCGAAATATATTGTTTTAATGGAAAAAAGCCGACGGTCGCCAACAAGCATCAGTTACAAAAGGATGTTTTCCACGTTTACTGTCTATGCTTTTAGACGCCCTAAAACACAATGCTAAAGAAAATATTTTATTAAGCTTTAAAAAACCAGGAATAAATCCACTTGAGATATCGACGTAATACCAACGTCAGAATGCAATGATGAAAACGATATGATACGAGACGAGAGGATTGAAGCAACAATAGAAAAGTCACAGATATTTCCCAATGCTGGCGGTGAAATAATAACGAATGAGAATGAAATAAAAAGGATAATATGATCGAGAAGATAAAAAATAACGACATGCAAAAGCTAGAGACTGGCCAAATAAAAGATCAAGAATTACTTGAGACTCGTGATAGAGAAATGTTGTATAATCATGAAGCTTGTAATACAACGTTTGACGAAACAGAAAAAGACTTACTGAAGAAAGAGACTGATTTTGAAGTTAACAATATAAGTTACATAAAAGACTCAAATTATAATATAGGAAAAACAGTTTTGATAAGATAGTACAAAACAAAATCATGGAAGTATTATATTGGTGAAATAGAGTATCAGTCCAGATACAACATTTTATACCATTTCATTTTATAAAACTATCGGCATAAAAAACAGGTAATTTAAAGTTTATTATGCCTAAACGTAACACAGATAAAGACACTGTTCCAGAAGTTAGTATTGTGAAAGCAATAGAAATGTTGCAGATATCTGAACACCCTAATTCTTACGTTTTAATGGAGGATCATGATCAAATTTATTTTTTGAAATAATTTTAATTTTCTAAATTGTTTTTGGAAGAACCAGCTACATTTACAGCTGTTACTGCATTACCATATAAAACTGTTATTTTTCTCTATGGAAAAAGCTGAATTAATATAATGTAAGTGTCGGGTGTTGTAAACCTTGTGGTATTTGTTTGGCTCGGGAACGGGATATTACCATGCTAGGGATATTACTATAAAATAACTACATTAACGTTATACATATATCGCTAATGTACTTATTTATTTGAATTGTTGGATCTAAGAAGTGTTTGATGTTGTTGTCTGATTGTTTAGCTGAATTGTTAAATTCAATAATAGCATTCGCTGAAAAATATCTATGTTGTTTGTGAGTTAATTATATTAATGTAAGTTAGAAGATTTTGGTGGTTTGGCGTTTTTGATTTATTAAGCACATGGGTGCTATTGCTTCCAAGCAAGTTTACAAATAAAGTTTAATGTTTCATACCAGAGCCAAAAACAAAGCATATAACTATAGATACTTGCAAGTATGTTCTAAAGACTTTTATCTGCTAATAGCGAATTTCTCTGATTATAACATCATCGCCGATCTTCTAAAACAGTAAGGCCTTGTTTCATTACTCTTAAGCGGTCTACACACCAAAGCCGCTGACCCGGCGGCACGGATCGCCGGCCCAACCCGCCGGCCCAACCCGCCGGCCTTATTTTGTACAATCATGCCGCCGGCTTGCGCCCGCGCGGGCAAGCCGGCGGGGCAGCATGCCGATGCCGACGGCATCCCTCTCCACTCACTCAGTCAGTTGCCCGCCGGCTTTCATAGAGTAGTGACGTATCACTTATTCATTCTCTGTTGTTGTGAAGTGTCGGCACTTTTATTTTTTATCAACTAACCAATATGGAGTGGGACGATGCAACAGTTATAAAACTAATAGACCTCTATCATTTAAAAGAAATATTATGGAACCCAAAAAATCGTGACTACAAAAGCCGGCCAAAGCGTTACGACGCATTTAATGAAATTGCCAGTGAATTTGCTACTGATGTTCCGGAAATCGAGAGAAAGGTAAAAAAATTAACTAGTCATTATTACCGAGAGAAAAAAAAGAAGATAATTCAAATAAATCTGGTGCTGATATTTATCATAGTAAATGGTTTGCCTACAAATCACTAAATTTTCTGCGGAACAAAAATGTGCCTACTGGAACCACCGATACTGTAAGTAAAGATTTTTTTTTTTTAATTTATAATCAGGCAACTAGGGCCCCATAGACATATAATTATATTAGTTTATTTATTAGTGTATCTTTGTATTTACATTTTAACCCTTTCCCGGGCATTGGCAAAATAGTTGCCACTCAGGCAAAAAAAAAGTGTTTGAAAAAAAAAATTGAAATGTTGAAGACTTATTCAGTGCCTTTAATAAAAACCATAATAAAAAAATACACAATAAATGTTGATTTTGACTAGATATACTTATTTATTTTTTATTAAATAAAAGTAAAACGGCTAAACGGGCAGTCTTTTTCGTCTTTTTTCGCAGGACACACCGTCGACGAGCCACGATTCACAACGAGATTCACAATCAAATCAAAATGATTTACCACAGATGTCGCCAGGTGATTCACAATCAAATCAAAATGATTTACCACAGATGTCGCCAGAAAATACAACTTGGCAACGAAATAAACGTCCTAAAATCAATCCTAATAAAGAGTTGATATCCGAAGCATTGAATATTATGAAGAATGTCTCCCAACGACCAAATGTGACAAAAGATGAGGATGGTTTATTTGGAGATTATATTGCGGGTCAGTTAAGACAAATGGATCGACAAATGAAAGCTATTGTGAGACATCGGATCAACAATATAATATTTGAAGCCGAAACTGGATATAGATCCGATACATTTACGGAATTTGCAAGACCAAGTAGTGTTTCTAGTTCACACAGTCATCCAGGATACTATACAGCATCTTCACTTCAACAGACGGTTGTAAGCCCTTCTACAAATAACTTAACTTCTTCTGAATACTCTGCCCAAACAAACCCAGATCCACAAACAATTCAACCTTCGTCACTAGAAACATTTGCTGAAGAATACCTAGCTCTAAATCCTTCTGATAGTGTTATAAAGTAATCTTCAAAATATGTTATAAATATTTAATTTTCTTTTTGGTATAATAAAGGTAGCTATAGGTAGCCCCATTAAAGTTAAATTTAAAATTAGTGTTGACTATTCCCTTCACACGAGTAGAGCTTGACATATGTGCGAAAGGAATAGCAAGGTTTTAATTTTAGTTTAGTGACACTTCTACTGTTACCAATAGTTAATATCATGTTATTGGTTTACAAAAACACATTTCTTATTTTGTTTAAAACTTTATTATACGAATCACAATAAAAGTGTATCTCACTATGTGTAATTTACGATTTTAGATTTAATGGATAATACATGAAACTACTTTAATGATTAAAAATAATATTGATTATATGAGTTGAGTTATTGGTTATATTGCCATTCTAATCCTCCGACACTAGAAAGAAAATAATGAGTCAACTCCACTCTTGTATCCTCAGCGGTCACTGTAGTATCCGAGGTTTGATTGTCTTCTCCTGACATATTATCTAAGCAACTGTCGTTTTCAAGATGTCTACGCCATTCACCGGGAAAGACTTCTCCTTGATTATTTTCAGTATCGTTTTCGTTTTGCTGAGTTGCAGCGGTTCGTTTGATATAATTAAATAAATGTATACACGCCAAAGTTACAGTAGTAGCTTTTTCTGGGATTAGCTGAATAGGTCTATGAAAAATCTTAAATTTGTGTGTTAACTGCCCAAACACGTTTTCAACTACTCTTCGCCCTCGACGTACGCGATAGTTAAAAACCCTCTTAGATGATCCCATTGTGTGATTACCATCATAAGCCTTTATAATATGGGGTTGCAGAGGAAACACGTCATCACCCAAAAAAAAATACGGTACTGGTAGATTCCTTCCGGGTAAAGGGGTTTTATGTGGTATATTCAATTCATTATCATTTAACAATCGACATAATGCTGAATTATTAAAAACCCCACCATCTGAAATCCGACCCTGACATCCCACATTAGCGTACAAAAAGTTGTAATCAGCATCTACTAAAGCAAAGAGCACAATACTGAAATATTTTTTATAGTTTATATAATCACTTCCACTTTTTGGGGGACATTGAAGTTTTATGTGTTTCCCATCCATTGACCCAAGACAATTGGGTATTTGCCATCTTTTTAAATATTCATCTGCAATTTCTCTCCATCCTTCCTGACTTCTTGGAATTTTCACATAATCTGAAAGTCCTTCAACTAAAGCATCACATACTTCAGGAATAATGCTTGAAATTAGTTGAGGAGATACTTTAAAGACGTCGCACAGGCTACTAAAAGAATTTCCTGAGCTTAGGTATTTTAACGTTATTGACAATCTTTCCACTGGTGAAACTGCTTTTCTGTAATTTGTGTCTTGTTTAGCTATTTTGTGTCCAATAATATTCAGTAAATATTCAAAGTCGGTACTGGTTAATGACAGGAAAGTCTTAAAAGAAATGGGTTTGTATAGAACCAAGTCGTCTTCCTTTAAATCACTTAATCTTTGACAAGTACTGTATTTATTGCAACCCATTAAACTTGGCCTAACCCGACACTTTCGTGTGTTGAGGGATCCACCGATAATAACTCCACAAACTGCTATTATTAAATCACTGTTATCGTCCTCCTCCATGTCAATCTGAAAATACTACTTCTGAATTATTCGAAACACACACGTCCAATCTCTACGACTATTTGGCAATTACTAGAACACCACATGCCGCGGCTGTCGTGCCGCCGGCATTGCCGCCGGCAAAGTCATTCGGCTTGGACATTCTGAAGCCGCCGGGTTAACCCGCCGGCACTAAGCCGCCGGGCTGTGCCGCCGGGTCAGCGGCTTTGGTGTGTAGACCGCTTTAAGATATAAAGGAATTTATTATTAACGGTTATTAAAAGGTAATCTGTTATTTTCATGATTATAAGGTAGTAGTAGTGTTAACGCGCGGCTGCCCCCCTCACCCGCCCCGCGCCCAGCGGGCTCACTCACTGACTCATGGCTCGTCGTATCGCGCGCGCGCCACCGCCTCGGCGGTCGTTAAAGAAACCTTGCTAAACTGGACGTGTTGCAATTCTTTCAAACTGTATTGTTCGTTTGATTGTTAATATATGTACTTAACTCACTATACATCGTGTCGCCTACTTATTTTGAAGAACCCTCGTTAACAAGATTTCGAGCCGGATACGGCTTTGGAACCGTTTCAAAGACAGCTGAACAAAGAAGTATTGACCTTGACGGGGTCATTCGAGAAACGTCGAGACACGGATTGCATCGCAGCACGTCAGCAAATCGGGCGTGAATCATACAAATACAACGAATTCCAAATACGTTCTACGACAAATTCAAGAAAGAAATATTATATTTTTGCTGTGTTGCACCTACAACTATAGTTCGAGAAACCAAGATAAAGGGTTTGCAGTGTGGTATTGGTGAGTTCGTTCCAATCATTCTATAAATTGCGCACTCAATTCATCGTTTTATTAGATTATCTCCACTTCCTCACAATTTATTAACCATTGTCCATGTTCATTCTTTCATCATCTGGCACGTTTATGAATTTAATCCATTGACTTTTTTTTTTCTCTAAAATAAGTACGTATTTACCTACTCGTAACAATATTACCAATTAATCTGTTAAGAACATTTCCACTATTTATTTATTTTTCTTTTCTGTTCCAAACTTTACGTAATTTCCATACATTTTTGATAAATCATACCGACTATTGGTGCCTATACTCTTTTACAGGGATCTTATTGCTGTATTGTGCCGATTTGTACCAATACAGTGCAATCCATTGTACATTTCTAATATTTATTCTTTCAAACATTCCAGCGAACCCGAGGGTCAAAGTCCACGGCGCATGGCCTACGTGACTTGCGACAACCGCGTTGCTTTTTGCGCTTGCCTACCAGATCTACCCTCTCTGCTTCGCAATATTCCTACCGCAAGTTCAAAATTTAAGTATTGTTCATGCTTTGTCACTTTATTCTTTATTCTTAAACGCGTGCTAATTCATAATTGCCTTTTCAGCTGGACAGTTTGAGATTGATTTCATTTGCAAGCTTAACATTCTTTATCTGCACTATGGATCTTAAATCATTAAAGAAAACTAGAGCTAGCTATAAAGCAAAGCTTACCATATTTAAAACATATATCGATAGCTTTTCGTCTAGTAAAAATCCTAATAAAGTACAAGTGCTTGAGATAACGGCGCGTTTAAATAAAATGCTGGACTTGTATAACGAGTTTGATTCAGTTCAGACTGATATAGAAGGTCTTGTGGAAATTCCAGGTGATGAGCACAAGGAACGGGAGATTTTCGAGGGCAGCTACTATTGTACGCAATTGTCTTCACGCAAGACACCGTGATGAGGCATGAAGTATGCAATACTATCGTTTTGTAGTGTTGTGTTTTCTGACATGTGACCTAGGGTCAAATATTCATCAAGAAATTTTGTGTATTTCTCTTTGAACTCAGGGTTGCGTTTAAATTTACGTTCCAATGATTGAAACCTTATAAGAGCCTGCTGTTTTGAATCGCCTAAGGATTCAGGTGCTTCCTTTAATGGGATAGTAACAAGAAATTTGCCATCTGGGTGACGTTTTGTTGTTTGGGTAAAAATTTGTTCACACTCACTTTCACCTTTATTATGGATTTGTTGAGTGGTGGGAACTGATTCTAGTTCGAAAAACTTGTCTAATTTCTCTTCGAGTTCACCTTTGTTTATAAAATGGCAGTGGACTGTATATGAATTCGACGATTGTATAGAACCTGTGACAAGCCACCCTAATGTTGTTTCAATTAAAGTTGGCTTGTTCTTGCCCAAGGTAATATGATTGTATAAAGGACCTCCCAAAAAAAATCCGCCCCTAGCAACATCTGCACCTCAGACGGCCTTGAAAAGGTTGGATCCGCGAGGTGGATGCGAGCGGGAATGGAAAAGAAATTGCAATTAATTTGTGAAGTGGGTATCAACTGGGTGATATGTGGCACAACGAAACAATTGACGTCAGTTGCGTAACCACTATTTGTGAGTGACGATATAGTGACGTCACATCTTTTTGTAATTTTTGAGGACTGATTATTTAATCCTTGTACTAACAGGGAAGTAGAATAACTGGGTATTCCTAACATAGCCTGCGAAGTTTCTGTGATAAAAGTAGATGTGCTTCCATTGTCTAGTAGTTCACGAACTTGATGTGTATGACCGTTATAATCTTGTATGTTAATCATAGCAGTAGATAGGAGTACCTGACTGTGATGTACGGATGAGAAGTTGACACTACTTGATTCTGGTTGTTTCTGTTCTTGCACAGTAGGTAAGACTACACAATCTTCTGAGGAAGCCTTGGGATCACTGTTATTGTTGTGTAACATAGTATTATGACGTTGTGTGCACAGCCTGCAGGAACTAAGCCTACACCGCTGTTCGTCGTGTCCTGCACGCAAGCAGTTTGTGCATAGATTCAGTTGTTTTACTCGTTCGATACGCGTCTCGATCGGCATTGATTTAAATTTCATACATTGGTAAATTGTATGATTATTCTTGCACACAGGACATTTAAATAGTGCTTGTTTTTGTGTTTGGTTAACTACAAATGTCTTAGGACGGTTGTGAGTAACATCGCTGTGTCTGCGTTGTGGCTGTTGTTGTTTTGTATGTGGTGATGATTCTTCCACGGTTTCTAGTAAATCGGCACGATTCTTTAAAAATTTATTGAAATCTAGTAAAGTAGGTAATCTCGTAATATTGTTGCGTTCCTCTTCCCAGTCACGTAGTGTTGATGGGTCCAATTTACTAGTCACCATGTGTATAATGAGAATGTCCCAGTGTTCTGTAGGTAGATTCAATGTTTTTAAAGCCCTTAAGTTTCGATTGATAGAATCTATTGTATTTCTCAAGGCCCTTGAAGATTCTTGAACTGCTGGTTGTATGTTGAATAGTGCATGTATATGATTGTTGACTAAAATTCTATCGTTATGATATCGATCACAAAGCAAGTCCCACGCGACGTCATAATTCTCTGCTGAGAATTCCAATGATTTAATAATTAGCTATGCACCTTCCTTTAATGAATTCCGCAAATAGTGAAATTTATGAATTTTAGGTATTTTCGTATTATCGTGTATAAGGGACTTGTAAGTGTCGTGATATTCCAACCACTTCCGATAGCGCCCAGAAAAGGTCGGCAAATTGATGGTAGGTAATTTAATATTTAGCCCACCTGATGGTCCAGTGTCATTACTAGAACCTGTCACCGACTCGTGCAGAGGCAGCGCTAAGCAGCTCCTGCGCAGCAGCCACGCAAGCGAAGTAGCTGCCCTCAAAAATCTCCCGTTCCTTGTGCTCATCACCTGGAATTTCCGTATTGCGTACAATCTTATCCACTATTGCTCAAGTGTTCGATCCGCTTGGTTTAATTAATCCTTGCCTATTATAGGCAAAACTTATACTACAGATACTATGGGCTAAGAATATCACATGGGATGAACAGTTACCTGCCGAAATTGAGTCACAATGGCATGACTTTATCAAAAACTTACCAGAAATCACTACAATTGAAATCCCTCGTAGAGTGCTGTGTGATTCATACGTCAAGGTCGAATTACACGCATTTTGCGATGCCTCCATTAAGGCTTATGCAGCTTGTATATACTTACGCTCAGTGTCCGACACTGGGAATGTACAAGTACATTTGCTGCTTGCAAAGAACAGAGTGACACCACTCAAGCAAAGGCTAACTATGCCCAAGCTGGAGCTTTGCGGCGCCCTTCTAGCTACAAGGTTAATGAAAAGGTTATTAAATTCATTACGTTTAAAAATTGATTCCATATTTTTTTGGTGTGACTCAACTATTGTGCAGGGCTGGATCAAAACATGCAAGTTAAAACTAAAACAATTTGTTTACAATAGAATTAATGAGATCACCAACAACTTTCATCCCAATTCATGGAATTACGTTCCCACAGACATGAACCCGGCCGACATAGGTTCACGCGGATTCAACGCATCACAACTTAAATCATCACTTTTGTGGTGGGGAGGTCCCCACTTCCTTCATCAAATAGACTTGCAGTGGCCTACCCAGCCACACAATTTAAATGTTGCCGGTTTGCCGGAAATTAAATATCAATCTCATTTGTCAACAGATGAGTCACATTGTCATAATATTAACTATTTCAAAAAAAATTCAAATTTTTGTAATTTACAACGTACCATTACTTACGTAAAAAGATTTATGTCTAACTGTCTACATACTAACAATAAGAAAATAGGTCCATTAACTTTTACAGAGCTAAACTCCGCGTTGCAAGTGTTGTGCAGACAAGTACAGTGTGATGTATATTGTAAACAATACGTACAGTTACTTCACAAAAGATTATCAAACTCACACTACGACTACAATACAAAACACCCTATCTTACTTGACGCATCACATCACATAACCAAAATACTGGTCACACACTATCACAAAATTCTTTTACATGCTGGACCACAGCTGTTGTTATCAACATTACGTCACAAATACTGGATAGTCACTGATCGCAATCTTTGTAGAAAAATAACGCGAGATTGCATATCTTGCCTTAGATTTTCAGGCAAAAGTTATCAGCCCATCATGGGCAATCTACCATTACAAAGATTGCAAGCAGACTACCCTTTTAGTAATACAGCTGTGGAGTACGCAGGCCCTATCATGGTAGCGAGCAGGAAAGGTCGTGGCTGTCAGCTGAAGAAGGCATACATTGCTGTTTTTGTTTGCCTAGCAGTGAGGGCGGTTCACATAGAGCTTGTCACCGATTTGACTTCTGAAGGCTTCATTGCCGCCTTAAATAGATTTATTGCCCGCAGAGGTAAGTCAGCTACAATCTATTCCGATAACGGCACTAATTTCGTGGGTGCTCGCAACGAAATAGCCAGGTTTCTGAAAAATCATTCAAACGATATTACATCACACTCGGCTGAAAACGAAATCAACTTCAAATTCAGTCCAGCATATAGTCCACATTTTAACGGCGTGGCAGACGGGTCCATCAAATCAATTAAAAAACATTTAAACCATGTATTGTCAATGGCTCATCTCGATTATGAAGAGATGAACACTGTATTGGTTCAGATCGAGGCAATACTGAATTCGAGACATCTCACCCCAATTTCATCTGATCCATCAGATTTAATTCCTCTCACACCAGCGCATTTTTTGATTGGACGTACGCTCGCTATGCTACCTGCTCCCCAGGTCGACCAGGCTCCACTTCACACGCTTTCCAGATATAAAAGGATACAATCATTAAAAACACAGCTTGGAACAGGCTCTGCCCACTACCAACGAAGTTGGACCAGGATGCTACTCCTAACGGCCACAGGCGGCGGACTTGGGGAAGTCCGACCGCCCACTCACAAGGCCCGAGCAGGTGACGCGGTTTGCAGTTTCCGCGTCCCGCTCAGCGGATCGGTGGAAGAAGGGGAGGGAAAACATTATGTCTCTCTCCCCTTACGCGTAGGGGGCCGCTCAGGCGGCCCGCCACTGCCGGGTCTGCGGACGAATGCTACAGCGCTCCCGTAGTCCCGGCATTAAAGTGGTGACGCGAAACGCCGAGGTTGGTTTTAGTCGGTAGATCGCTCTTATCAGAGCGGAGTCCGACACACCCCACCGCTCTCCCCGGAGTCGTGGCTAGTGCATAAAGCATTTCCAACCCCGTCAAAAAAAAATAAAAAAAAGGATGCTACTCCTGCTCCAAGGGGGCCAGCTTGTTAACGCGCGGCTGTCCCCCTCGCCCGCCCCGTGCCCAGCGGGTTCACTCACTGACTCATGGCTCGTCGTATCACACGCGCGCCACCGCCTCGGCGCGCGCGCGGAATTCGGCTCCAGCCGGCCTCCGAATCATTCGCGGTCGTTAAAGAAACCTTGCTAAACTGGACGTGTTGCAATTCTTTCAAACTGTATTGTTCGTTTGATTGTTAATATATGTACTTAACTCACTATACATCGTGTCGCCTACTTATTTTGAAGAACCCTCGTTAACAAGTAGTAGGAAAATGTTTACAACTCCTGAAGTGTGCGTTTTCTTGCAATATCCTAAAACGAACACTGTAATCGTAAAATGCGTGACAAATAAAGACACTTTCATTAACGGGAAAATTCAAAAAAATTTAATTTTATCATAGTTTTACAGGTAAACATTTTGGCTCCTCTCTCATGTTCCTTTTAGCTATGCGTAATAATACAACTTTGGAAACCATAACGCATAATTTTTTAGTACCTGGCCATACTCACATGGATTGTGACGTAGATCATGCGTTAATTGAAAAGGCCAAGAAAAAAACTCAAATGGATATTCATCATCCCCGGGATTGGTATCAACTTGTCCGAACATGTAGTAAAAAAAAAACCATTCACTGTTATAGAAATGCACTCTGAATTATTTCTTGATTTTGCTTGTTATTTAAAAGGGCCATTACAACAAAAGAAAATTGATGAAAATAAAAAGGAGTTTAACTTATCTGAGTGTGCAGCTTTTAAGTATAAAAAAGGAGAATTTCCTCAATTTAATTACAAGATGCATGACGTACATGATTGGAACATAGTTAATTTGCAAAAAAAAACGAGGAAACTCACCGCTCCCAAGTATTTTTGAAACCGAATGTATACTCAAGTCATACGATGGGCCGATTGCAATTTCTGATGAGAAAAAGCGAGACTTACTTTATCTTTTTCCACTAATAAACCCCAGTGTCAGATCCTTTTATACCAATTTATTAAGTGACAATGATATTCAAGATCAACATCCTCTTCTGAATGACAGCGAAGATGACTTAGAATAAGATTTTCTAATATTTTTGATTTGTTAGAATGTTTTTTTTTTGTGAAAATTTTTGTATTTTTTAGTTTTTTCAAATTAAGCATGAAAGGACATAGATATATTGATTTTTTTATTAAAAATAGAATCGAAAAATAATTTGGTTTGTTTTATTTTTATTTAAATAATAGATATAAGTTGTAAAAAATTGTTAGTACAAGTCTTAATATACCATACGTCACGTTTAATATCTTAGTGAAAAAGGCGTCAAGATATTTTTTTGCGATTTTTCTAATCTTTTTTAGCGTTAATGAAAATTACGCAAAAAGATATGTTTTTCATATAGTAAAATATTAAATATTTCTTTACATTACTTAGTTATCATCTTTGATTATATACTTGTCTAGATGGAGCAATGCAAACAAACGACACGCGAAAACTGGGGCCAAATTGCGTGATATGTGTGAGTACCGCTTGTGTACTTATTGTAGTCAAACTGTCAAGGTGTGCGTGTTTAGGGATGCCTGCTCCAAATTATTAACTTACCTTTTCTCCATTATTTAATGGGATGACATTTAAACGAAATAGGCTGAATAAAGTAATTATTTTGTAGATTAGTGTTTTATTTATTTTAATAAAAACAAGGTTATACAGAAGACCGAGGAGTATAATCTGCCGCTTTGCTTAGCGTTTGTGGACTATGAAAAAGCCTTCGATTCGATCGAAACATGGGCGGTGCTGCAATCTTTGCAGCGGTGCCACATTGACTATCGGTACATCGAACTTTTGAAGTGCTTATACAAAAACGCCACCATGTCGGTCCGAGTACAGGAACAGTGTACGGAGGCAATTCCATTGCAAAGAGGTGTCAGACAAGGGGATGTTATTTCCCCAAAACTGTTCACCACTGCAATGGAAGATGCCTTCAAGCTACTGAAGTGGAAAGGATTCGGCATTAACGTCAATGGCGAGTATATCACTCATCTTCGATTTGCCGACGACATCGTAGTCATGGCAGAATCGCTGCAGGATCTCAGTACAATGCTCAATGATCTCAACAGAGTTTCCCAACAGGTGGGTCTTAAAATGAACATGGGCAAGACAAAAGTCATGTCGAACACCCATGTCGTGCCCATCCCTATATCCGTTGGGAGCTCTGTTCTCGAAGTTGTAGACGAGTATGTCTATCTGGGACAAACCATCCAGTTAGGTAGGTCCAACTTCGAGAAAGAGATCACTCGACGAATCCGACTCGGCTGGGCAGCGTTCGGGAAACTTCGCAACGTTTTTTCGTCTACAATACCGCAGTGCCTGAAGACAAACGTCTTTAACCAGTGGGTGTTACCAGTGATGACATACGGCACAGAGACGTGGTCGCTCACTATGGGTCTCGTAAAGAAGCTTAAGATCACTCAGCGAGCTATGGAGAGAGCTATACTTGGTATTTCTCTACGTGATCAAATCAGAAATGAGGAGATCCGTAGAAGAACGAAAGTTACCGACATAGCTGAAAGACTTAGCAAGCTTAAGTGGCAATGGGCGGGGCACATAGCTCGTAGAACTGATGGCCGCTGGGGCAAAAAGGTTCTCGAGTGGAGACCACGCACCGGAAAGCGCAGCGTGGGACGGCCTCCAACGAGATGGACGGACGACCTGGTAAAGGTCGCAGGAAGTCGTTGGATGCAGGCGGCTTTTAACCGGTCCTTGTGGAAGTCTATGGGGGAGGCCTTTGTTCAGCAGTGGACTTCCTGTGGCTGATATGATGATGATGAATAAAAACAAAAAAATACAATGAAAAAATATATACAGCAATTTATAGATCAAAATCCATCTCTTTGTATTTGTTTTCGAAATAGTTTTTTTTTTATATTTCATTTCGTGTCCGCTGTATAATGTCTCTCCAGTCTTAAGAAATATGAAACCCAAAATATTAGAAAGAACTAACAAAAATACTATTTAGTGAATGACTTCATTTATTTTGTGAAGGCAAGTTATCATTTAGTGATCAAATAAATTATGTAGGTAATTATTAAAATTATAAAATTTTCTCCTGATCGAAAGATGATGACTGATATTTGCATTTTATCTCCCATAGTTTCGCCAAATCTCCCTTGTAATAAATTGACAACACCGGCTACTCTGTCGAACCTACAAATTAACGAATTGAAAAATCATGTTTTCATAAAATAATAGAGGTTAAATAACAAAACTTACCGATGTAATGTGATCTTAGTGTAATTATACGGTTTTCCCACATAATTGCGACACAATTTGACAGCACATACCGACATAATTAATTATTTTTCGAGAACTCCACACCCTGAAGTGATCCAAATGACACTGACGTAAGTGAGAAGAGAGTCTACCAATTTTAGTAGACTTTATTTGGGCCGTTCTGTACGTGTCAATGTGGCATCTAGACAAGTATATAATCAAAGGTTATCATAAAATCATTCCAAATGCATCTCCCTTTTCACTTGTGTAAATTAACATTTAATTTATGGGAGAAGGGGTATAACTTATTTTATATCCTCAAGGAATTCATTTTGTGTTTGGTATAAGTCACTATATTAAAAACTATTAGGGCATTTTCACAAAAAATTATACCCCCTGATTTTCAACTGTCCCTCGAATTCGATTAAATTCTATATGAAGTATAGTTGCCAGAATTATTTATATAAGTTATCAAAGTGAATAAACGTATACAATATTTCGTCGCAGTCGTAGAACACCGACGGTTTTGATTTTTCAATTTTTTTTTTTTTTACTCTAATTAACTTAAAATATACTACTTTATAAAAAAATAAAACATTATTTATCAAATTTCATTACAAATTAACAAAATACAAAGTTGAATACTGACGGTTTTGATTATTTAACGCAAAACAATAACGGATTGATAATTGCACCGTTGTCTGTCGCTGTCCCCTGCCCCCCGCGCCCTTTCCGCTCCCGACGCATTGGCATTCCCGTCGATGTTCTAGGACAAGGTCACACGTTTGTGCACGGTGCATTTATTTGTTTATTTTTATTTTATTGAAATATTAAAATATTTAATTTCATGTTAAATAATAGTGTTTGTGTATAAGAAAATAGTTTTTTTAACTATGGCGACAAAAAGGTCCAAGCAAATATTAGAATTAGTAAAAAAGAATAATTTCAATTTTATTAGAAATAATACTGAAGAACAATTTCGTAAGAAAAATATGTTTCGTACAGAAATAGATAAAAGAAGAATGGAGGAACAGTCGTCAACGGGTAAGTTTTGTCACAATTTACGTAATTTTTTTATTTTTTTTAGTAAATATAAACTTTAACGTCTTAGAACGGCGGTTTGTCAAATCCGTCGTTGTCCTTGGGTCATTGAAATGTTTTTTTGTGTCTTAGTTTTTACGTTTTAACTTTTAAAATAAAGTAATTCGGTTCATCCATGATTAAAATTGTTTGTTTTTATTATTATGATTTTTTTGGTAGCGGATAATAAAATACGTCGATGTTTTATGTACCTATAGTAGGCGTATGCTATAAACCGTCATTTTTCTACGGATAGGCGGAGGACGAATATACTGAACCGACGTTATTCGTCGTATAGATTATAATATACGTCTTTATTCTATTTCATATTTTAAAAAATTTATATTGATTTGTCAAAATACTTACATTACCTTAGATTATCTAATAATATAATTATTCCTAGAAAACTTATTTATTTTAATTATGTTTTTTTTTACAGCTGAACGATGTTCGTCGCCATTACCACCTGGAGCAGAAACACTATTGAGCGAGCCAACAATGCAGGAAGTATGGAATGACGTGTTATTAGCAGAATCTGATGATAATATGAAAGAATTAACAGCGTCAAGCCAACAAGACGAATCATTAACATTGCCGATTGCGGTGAGCCCATCCGTTCCATTTTTCGCTGCCACTAGTATTGAAAAGGACCCCCCAGTAACGTCGTTACATACTTCTGACTGTGCATCTGAGAAAGGTGTCATCGTGATGTTATTAGAGAAGATGTTTATATGCCAACAGACGTAATGACCCCGGTTTCTGTATCTCATTGCCCATTGTCCATAACTTCTCATCATCGCAATTTTGATTCTCCAACGCCGTTGTCTCCTATTTTCAATGATTTAAGTGCTCACCCGTCACCAGTTACTCATAACATTACTGAAGAACCTTGTGAATTCACACTTAACACGCCAGTTCCATCGCCAATCAACCGACATGCTAATTGTAATGATCCATTTTGCTCCCAACATGAACCAGATGAGTTGGAATGTCTATCAGTGAACATTATTGGAACAGATTCTAATCAACCATCTCCAGCACCCATAACTTTGATTAGAAACAGAGGAAAGAAACGACCACGAAACCAGGAAGAATGGGGAGATGTAAAAAGAAAGAAGCTTACGAATGAAGGCAAAACGTACTGTACAAAGCGAGGTCAAACTGTTGGAGCAAAATTAATGGGCCCACCATGTCACTGCAGATCTAATTGCGCTGCTCTTATTTCGACATCAGAACGCAGGGAGCTTTTCACAAAATTTTGGGAAATAGGGGATAGGGAAAAACAGTGGTTACATATTGCAAAATTCACCAAAAAAGAAGAAAAGCGTAGGACATTCCGAAGAGAATTAAAACATAATAGACAATTTACATATAAATATTATTTGCCGAAAAAAGAAACAGGAAATGTCTCTCACGAAAATATCAGTGTTTGCAAGATCATGTTTCTAAACACTTTAGGTATTACTGAACGCATGACTAGAACTGCTTGGGAGAAATATGATGGGACTACTTCTGTCACGAAAGATATGAGAGGACGTCACAACAAACACATAAAAGTAGTCAATGCTGATATGACAGTATCTGTTTGCGCTCATGTCAACTCTTTTGTTCCCGTTGATTCGCACTACTGTCGGAAGTCATCATCACGATTATATTTAGACGGTAGTTTGAGCGTTGCTCGAATGTTTAATATGTATATGGAGTGGCCCGATTTAGAAAAATACCCAAATAAGGCTACCACTCTTCGACAATACCGAGATATAGTAAACCGTCACTTTAATTTGTCTTTTCACATCCCAAAAAAAGATACTTGTGATCTATGCCATATTTTTAAAAATAATGAAAATCCATCTGAAGATCTAAAAACGAGCTATGAAGTACACCAAGCAAACAAAACCATTGCTAGACAACTTAAGACAGTTGACAAGGCTGCTGCCAGCCAATCAAAGGGCACTATCATATGTGCAACATTTGATTTCCAAAAGGTTCTTACCTGTCCCCACGGCCAAATAAGTGTACTTTATTATAAACGTAAACTGTCGTGCTATAATTTTACAGTTTATAATATGACGAACAAGGAGGGCTATTGTTACGTATGGGATGAGAGCATTGCAAAGCGCGGAGCTAACGAGGTCGCGAGTTGCCTGTACAATTTTCTCAAATATTTTTCCAGCAAAGGTGTTAAGGAATACAGATTTTGGTCAGACAATTGTGCTGGTCAAAATAAAAATCGAATTGTGTTTGCAATGTACACTCATGCAGCAAAGGAGTTAGGAGTAAACATTATTCATCGGTTCCTGGAAAAAGGTCACACTCAGAATGAGGGTGACTCGGTTCACTCTGTAATAGAGAGAGCCGCGGAACATAAACTCATTTATACCCCGGAAGAATGGAAGTTGCTCATAAGATGGGCCAAACTTGATAATCCGTACGAAGTGCGAGATATAACAAAAGAACGGGTTTATGATTTTAAAGATGTATTAAAGTACAAAAATTGGACGAAAAATACAAGAAACGAAAAAATAGCTTGGGCTAAAATTAAAGAGGTGATGATTTCTGGATGTCAACCTTATAAAATTTTGTACAAATATAACTTGGCCGATGAATATAAGACGCTGATTATTCGCAAGGAGACAAGAAACCAAACCGAAACTCAACTTAAAAATGCTTATTTTGAGCCTGTGGCCATATCGAAAGATAAATTTAAAGATTTGATAAATCTATGTGAAACTGAAATTATACCAACTAAATATCATAATTATTTTAATACTCTGCCGCACAGTAACACTACTGTTCATGATAGTGATAATGACTCCGAATAATCCTGTGTTAATAATATCAAAAAAATACTTTTATATAATTCATTGTTTTAACTTTTTTATTTTCTATATTTTATCTTGAGACTCGCTATTATTATGATTAAGTATAATTATTATTGATTAGTAGTTTGGTTTTCAGTTACCTGGTTATGTTATCTTGGTTTATTGATTAAATGCCAAAAACATAGATTTTAGTCAAGATATGATTTTTTTTATAAACTTCTTTAAGAGAATTAAGTTTATTCATTTTAAATTAAAGGTTTGAAAAATTTATTACTGTTTTAAAGTGATTGATTTGAGTAGGTTATTTTCTTAATGAGTAGAATTATTAAGCAGTAATTATTGCAAATTTGATGCAATTTTTTTGAGCAATTTTGTACTTATAATTTCATAAATAAAACTTTTCAGTTAGCTTTTTTTTTCATTTCTTAGTCCAAATCCGTCACAAAATTTTAAAAGGATTCCCTTATAAAGAGACGGTAAGTACTGTACGTCACTTTTTAAACAAAGATAGTCCGTAAAATAACGACGTATTCGATTATTCGTCACCTTGGTGTCCACAGAACAACGACGCATGTGACTTTTTTACTACATAAGGCAATATATAAAATATGTTGCGTATGTCATGTTATAAAGTATTTAATTCATAGCAATATATAAAAATTTTAGAAAGATTGAATGAATAGTTTTCAAAATATGACAACATTAATAGATGAAAAACTTTAAAGTGTTCTCCTGTAAAGTTAGCAAAAGTCACATCCGTCTTTGTTCTACGACTGCGACGATTTGGTTGTTTTAACAAAAACTATAACATAATCTCAAATAAATTTAAGTTAATTATAAATAACAATTGAAAAATGGGTGATTTTGCGGTGTCCCCTGCTTACTCTTAGGCGTTTATTAAATTATTTCTTAACTTTTTTGTAAGAAAGATACCATCTTTTAAGGTTTTATTTGGTCCAGGATAATCAATTACTGTGATAATAGTTAAAATATAATAACCTAATCACAAAAATAAAAGAATAAAAAATAAAAAAGTAAATAAAAAAAATTGTCCTTCCCGGAACACTCAGTTTTGTCACCGATTTTCTAAAAAAAAAAATTACCGTATTTCAAATAGTTTTGCATTACTGGCAACACCATAGCTACCGCTATATAACTTGTCAGGTTAGAAGCCGTCAGTGTCAAAAAACTGCTTAGAAGGTGTGCACGCGTGTTTGCAAGCCGCAGGGAACAAAGTCTTTGCTCAGGTATGTGACCATATTTTGGCTTATTTCTATCTATTTATCTTGTAGTATTTAGTCAATTAGTTTTAAATGTTATTATATTTAAGTTGATCAAAAGTTTTGATGAATTTAAGTGTTGTGGTTATATTTTAAACAGTTTTTATTACTAGAGGATTATCAAATGTGACTTCCGCTGTGTGACTATTTGAGCGGTCACTTATACGCTGAACGAAAAGTCACAACATGCCTGAACACATAAAGCAAAGTTTACATGGCGATTTTCTTGAGCTATAAAAATATTTTTCTAAGATCTTTTTGACTGAGTACCAAACTACGGCAAAAAGTAGATTTCAAAATAATCATAATTGAAAAACAACTTGAAACAATTTGGCGTTGTTTGTTGTACGATTGTATGTTAAATTTTAATGTTGCTTGTATGGGTGTATATTATTATGTTCGTATATTTGTACAAGGTTTCATTTTAGTAGTAAGTACCAAATTTTGTTTTAGGAATAATAACTTGCATCAAAATGCCTCTTACCGGTGCTTTAAAAACTAGACGTTATAGGGAAAAACTAAAACGAGATCGCCCGGAAGAATATAAAGCTCAATGTAAAAAAAATTTGGAAAGAATGAAAAGCAAAAAAAAGAAAATATCAGAAATGACGGCAGAGGAAGCAGAAAAGCAACGCAAAATATGGAGAGAGGAAAAAAAAAGAAGCAATATGCAGAAAAAGAAACAGAATAAGCCAGCAGAACTAAGAAATATAGACAATGTGCCTTGTACAACTACGAAAGATAATAATGAAACAAAAATCAGGACAAAATGTAAACAATTACTAAGAAAATGCAGAAATTTATTGACGCAGGTTAAAAAAGTTCAGACTCAAAGAGAGGCTTACAAAAAACGATACCAGCGTCTTAAACAACGCACTACGAAAAAGATAACGGACTTAGAAAATGAATTGATGAAACAAAAATCAAGGGAGGAAGTGCTTGAATTTACATTAAAAAAAACATATCAAAGGGCAAAAGGTCATAAAGAGAAACAATATTTAAGAGAACTTGTGAAAAACACTACAAACAAAAAATATGTACGCAAAATGATAGGCTTAAAAGCAAAAGATAGAAAAAAAAAGAAGATAGTAAGATTCGAAACTGAAGAGATAACAAAATTCTATTTAAGAGATGATGTGAGTAGAAATACGGCAGGAAAAAAACAAGCTAAAACAAGAAACAAAATAAGAAAACAAATACGATATTTGATAGACACTCTCATACATCTTTACACAAAGTACAGAAGTGAAGGTGGGCGCTATGGCTTCACAACTTTCTACAAGCATAAGCCTTTTTATGTTTTAACACCGCACATGAATGCAAGAGATACATGTCTATGTATTAGACATAGTAACGTGGAGTTCCAACACACATCATTAAAAAAACACGGATTACTTAAAAATGGAGTTAAAGAAATTTTGAATGAAATTTCCTGTCATACTAAAAATTACTCCTGCATGTACAGTAATTGCGAAAATTGCAAAGATCGAAAACCACTTTATTGCACATTAGAAAATGGAGTAGATGATAATGATAAGAATGTTTCATGGTTACGTTGGGAAAGAAAAGATCATACATATACAAAAAAAGGAGATGAAACGAATGAAATTAAAACAAAAAAAACAGAAAAGGTGATAAAAACAGGAAGTTTAGAAAATTTAAAAAACGAGTTTGAACAAGACTTGAAAGAATTTAAAAGACATCATTTTAATATGCAACGCCAACATAACCAGTATCAAATGGCTGTTTCAAAATTAAAAGACAATGAAGTTGTTTTAGTTTGCGACTTCTCAGAAAACTACGAGGCTAAGTTGGGTGAAGAGATACAAGCCATGCACTTTGGTGCTTCTAAAAACCAAATAACCCTTCATACCGGAATGATTTATTGGGCCAATAAATCACAGTCCTTCTGTACCATATCAGATCTAAACAATCATCAACCACCCGCGATTTGGGCTCATTTGACGCCATTATTAAACCTCATCAAAGAAGAATCTCCAAACGTATCTGTCGTTCACTTTTTCTCAGATGGACCATCGTCTCAATACCGGCAAAAAAACAACTTTTATTTGCTGGCACATTTTACAAAATGCCTTGGATTGAATTATGCAACCTGGTCGTATTTTGAAGCTGGGCACGGAAAAAGCGTGGCAGATGGCATAGGTGGCTGCGTGAAACGTACATTAGATAGAAAAGTCTGCCAAGGAATGGACGTAGTTGATGCAAAAGATGCCTACGAAATTCTCAGGAATAGTCTTAAAAGAATCAAAGTTTTCCTGATTCCAGACAGTTCCATCAGCGATATCAGTAAAATATTGCCGTCAAATGTGCAGCCATTAAAAGGCACTCTTCTTGTACATCAAATTATCACAAGAGACGAAAATTCTATCAAATTCAGGGATGTAAGTTGTTTCTGTGGAACAGTTCCAGGACAATGCGATTGTTTTTCCCCGCGAATCCATCATGTGGTCCCAAGCCATATTCAAACTCGAATCCAGATCAAAAACAAAAGAAAGAACGTTTCCGTACCATCCCGCAAAAACTCTGCAATATCACGTACAGATTTTAAAATGACTAATATATATACCAAACCACCGTCTAAGAAACAAAAACATGACTACTCTGTTCCTTCAAGTTCCAAAGAAAATCTAAGACCAGCAACATCACGTCATGATTTTGAGATGACAAATATTGATACCAAACCACCGATACCTCACTCTCAAGACTTAGAAGACCTTTCGCAAGAAATTGAGTCTTTTGGTACGTTGGACTTCGAAAGCGAAGGCAAAACTCTGATTGAATTTGATGACCACGAAGACGAACTATTAAATCCTAAAAATGATGCTACATGGCCGATGACATTTATTCCTAATGACGACTCAAAAAGCGTTGAAGTACTAAAATCTGTAGCGATTATCGAAAATGTTAATTCTTACAAAACCTTGCAAAAAGTAAACAAAAAAGCTAATTGCTTTCTTGAATGCCACAAATGCACATGCTCTATTTTAGGGAAAAAAGCTAAATGTCTTGCATGTTCAAAATGGTACTGCAAAGAATGCGTTGATGGAGGGCCAATGGAGTTTGATTATATATGTGATCGATGTTTGCAAGGTAGGGAACTAAAATGTAGCCTGCAAGTCGCTTACGTCATCTTAGTTTTTGTCACGGTATTTTACATTATTTTTTTTTATTTACAGGTTAACCTTCGTGTTTGCATCCACTGAAACAAGAAATTTGGTTTTTTTTAATCCAATATGGTGATTTACGTCGATATTGACAAATTACTTACTTACGAAGACTTCGTCAGGTTCTATAAATATGATTTGAAGTGGCCTTGGGTGGAGACGCATTTTGTCTTCTCCCAGAACTGTTCCAGATGTGGGAAAAATAATAATATAGCTAATAGACCTCTGCATTTTATAATCCTTAATATGCGTCGCCCACATATATGGGCTTTTATGAAAAGTTCTTTGTTCTGGTGTAATTTTTGTTCCACAAGTGTTTATGATCATTATCTGATTGATGAGTGTATCTATTGTTATAATTAAAATAAGAATTATATTTTAAAGCTACACTACAGATCTCAGTAACTAACTGTAACTATAGCTGATTTGTTGTAGTTAGATATTTAAAGCTAATAGTTGTTATGGAGTAACGACCGAAATTGGTTGTATTGTTTAAAGGTATGATTCCGAACAATGTTGCACGCAGCAGTGCTGTTAAGGGAGCAATTAAGGGGTGATCCCTTAATTTTTTTTGCTATTATTTAATGTTAATAATAAACGAATCACGAAGACTGATATATAAGTGCCAATGTAAAACATAAAAAAAGACTTCTTATTCTTGATAGTAATTTACCCTTTAGATAAATAATAATATCAATAATGTGATGCCTTAAGCCAAAACTGATTGTGATAATTTAGTTTGAAGTTAATGTTATATAATATATTTATAATTATATTTATTATGTGTGCCTGCGTACTTTCTTTTCGCCATGTAAACGCACCCTTTCCCTTTTTAGGTATTCGGTTGTGTGACTGTCCCTATATTACGGAGCTGAATTTCTCAATTCTTTGAGTAGATTTTACATTTAATGACCTTCAAATCAGTCTCTCAAATGGAAAATTATACTTAAGTATAATATTTGTTGCCTTTTCTCTAAAAAAGTATCTAAAATTTTAAAAATAAAGATAATAATGACAGTTGAAATACCAGAGTCACAATACTGAATATACTATTGTATTTTTAATAAGCTTAGATCCAAAAGTTGGGAATGGTGAGTGTTTAAAAAATAAAAAATAACCATTTAAAAGGTATTAAATTAACAATATCTCAAAATTCTTATAATTTACACTGTTTTTCCAGCTACTGAATATAGTCACACAACTGATATAAATTTGCGAGACTTTCCATTGTGTTCTAATATTTTTACAGTATTCCCATTTTAAATCCATAATATTATATTTTTTCTTTAAGTATATTGAATTTCCGTTTTAAAAAGACCAAAAAAAGTTTGAAATATAATACTATCAAAAAAATATTATTTTTCAAGGTGGGGGTACATTTTTGTGAAAATGCCCATTAACTTGACATAAAAAATAACTTAATAATAATAAAGAGCGTAAATTGTTTACCTACAAAAGACATCGCATGTATTTCATTTGGTAGCGGTTTAAATGTTATACGAGGTCAAACACGCAATTTTAGCGCGCGGAGTGTTTTTTGCGTCTCCTGTAAAGTTGCATTTTTGGATTTGGATCCTTTTTCACTAGGGCCACAGAATTATGCATTCGCATAAAGCTTGGTAGGTTTTAATTAGCAATTGCTGGCCAGCAACTGTACGTAGATTTTTAAAAATGTAGATAATTTTCCTGATCCTGGCTGTCATTGTTACTACGTGCGTGTTCCAATTAAGCTGATCATCCACTATAACACCCAAGTACTTAATGGAAGATGTTTGAGTAAGTGCTGTACAATCACAATTATTGATGAATCGCTCTGTTCTCCTGTTACAGGGGTAGGTATGTATTTTAAGGTTATGCGCAGCTAGAGGTTTCCCTGAAACCGTCTTACTAAAACATAAATACTTGGTCTTGTTGGTGTTCAGGGAGAGCAAGCTGTCCTCCAGCCAGGCGGATACTTTAGCCAAACCCTTTTCTGCTCTCTCGAATACTGTTTTCCATGAGTTACCGTGGAAAATCTAATGGCAGTAAAAGATTTATTTATTTATTTATTTATTTTATCTTTATGCACTGATGGTACAAAGGCGGTCTTAATGCCATTAGGCATTTTCTGCCAGACAACCTTAGGGTGATGCAGAGAAAATAAGATCACAGTAGATGCACTATTTACATTATGAGATTTTTGCTGACTAATATATAATATTGGTTATAAATACACAATTACAAAAAAAAAAATAACTACATGCTTCAAAGCAAAGATTCATTCTAAATTTAAAATCCCTTAAACGTTTTATACCTAAAATGCATTTTAAATGGAGGACAGTAGAACTGCCTGTAAGTTAGTACAAACCAACTGGTATATGGCAAATATATGTTAACTTATTAGTATTAGATCTCTGTGGTGTATTAGTTTGTGGAGTATAGAGTTAAAAAATGTTTATTTAGTCTATGGTAATAATCTTCGGTTGGTGTTGAAAGAAGCCAAGATGGCTGATCGTGTTGTGTGAACTATAATAAAACTACTATAAAATAAAACCCGGTATTTTCTTCCTGAGTTCCTGTGTCCGGGAACTTAAAAAACCTCAACAGGTTATGGGCCCAGATGTGATTAAAACCCAGAGGACACAGGGAAACAGTGCAAAATAAATAAAAAATAAAAGAAAAACAAAAGAATAAGGCGTTGGCGTGGCAAATAAGATCAAGTAAAAACCAGTAATGGAAAGGGAGGAGATAAAGATTGAACAGTTAAAAGATGGAGAAAGTTTTCTTTTGTGGAAATTTGAATTTAACATTTATGTCAAGGCGGCAAAGCTATGTCATGTTTTATCAAAAGAAACAAAAGAGGTAGTAAGAAAAACTGAAGAATTTAGTACAAAAGATGCCAAGGTACAAAAGATCATCATAAATACAATAGATAGAAAGCTGAAAAGTCATATTTTAGGGTGTCAGAATGCCCAGGAAATGTATGCAATCTTTGAGGGACAAGAAGAAAGAAATAAGTCATCATTGTTACAAGAGTTCTTTAATTACAAACAGGATAATAAGTCACTTACACAAATGATTACTGATATAGAAAATCTACAGTTTCGCTTAAACCAAATGGGAGAAAACATAAATGAAGAAATGGTAATGTCAAAAATTCTAACCTGTTTACCAAGTAAACTAAATTATTTCATCACTGCTTGGGAATCTACATCAGAAGATAAAAATAAATTAATAAACTTAACTAATCGTCGCTTGTTAAGTGAGGAAAATAGATTCGAAACAAGAAAGGAGATAAAATAGAAAATCAGCTGGCGTTTCAAGCTGTAAAAAAAGGTAATTTGAGCATGAAGCGCTTCAAATCCAATAAAACAGGACATATTAAAAAGGACTGTAAAATGTGTTCAATATGTAAAAAGTATAGGTAACCATCAAGAAAAAGACTGCAAATATAAGGTTAAACAATGCCAAATATGTAAGATAACAAATCCTTTGGAAGAAAATTGTTTCTTTAATAAAAACAAGCATAAGAGGCAAGATATGACATTTTTAATTAAACCAAAAGAAGAAAATAAAAACATAGTATTTATAGTGGATTCAGGCTGTACAGCTCATATGACAAATGATATACAGATATTATCAAATGTTGAAAATAAAGAATCAACAGTGTCAACAGCTAATGACCAAAATGTTGTAGTACGAGGCCAAGGAACTGTGAAAGGTGATATTTGCTGTTGATATTGATAAAGTGTTATTCAAACACTTTATTTGTTCCTGAGTTATCACAAAATCTGTTGTCAGTCAATGCAGTCACAAATAACCAAGGAACTGTTGCGTTTACTAAAAATAAATCTAGTGCATAAAAAAATCTTACCTTAGACATATGGCTAATCTTTGTTCTGGGCAAATACATTCTCTGAAACTTGTATCTCGTACTCTTATGTCTAGTCGTCCCAGTAAATCGTCAAAAGCTGTCATTCGAAAATAATTGAAGAATTTTGATTCGTCTCTTCTAAGTTCACCCATTAATGTTTCAAATGTTCCAAGTGAAAATCTTTCCCGTAAAATAGGATGTACCCAATGTTTTCTTTTATTTTGCCTTCTATTAAGATACCACTACAACACAACAATTTCGTCATCCATTGTGCGCGCAGGTCCAAATTCAACTGAGGTAAGTACTTGACTGTCTGAATTTCTTCCGGGATCCGATGTAATGTGAACACTCTGTCCGGTGTCCGGTTTCCGGCAGATCTGCCGGTCCGGCGTAGTGGGAACGCTGCCTGTAAGAAAATCTGACGGCACCTGGGCACGGACAGACCAAGAGAAAGCCCGAACCTTCTCTGAACATCTCTCAAATGTCTTTATTCCTCATCTATATGAAGGCTCTCTAGTAGATGCAACAGAAATTACTAACTATCTAAATAGTCCTAAAAATACGGAGGAAATGCCTTTTAAAATTTACAAAGACTGAAGTTGCCCGAATTATTAAAAAATCAGATCCAAAAAAGTCACCAGGATACGACCTTATTACGAACCGTATATTACAAGAAATAGCTAAATCTGGCAACACCTTTCTTACGTCACTATTTAACGCCATGACCAGAATGCAATTCTATCCCCTAGAGTGGAAAGTCGCACAAATTGTAATGCTATTGAAACCTGATACAACAACCTGAAGAAGCAAAATCATATAGACCCATAAGTCTGCTACCTATTCCATCCAAAATATACGAATCTCTACTGCTGCAACGAATACTACCTATACTCAAAGAAAAGAAATAATTCCTGACCATCAGTTTGGGTTTCGCGGAAAACATGCCACTATTGACCAAGTGCACAGACTAACAAAAAAGATCATGGAATCGCTGGAGGAAAATCTTACTGTGCCAGTGCATTCTTGGATATATCTCAAGCGTTTGACCGAGTGTGGCATGAAGGATTGCTTTTTAAATTAAAAAACGCTCTACGTAAAATGGAAAATTCCATTTTCCGTCGAATTCCTGAGACACTACGAGCCACTCTTCTTCATTTGATGGCTGTTGTGTATTATTATTAATATGAGTGGGTAGATTTGTATGCGCGCGTGCCGCACTCGGTAACTTCATGACTGTGTCAGTTCAATATATGCATGAGTTGAATATACGTCTTTTATTTACCGCGACGAGGATTATGGACTATACATCCCGTAGCACCAAAAATATAGTTTTGAACTGTGTGTATTTGTGTGGCGATAATGTCAGTGGGAAAAGTGCGCGAATTCGACATTAAAAACGGAAATTGGTCAGCGTATGTCGACCGAATTGAAATGTATTTCGTGGCGAACAAAATAACGGAAGATTTGAAATTACCAACACTAATAGCGTTGAACGGTGAACAAGCTTACGAATTATTGGCAACTTTGGCGAGTCCAAAAAAACCGTCAAGTCTCTCGTACAAGGATGCAGTTGACCTACTACAAGCACATTTGCAGCCGAAACCGTCGATCCTAGCTGAGAGGTACAGATTTCTTTAAAGACGCCAATTGCCGGGTGAAACAATAGCAGAATATATGGCGGATGTTGTCAATGTAAAACGTTCCGCTCGTAACCTGCAAAAAAAAAAGTGTAAAATAAATTATTAAATTGTATGAAAATTGTTATTGTTTAGTAGAAGTTTAAAAAACGTAATTTTATACTTACCTTGCTCCTGACCGCATCACTAGTCATAGTGTAGTGTATTGCCTTAGTTCGCTGTTGCACTGCGACATTTAGTAATTAACGGTAACATAATGACGCACGGATTTGGGTTATTGACTTATTATAAAATACAATGTAATGCTTTATTAAGTGTCATTACTATGGAGAGCCTCGAAATATAAACTTATTATATCCACCGTTGTGGGTTTCTTTTCCCATCTACACCTACCAACTATCAAGATATCACATGGCGACCCTGCCATCAGCGAGTCTGACTGCGGATCAGAAGATTTTGAAATGGCCTTCAATTTTACGAGAATAGAAGAGTTCGAGTTACATTAAAGAAGACTTCCTGAAACAATAAAGAAAAGTTCCTGTAATGTTAAAGAAGAGCTTCTGAAACCTTAAAGAAGAGTTCCAGTATCGTTATTATGAAATTTCTGTTCCTGTAAGAAGACGGAGACGAGTCCAGGGTATAGCCCGGCCAGATCGAGCGGAGTCCAGGGAAATCCCGGCCCAAGGTGTCCAGGGTATAGCCCGGCCCAATCATCATACAACAAGCCACGTACCAACGAGTGACCTACACAGCAACAACACAGCGCTTCGTGGTTCCAGCGCCGCGTCACCGCGTCACCCGGTCATCGGCCGCAAGCGCCCCGTCAGCGAAATGCACGACAGTCAAATGACCCACTTTTGTAGCTAAGTGCAAATTATTTTATTTATTTTTAGACATATTTTATTATGACTGACAATTTAGTAGAATTACGCAACAAATTGCAATACATTAAAGAGTATTTAATTAAAATAGGTCCTGAACGTAGGAAAAAAGAAATTGCATACAAAAAGTTAGAGGAAACTAATTCAATAATTACCGAAGTGAAATATATTTTGTCTCAGATTGAACAGTCAAAGATAAAAGGCCAGAGTAAAGAATCCATTGATAGATTAGTAGACGAAATCAAGGGTATTTATGAGAAAATAAAAAGCTTAGTTCAATTCGTGGATTCTTGTACAGTCAGCGTCAAATAGTTAGTGACACTCAGAGTATTCAAATAAATAGACGCAACCAAAAAGTCAATAATATCGGTACAAACAAAGTTTCCATAATGTTGTCAACATTATAGTCGCTCAAAAGGTCGAGACGTTTAAAACGTCATATAGATAGGTTCAGTCAAACCGTCATAAATATGGTTACAGTCATCCCGCCAATGGTATCCAAGCATTTTATGTGTTCAAAAATATGGAAAACCTTAGAAAAATAAACTTTACTGCTATACATTTTAAATACCTATTATTTCTCACATCAATTAATGTGAAAACAATTATACAGAAAAATGAAAGGAATAGAAACTACTGTTGTCCTTTTCATTTTAAGCATGACGTCATAGACATGTCTTTTGTTTTTTAAAGGCTCGAGCATAGCCTTTTACGATACTTGTAAGCAATAAACAGCTGACTGAAAATAGATGTACCTAAACCTCATTGATAGTGAGTATGACTAAAATATTATATCCCATAGAGCTCTTGCTCTATCTATCTATATATTTTAATTATACACTCTTGTGCATAATTAAAATTTAAATGATTCAATATCATGATCATTTTATTTTAACAATGAACGTCGACAAAATTACTAGACTCGATAGTGCTTGCAAAAAAGAGGTGCAAGCGATTTTCAACCTTATTGACTATTATTCAAAAACCGCTATTTAAAACATAAACAAGATAATAGAGTGGATGAATAACTAAAAATAAACAATAAAATAATGTCAATAAGGTCGATAATCGCTTGCAATCAATTTTTACAACTAAAATCGTTTAAATTAAGAAATCCAACTATTGTTTTTTCAATTTTCTCTAGTTTTTGACTGCTTGCCATCAGGTGGGCTGTGTGCTTGTTTATACATACCTATATTTATAGGTATGTATAAACAATATATACTTACCTATAAATATAGGTATGTAGTGCGAATATGGTTACGGAGACACCTTCCTCCCTCAAATATAAATTCGATGTTTTGTGGTGTCACTAATGCGATAAGTAGCCATATTTCTAGCTTGCTTTAGTATTGCACTTGACATTGATATTACTGACAGATAAATAGACATGCAATTACAACCCTAGATTGCCTAGAGGTTTTCGTCTTTGGGAAACCGTTTATTTCTATAACATGCTGGTTTATTTTTCTAATGTGTTCCAAATTTTTGAACTAAGTGTTCAAAAGTTTAAATGCTTGGATACCATTGGCGGGATGACTGTAACCATATTTATGACGGTTTGACTGAACCTATTTATATGACGTTTTAAACGTCTCGACCTTTTGAGCGACTATAATGTTGACAACATTATGGAAACTTTGTTTGTACCGATATTATTGACTTTTTGGTTGCGTCTATTTATTTGAATACCCTGAGTGTCACTAACTATTTGACGCTGACTGTACTCAGATGCCCGACCAGAAAAATACCAAAATGTCTGAATTCGATATCAAGACGGCTATAGCCTTGTTACCTGTAATGACAGGACAAGAGCAAACCACAAAACAACTTATTGATGGAATTTTATTATATAGTAGTATGATAAGCGATGCTTCTAAAGTACCTTTAATTAATTTTGTTCTTAAAACTAGATTATCTCCTAGTGCGAAACTTCGCTTGAAACAAACATACGATAGCGTTAAGATTTTGGTCGATGACATGCGTAAATATTTGCTACCGAAAAAATCTGCTGAATCAATCCAAGCGCAACTTTATCGCTCTACACAAGGGCGTCGTTCTATAGAGTCCTTTGGAAATTACATTGAAGAACTTTTCGTCAATCTAACCATTGCGCAATCGGATGAAGATCCTACTAAATATGATCTGCTACGTCCGATCAATGAAAAGACTGCCATCAAGCGCTTCGCAGATGGACTGTCAGACGATAGGCTTAGTACTATTATTGCTGCTAGACAATTCACGTCCCTTTCAGAAGCAATTCAAAGCGCTTTAGATGAACAATCCGCATCTTCAAGAGATAACGAAGTTTTGAATTTTAGGCGTTCTAGCTCTAACAGACCTAACCATCCAAACTATCATAAGCCAGTTTTTCGTAATAACTTTAGTAGTCGTAATTATGGAAATAATCGAAAAAATGACTGGTCGAATAACAATTATTCGCAAACACGTACTTTTGTTAATTCAGGTCAAAGAGGTAAACAACCTCAAGAAGGTTATAGAGGTTCGCGGTACGCGAAACATTCTACTCGCGTACAGCACACGCAGCAGAATGATAGTCCGCAATTTGAAACCCAACAACAAAACGATAGTGGTGACGAAACAAATTATTTAGAGAACCAGTTTTTTCGTTCCTAAACTAGAATGCAGTATCTTAAGTTATAATAATACTAGCATAGTTAAATGTACCGTAGATGCTGCCCATCCAATTAAATTGCTCGTAGATAGTGGTGCTAGTTTGTGTGTCCTAAAGTACGAATGGTTAAAATCTAAATCTAATTTAATTAACAGCATAATTTCAGACAAATTATCGATTAAGGGTATAAGTGGAAATCTTATCTCAGAGGGATACATTTATTTGAATTTATATTTTAAGGGGATAAATTTCAAAATAAAATTCTACGTTTTCCATAATTTATCTTGTGCAGCTGATGGTATATTAGGCCATAATTTTTTTGAAAAGTATAACGCTGTAATAAATTATAAAAATAAATCACTAATGTTAGAAAATAACGGGACATTTATATCGATAGATATATTGGGCAACAATCAGAATAGGTATGTAGTTACTGTTCCGCCGCGTTGCGAAATTACTAGGCACATACCTACCGATTTACATGAAGATTGTGTTACATTAGCACAAGAAATTCATAAAGGCGTTTTTATTGCTGGTTTGATTTCAAAACCCAAAAACGGACAAATTCCAGTTAGAATTTTAAATACAACACATAGTGCGTTGGAAGTGGACTTATCAGGATTAGAAGTAAATACCATAAATAGTTTTGAATGTCTTAACCTTGAAAAGTCGACATGCCACCCTGATAGAGTAAAGACTTTGTTTAGTTTACTCACTTTAAATAAGTACTTAAATAAAGAAGAACAAATTAGTATTGAGAAAATATGTGCGAAATACTCAGATGTTTTCCATTTACCAGGCGATAAACTTAGTACAACGAATTTATTAGAACATAGTATCACATTAAAAAATGATGCCAATGCAGTGTATACAAAGCCTTACAGGATACCGCATGCTTTGCGTTCCGAGGTACAAAAACAGATACAAGAAATGCTCGATAACGATATTATAGAAGAGACCACGTCAGAGTGGTCCAGTCCTGTCCTTCTTGTGCCCAAAAAATCAGACAAGTCTGGCGAGAAGAAATGGAGGCTTGTTATCGACTATCGACAATTAAATAACAGAATAGTAGACGATAAGTTTCCTCTGCCGAATATAACAGAGATTTTGGATTCACTCTCCGGAAGTATTTATTATTCAAAACTCGACTTATCCCAAAGCTATTATCAAATTAATTTAACAGAAAATTCGAGAAAATATACGGCTTTTAACCTTGATCGTATGTATCAATTATCACTCCAGAAAGACTGTCGAAAATACAACAATTATTTACAACTGATAAAATGTACCAAATGAAACGTTGCCCAATGGGACTTAAAACGAGCCCAAGTGTGTTTTCTAGACTTATGACTATTGCCATGTCAGGATTAAATTACGATAAATGTTTTATTTATTTAGATGACTGTGTCGTTTTAGGTAAATCACTTATTAATCACAACAAGAACCTTACTAGTGTTTTAGAACGTCTTAGAAAAGTTAATTTAAAATTAAATCCGCTAAAATGCGAGTTTTTGAGGAGAGAAATTATTTATTTAGGTCATAAAATTACGCCAGAAGGTATTTATCCCGATCCTTCTAAAGCTATCATATTAGAGAATTATCCAAAACCTACAAATGTAGACGAAGTCAAAAGATTCGTTGCATTTGCAAATTATTACAGGCGATTTATTAATAGGTTCGCTGACATAGCTTACCCTCTGAATCAGTTATGTAAGAAAAATGCCACTTTTGTATGGTCTAGCGAATGCGATTTAGCATTCAATACTTTAAAACGGGCACTCTGTAATCCTCCTGTGTTGGGCTATCCCGATTACTCAGAAGGAAATAAATTTTTATTGCATACGGACGCTTCAAAAATCGGCTTAGGCGCCGTACTGTCTAACAGTAACGGACAAGTAGTGGCATACGCGAGTCGTAATCTGAAACCCGCAGAAACTCGATATCCGGTGATTGAGTTAGAGTTATTAGCCATAGTTTGGGCAATTAGGCATTTTAAACCGTATTTATATGGAACAAAATTCAAAGTTATTACAGATCATAAGCCTTTAGTGTACCTATTTGGAATGACTGATCCTTCGAGTCGATTAACGAAGTTTAGGTTATTTTTAGAAGAATACGATTTTGATGTCGAATATCTTCCGGGTCGGCATAACGCAGCTGCGGATGCGCTAAGTCGTCTTTCTCTGAATATTAATGAATTGAAGAAAATTAATGAAAATGTAGTATCTGTTATGACAAGAGCTCAGACACGCAAATTAAAAAAAAACACGGACAAAGACATCACTGACTTGACAACTGAGACTACTTCAACTTCTAGTTCCGCCACTCCAAAAATTGTAGAAATTCTCAAACGACCTTCTGATAGTGTAGAATTAATTTTGAGTCCAAGGAGTGTAATTAGAAATACTTCAAACAAAACGAGAATACTTAGTGACTATGGCCACTTTGAGTACGTTGAATTAGAGTCAGCAATACGTCTAACATCCCGATCGTTTTCTACCGTAAGTGTGTTAGCGAGGGAATTAGAATCATTTTGCAAAAGACTTAATATTAAGGAAATAATGTTGATGAAAAATAAAGATAGTACGGATATATTTAGAGAATTATTGAAAGAATTGAAAAATATGGGAGGAAACCTTCCGCGATTATTGATAGTTAAAGACTTGAGGAGAATAAGCAATAAGGATGAAAAGACTGTTATCCTAAATGACTTCCATTTGTTACCCACTAGCGGACACGCAGGTGTAAACAGAATGTTGAAAAATATTAAAAAATATTATTTCTGGCCAGGCATAAGTAATGACGTCACTGATTATGTAAAAAAATGCAATGAGTGCCAGATCCAAAAACACAGTAATAGACATACTAGAGAGCCAATGACCATAACTACAACTCCTAATACCGGATTTGAAAGAATTAGCTTAGATATAGTTGGGCCCTTAGATATAGATAATTATAATTATAAATATATTTTAACTTTACAATGTCACCTGACAAAATTCATTGAGGCTTACCCTTTAGCTAATAAGGACACCGAATCGGTGAGTAGATTATTTGTTAACAATTTTATTTTAAGATATGGCATTCCGAAAGACATTATAACGGATCAGGGAACCGAATTCATGTCCAGTGTTATGTCAGAGGTATGTGGGATATTAGGAATTAATAAATTACATTCAACTGCTTATCACCACGAGACAATAGGCGCGCTAGAAAATACCCATAAAGGTCTAGGTGCGTATCTCAGAATGCAGTGTAGTAATAATAAAAGTGACTGGAGTAGCTGGTTAAGTTATTGGTGTTTTTCCTTTAATACCACTGTTCACTCAGAGACAAAATATACACCATATGAACTCATATTCGGTAAATTATGTAATTTACCTAGCAACCTGGGTCACAGTTTAGATAGAGTGGAACCCTTATATAATTATGAAAGTTACCCTTTACAATTAAAATATAGATTACAACGTGCTCTAATAGATGCTAGAAATAATATTTTAGTTAGTAAAAATAATAGGAAGTTATTGTACGACAGGAAAGCTAATCCAGTAACATATAAACCAGGTGATTTTGTACTTATAAAAAATCAAACTGGAAATAAATTAGACAGTCTTTACTTAGGACCTTATGAAGTCCTTAAAGACCTTTCACCAAATGTCGAAATTTTAAAAAATAATAAAAATTACATTATTCACAAAAATAATACTAAATTGTTTAACACACCGTGAATTATTGTACTTTACTTATAACAAGAATGTTGTTCCTTCTTAGTTAAAAATTGTTTGGTTATTATTTATGTAATTAAGCTAATGCGTAACTTTGTATAATTTTATTTTATTTTGTTTTGTGTAAAAATGTAAGACTCATCTGCGTGCGTCATACATTTTTTTTCTTTTATTCGGGGGGTGTAACGTGTATCTTTTCGGGGAGATGTAGTGTATTGCCTTAGTTACATCACTAGTTTTAAGTAAGTTTTGTATTCCCGCGCGGCACTGTCGTACCGTGCCGAGCAGTTGTCATCCAGCGCTCCCGGAGCAACCACGCGCGCACACGCGTATACGCACGCGTCGATTTTTCTCAAAAGTTAAATAAAGTAATTTCTAACTAACTCTCGTGTTTTTACTTCTCGCATGCTCATCCATCCGCCACAAAGCTGGTCCAACGAGCCGGATACTAGTTGCGAGAAGTGAAACACGTAGGTACCATGCCATTGTTGCAAACTCCGCCGCCGCGTACGGTAAAAACACGTGCACAGTCGAAAAAAGAAAAAGAACTGGAGGTTAAAAGTCACATTATCGAAAAAAATGATGTGCTGTGTGATAGAAAGGTAAAATCGGATGTTTGTTTGCCGCGCGAAACCGAGTGCATGATGCAACAACAAGATGGCGACGCGAGTAAAAAATGTTCGCGTGCTTCTTCGTCAGCAGCGCAGCGACAGCGGTTGGAATATGAAGCGGCTCAAATCAAAGCAAACATCGAATTAGAAGAAGTTCATGCAAAAATGGCATTGCACGCAGAAAAAGCTCGCATTGAGAAAGAATTACTTGAGAAAAAATTAGCCGCCGACATAGCCGACTTGGAGTCACACTCGTCTCGAGTTTCGAAGCAGTCCTCCTACCAAAGCAAAGTGGAAAACTGGTTAGAAAAATCAATTGTTGAGCCCGACACGTCGCTCAATCACCATGATAACAAAGTGATTGTCGGAGGCGATGAGCATCACCGCCACATTGATAACCATCCACCTGCCACTGATGCCGCGGGCGCGACTTCTCATCGCGCCATCGAGGAGCTGACTAGCGCGATAAAAAACGCCGTCGACGCTTCGACTGCAAATTCCAGCAGCCGGGTACTGTTGTCACGACTGGCTACTTCTAGACCTTCCCTTTTATTTTGGGGACCCCATGGAATGGCTACAGTTCAGGGAGGCGTTCTATGAGTCGACACGCATATGCAAATATAGCGATGCTGAGAACGTGTGGCGTTTACGTAAATGTTTACGTGGCGATGCGAAGGAAGCGGCGTCTGCCCTGTTGATGGGTACCACCTCACCCCAGGACGTCATGGAGACCCTGGAATTGAGATTTGGCAGACCGGAAATCGTAATGCGCCAAGTGACAAATCAACTACTAAAGTTGTCATCGTTACCTGAAGCGTACCACGCCGAAATTGTTAAATTTTCCATCAAAATAAAGAACTACGTCACCGCTATAAAAACTGTCAAACAAAATGACTATTTGAGAAGTCCAGAGCAGTTATCGGTCGTGGTCTCCAAACTCCCTACAGGTCTGGTAAACAAATGGGTTGAATACCTGTACGAAAACCAGGCACTGATTGAAACACCAAAATTAGAATTACTGTCAAAGTTCCTGTATGCAGAAGCACAAAAAGTAGCAGAGTCGGGAGTTAGCCATATTCACCACCAAACTGAAAATAGAACGGAGGGAGAAAAAGTATAATCAGCAAACTGTGCTAACATCTGTAAAGGTCGATGACCCCGACGCTACCGGCAAATGCAGTTTTTGCCGACGCAACGAGCATACACTACCGGACTGTGGCAAGATCAAGCGAGCCATGAGGAAAGACAGATGGCGATATGTCCGAGTAAAAAAACTGTGCTTCAGGTGTCTTGGCGCTCGACATCAAGATCCAACTGCGTGTACTGCGGAAAACTGCGACGTCGAGGCCTGTGGTGGGTCTCATCATCGTCTACTGCACTGGGTGAAACCGGGTGCGGCGCGCCAAGGGACATCCGCGCCACCCGACGACTCCGAGAAGCCCGATGAAGAACTCGTTTTTCACACTATCACCCGCGCCGCGCAGTGTTCCGAAGTGTCAGTGCTAAACGTGCCAAATAAAACGCAAACAATATCCGGGTCAAAAGTAGTGCTTAAAATAGTGCCGATAACCGTACACGGACCCAACATGAGTGTCAACACGCACGCGCTCCTAGATGACGGCGCGACGGTGACCCTCATCGCGGCCAACCTTGCTGATGAGGCCGGGCTGCACGGTGAGAGGGTTGCGATGCGTGCCTCTGGGGCATGGGACTCTGAATTGGTATGTCAAACCGAAATAATTAAATGTGCCATAAGTAACAGTGACGGTAAAAGGTTCCAGCTACGTGCTCATAAACTTAAAGAACTTAATTTACCCATACAGATTGCCTCTAATGTAGATTGTAATGAACATTTGCCTAATATTAATTACTCATTAAATTGTGAAAGTAAAGTCAAATCAAAATTGTTAATGTATTTATTTATTAGGATTTCCAACGAAGAATACACATTACATACAATTGAGATACAATAATAATTATTACCTTGTGTTTCTTCATTTACAGGAAATCACAGCATGCTTAGGAATATAATAAAATCATGGTCAAATTACAATAAAAATAGCGTTTGATAATTTTGTTTACAAATAAAAATAAAAAAAAAATTATTAAGATTAAAATTTAATAGGTCAGGATAATTACGATTTGTTCAAGACGACACTACTCGCGCCATCTAGCGTCTACGATGGCAGTCTGCGCACCGGTGTGAACAACGCGCGTTCGATTATATTTGCACGGTGGCAATATCTCCGCACTTCAATTCGCTTAGAGAACCGAACTCGTTAGCAACGTCTGTCTAAAATATACGTTTAAATTTTGTAAAATTCGTTACCTATTTAAATATACGTTTTATTAATCGTTTAAATAAATCATTCATTGAAGACGAACCTGGCTGCCTCCTTACACACATAGGGAAACGCATAGGCTCCAACAAATGGTCCTTTCGAGCCGAATTCCGGAAAGCTGTGCGGCCGCGTGGAACGTCGACCAAAATCCAGGAACAATCGTGGAGAAAAGGAGCTGCCGGAGCAGCAGCAGCGGGGAGTCGCAAACGGTCTGGTCATAAAACCCATCCTACCGTCCCTCGTTCCAACAGTTTGTTTTAATTCTGTTATTTTCGTGTTTTAGTCGTGCCCTGCCTTGTGCTGTGCTTCGCTGGGACTGGTGCCGAACAGGAAACTGTGAGTACTTTCGCCTCTTTAATCGGTCAAAATGAGTGACGATGAAAGTTATCTGTTAGGTCCGGGCCATGAGCTTGGAAAAGGTAAATTGGATAGGCCTAAATCTCCCCGGTTAGTCGCTAGCACCATGACGAATAAACGTCTCGTTGACTTAAAGAAGCAACGAGGCACACTTAAAGGTAGATTAACGTTATTTGAAAAGTATATAGCTAAATTTGAGAAACTAGAATTAAATGTTCATACCAAAGCCGAACTTGATTTGCGCATACAGTCAAATTCCGTTATTTTCAAAAATTTCAATGACATTCAAGGTGAAATTGAGCAGTTAGCTGAGGATTCTGACCTTATGTCACAGTTAGATTATAGGGAATCATTCGAAGAACAGTATTTTTCTCTTATGGCTGCTGCGAAGTGTATGTTAAACGAAAACGAGCAAAAGCAAACAGTTTCATATGATAAAGTGAGTAATCCTGTGTCGATTAAGCTACCAGTCATAAAATTACCTGCGTTTGACGGTTCGTATGACCAGTGGCTTGAATATAGGAACTCGTATCTCACTATGATTCATAATCGCGAAGATCTGAACGCCATACAAAAGTTTCACTATTTAAAATCATCGCTTAGTGGTTCTGCCTCTCATGTAATCAGTGCCTTAGAGTTTACAGCTCCTAACTACACCCACGCATGGGATTTATTAGAAAATAGATTTCATAATAATCGTTTATTAGTGCAAAATCATGTAAAATCGCTGTTTACTACCCAATCGCTTCAAAGCGAATCATTTGTACAAATTAGGAAGCTTATAGATTCGACATTACGTAACTTGCGAGCACTTAAATCGTTAAACGAGCCAACAGATGCTTGGGATACATTAATTGTATATTTAATTGTTTCCAAACTTGACCCGTCAACAGAACGCGAGTGGGAGACTCATAAAGGTACCCTCGTGTCAAAGCAAAATGATTCAAGAAATAGTATAAAATTAGATGATTTACTAGATTTCCTTCGAAACCGTGCTGATATGCTGGAGATGATAAAGGCAAATAATAGTAAAACAGTTAGCTCATATAAGCAAAATTATCAAGATTCGAATAGGCCGAATTCAAATCAAAATAAAAAACATTTTAATTCTAATTCACAATCTCATATGCACTCGTACGCATCTATACAAAGTAAATGTAATTCGGAAAAGAATAAACAACCGCGGCGTGTTTGTGTATTATGTGGTGATGACCATTCCTTGTATTTGTGCGCTAAGTTTTTAAATATGTCTGTGCAAGATAGGCATACCATTGTAAAAGATAACAAACTTTGTCAAAATTGTATTCGTTCTGATAATCATTCACCTAGTGAATGCTCATTTGGTCCATGTAAGTTATGTCAAAGAAAACACAATACGTTACTTCATAATGATACTTTTTCTAGTGAGAATGTAGATATAGTTACGTCTCACGTCGTAAATCAATCAGCTGATGCGCATGCTGAGCGCAACGTATCATACAGTACCGCGATACAACCGGTTTTGTTATCGACGGCACTTATTGATATCCCTGATGCGTTTAATAACTGTCATACAGTTAAAGCACTTCTTGACAATGGTAGTCAAAATTGTTTTATAACCGAATCGTTATGTAATCGTTTAAAATTACCAATTATACAGTCCACAACTCATATTTCTGGTGTAGGACAAAGCGTTTCTAAGAGTACCCACACCTGTAAAATAAATATTCGATCAAAGGTCAATGACTACAATACGGATATTCAATGCTTGGTTCTCCCAAGAATAACATTGAAGCTACCTTCAATAGACGTTGATTGCAAGTGTATACGTATACCTAGTCATATCTCGCTTGCAGATCCTACGTTTAGTGTCCCGTCTGATATAGACGTACTTTTAGGCGCGGATATATTCTGGGATCTATTAAACAATAATAAAATAAAACTCAGTAGTGGTCCATACCTTCATGATTCCAAGGTAGGGTGGATCATATCTGGCCCTATTCGTACCACACATTCGTTTAATATTGACCGAGTTCAATGTAATTATGTCCAAATCGAGAATCAATTACGAAAGTTTTGGGAGTTGGAAGAACTTACCGACTTACCTACAGTTGTGTCTCAAGATAATCGTTATAGCGAAGCGTTTTTTACAGAGACTACACGGCGTGATGAACACGATAGGTTCTCTTTAAGTATTCCTTTGAGGAATAAGCCAATACGTTAGGTAATTGATATACCATGGCAAAAAATCGTTTTATATCTCTTGAAAGAAAACTAGGTCGTTCATCTGAATATAAAAAACTTTATTGTGATTTTATGATGGGAATATGAGGCACTAGGTCACATTTCCTTGTTTCAGAAAACGTTAAGGATTTATTAAGTAAACCACATTACGTATTACCGCATCACGGAGTTTATAAGTGTGGTATTCGACGCGAGTGCATTTCTAATAACATATGATATGTTCAACAATACATAGGTTCCGTTACGTTACATGTACTAACTCACAATACAAATGTATAGTGCAATAGCAATAGTGCATGTGCCTATATACAATCGTGTCATGAGAACGACGAACGTTGTATTCCTATATCTGTGCATTTATTGTGTGCAAAAAGTAAATTAGCGCCAATTAAACCCGTGAGCATTCCTAGGCTTGAATTATGCGGCGCACTCATAGGTGCAAAATTATATAATAAAATTAAAAAGTCCCTACGTTTAACTTTCGATAAAGTTTATTTCTGGACTGATTCAACAATAGTACAGGGCTGGTTACGTATGCCTCCACACTCACTCAAAACGTTTGTACAAAATCGAGCCGTACAAATTAATGAGTTAACTAATGATACAATTTGGCGACACGTTAAGGGTACAGGGAACCCTGCTGATCTCATAACGAGAGGTGTTAGTCTAGAATCTTTAAAATACGATAACAATAATGAATGGTGGCACGGTCCTACTTTCTTACGAGAACCTAGTTGTAAGTGGTTAAATAATAATGAGGAAATTAAATCCGTTGAATTGCCTGAAATTAAATCTCATACAGTCAATTTACTTTCTATTCATTCAAGTCAATTATTTGATGTTGAACGCTTTTCGTCATTTATTCGTTTACAACGGTCATGCGCATATTTATTGCGATTTATAGATAACGTGCGAGCGCCAGCGCCCGGTGGCAGTCGTAGCCGCCAAACCGGTTTGTTATCTGTAGATGAAATGCAGCGTTCGCTAAGCACATTAACGCGTCTAGTACAGCAACAATCGTTTACTAATGAATATTATAATCTTAAAAATAATGTACCATTAAAGAGTAACAATAATAAATTCGTTAATAAGATAGCTGGTCTTAACATATTCTTAGATAATTCTAATATAATTCGTGTAGGTGGTAGGTTATGCAATGCAACTGATTACAGTTATGAGAAAAAACATCCGATATTATTAAGTGGTAAACATCGTTTTGCAAGGTTGCTGTGTGAATATGAACATAAGCGCTTACTTCACGCAGCACCTCAACTTCTAGTTTATTCTATGCGTGAAAGGTGGTGGATATTAGGAGCACGTAACTTGGCCAGGCAAGTGGTACATAACTGCGTTATATGTACACGCATGAAAGGGAAAACGTTGACACCTATTATGGGAAATTTACCATCCGAGAGGTTAGAACCAAATTTTCCTTTCATGCTATGTGGTGTAGACTACGCGGGGCCAATGTTTATATTAGACCGTAAAGGCAGAGGTTCCAGGTTTATCAAAGCGTACATTTGCTTGTTTATTTGTTTCACAACTCGAGCTATACATTTAGAGTTGGTTGGTAGTTTGACTACACAGGATTATATCTTAGCTTTAAAACGTTTTATATCACGTCGTGGTAAGCCATATCAGATCTTTTCAGACAACGGAAAGAACTTCGTTGGTGCTGAAAAAGAGCTATCCGTAATTTTTGAAAATTCGAATGATATTTCTGATTTCCTTACTGATAACCAAATTCGTTTAACTTTTATACCTCCGTATAGTCCTCATTTTGGCGGGTTATGGGAGGCGGGAGTCAAGTCCTGTAAGTACCACTTACGGCGGGTACTGGGCAATGCAAGGCTAACACGCGAGGAGTTTGAAACAGTGTTAACACAAATTGAAGCCGTCCTTAACTCCCGTCCATTGTCCCCTCTTTCCTCAGACCCAAATGACTTTCTTCCACTGACTCCAGCACATTTCCTGATCGGCCGACCGCTGACAGCGCCAGCCTGCGAGGACCTGACGATGACCATGCCTCTGCGATTGGGGCGCTACGAGCTACTGGAGCAACTCCGACAACATTTTTGGCAACGTTGGTCAAAGGAGTACGTGTCGGAGCTGCAACAACGTACCAAATGGAAGGTCAACAAAGATGACATCGCCCAGGACAGTCTAGTCCTTGTCAAAGAAGACAACCTCCCGCCATTCAAATGGAAACTGGGCCGGGTAATACATTTATTCACTGGTAATGATGGAATCTCACGCGTAGCAGAAATTCGTACAGCAGCCGGCGTCATAAAGCGGGCCTTCTCAAAGATATGCCCGCTACCTGTTCAAGATACCAGCAGTTGAGCAGTACCTCGAGTTCTTCATGTTGGAAGCCTGGATCCTGTTGCTTCCAAGGCGGCCGGCATGTTCAAGACGACACTACTCGCGCCATCTAGCGTCTACGATGGCAGTCTGCGCACCGGTGTGAACAACGCGCGTTCGATTATATTTGCACGGTGGCAATATCTCCGCACTTCAATTCGCTTAGAGAACCGAACTCGTTAGCAACGTCTGTCTAAAATATACGTTTAAATTTTGTAAAATTCGTTACCTATTTAAATATACGTTTTATTAATCGTTTAAATAAATCATTCATTGAAGACGAACCTGGCTGCCTCCTTACACACATAGGGAAACGCATAGGCTCCAACACGATTTAATTGCACCAATTGTATGTAAAAAATATAAGTCGAGCGGGCCGTTTATCACGCAAACATTATTAGGGTGGTGTGTACATGGAGTCTTACGGCGAACTGAATTTACTGGTAAGCAAGCCGAGCGCGCCAGCAGTCTCCGCAGCGTCGGCGACCCGGGCGAAGCGAGCACAACACCGTCCGCGCTCAGCCACAGTCAGCCAAGTAAGTTCCACGCGCGCGCCCGTCGCGACTCGATATCCTGCAGCGGCAAGGGCGCGAACGTGTCTTTATGCCATGTTGATAATTTTGCATGTAGTAAATACCAGCCAGCTATCCCTACATCTATGCCTATATATAACGTCGATTTATTTACCATAGAACATAGCGCGGACATCGAATTACATGACTTAATACGTCATTCTTTTTCACTTGATTCGATTGGAATTAGTAACAAACCGCGACAAAATATTGAGGAATTAAGGGCCGTAAATATCCTTGAGGAGTCAGCTGAGTTAATTGACGGTCAATGGTCAGTTAAGCTCCCTTGGAAGCGAGATGTTTTTAATATGCCGGACTCATATCCCGTAGCATTGAAAAGATTGAAGTCTGTAGAACGAAAAATGTTACACGATTCAGAATATGAAACTAGATACCGCGAACGTATGCAACATTTATTTTCTAATAATTACGCAAGAAAACTAGATGAGGCTGAGTGTAAGTTCGAGTCAACGTCAGATCACGTGTGGTATTTACCACACTTCGGGGTTGATAACCCAAATAAGAAAAAGTTACGGTTGGTGTTTGATGCCGCCGCAAAGTGTAATAATATGTCACTTAATGATTTCCTTCTCCAAGGGCCTGACTTATTGCAGTCTTTGTACGGCATAATGTTTAGGTTTAGAGAAAACCCCATAGGAGTAATAGGAGATATAAAAGACATGTTTTTAAGGATTAAAATTCACTGTAACGATCAAAATTCTTTAAGATTTCAATGGAAAGAAAAAGGTAGCGATGTAGTAAACAAATATGCTATGACGTCACTTATTTTCGGGGCAAATTGTTCCCCATTTATCGCCCAATTTATTAATCAAACCAAAAACGCTTCGCGATTTAATGATCAGATGCCAGAGGCTGTTAACGCTATAAAAAACAACCAATATATGGACGATTATATTGATAGCTTCACAGATGAACAGGTAGCTAAGAAAATTATAAAAGAAATTTCATATATTCATGATCAAGGTGGGTTTAAAATGTGCAACTGGCTAAGTAACATACCTAATGTTCTCAGTGACATTCCAAAAGACGACCTTAAAGACATGGCAATAGAGTTCAATTTTGATAAACAACCTGAACGGGCCTTAGGTATATTGTGGTTCCCGGGCAGCGATGTGTTAGCGTTAGATTTATTTTTCAAACGCATACCGCAGGATATTTTACTTTTAAAACAAATACCGACTAAACGCGAAATGTTAAGTATCGTTATGTCTATTTTTGATATTCACGGTTACTTGGGACCATTTACAATTAAAGGCAGAATATTAATGCGTGAAACTTGGAAAAGTAATATTAAATGGGATGAAAAATTAAACAATGATTTATATGATTTATTTCGGAAGTGGATTAATCAAGCTCAGGAAATAAATAACATAAGAATTCCGCGTTGGTATTTTTCTAGTGATAAGACGCGCGACAGCTTGTCAACTTTAGAACTTCACTTATTCTGCGATGCATCGCCGAGCGCGTACGCCGCGGTCGCTTACTGGCGGCAGGAAAGCAGCAACGGACGCGCCACCGTATCGTTTATCGCTAGTAAATGCAAAGTTACTCCCTTGAAACCGGTTTCCGTGCCGCGACTTGAATTGCAGGGCGCCGTGTTATCATGTAAATTAGCTAATAGTATAAAAAAGGAACATCGTTTGAAACCAAATTCAGTGTATTATTGGACTGACTCGACTACAGTTTTATATTGGATTAAAAATCAATGTCGTACTTATAAAGTATTTATTGCAAATAGACTTGGCGAAATAGATGAGTTGAGTAAAACGGACGAGTGGCACTATGTGCCAACCGGCTTGAACGTCGCGGACCTAGGGACAAAAGATAACGATTACATACTTAGTAGTGAGTCAGAGTGGTTCTCGGGACCGTCGTTCTTGCACCAATCACGTTCCTCCTGGCCGCAACAACCTGAAACAAAAGTATTTAGTGATGAAATATTAGAAAAGGTAAATACTATTCAAGACAATAAAATAATATGTGACTTACCTGTTCCCGAACCGAGTCGATTCTCTCGCTGGTTGCGATTGTTACGAGCTACAGCGGCAGTGTTATTGTTTATAGAAAAATGTAAAAAGAGTTCAATTACTACTATTAACGAAGACATTATGAATAAAGCAGAAATATTATTACTGCGCTACTCACAAGCGCAGTCTTTCCAAGTGGAAATAAATTTAGTTAGATTAAATAAAGAAGTTAAGCAGGATAGTCGTCTGCGTTCACTCACCCCAATTATTGACGAAAATAATTTGTTACGTGTAGGTAGTCGCATTGGTAATGCGAAAGAGGTAGATCGGCTTACTAAATACCCTGTAATATTAGATGGGAAAGACCATATCGCACGACTTATTGTGACACGTTATCACATAAATGCTGCTCATTCTAGTAACGAGATGGTTGTTAATGAATTGCGACAAAAGTACTGGGTTATTCGTTTAAGGCCCACTGTTCGTTCTATAGCCAAACAATGTTTATTTTGTCGTATTAAAAGAGCGTTACCGAACCCGCCACGTCTCGGCGACTTACCCGAATGTCGACTTACGCATCATCAAAGACCGTTTACCATATGTGGAGTGGACTTATTCGGACCAATAGAAGTAGCAGTCGGTCGACAGAGAGTGCGCAGATACGGGGTACTGTTCACTTGCCTCACAGTGCGCGCGGTTCATATAGAGGTAGTTCCAAGTCTCACGACTGATTCGATGATAATGGCGTTACGTAGAATGGCCGCTAGGAGGGGTTGGTCACGCACCATGTTTTCCGACAACGGGACTAATTTACGAGGTGCCGACACTGAAATGAAAAAGGCTTATAAGGAAATGGTCGGCAACCAACAAAGGTTGCTAACAGAAGCTCAGAATAAGGGAGTTGAGTGGCGCTTTATCCCACCAGCCAGTCCGCATATGGGCGGAGCTTGGGAGAGGCTCATTAGGAGCGTCAAGACGGCTTTAAAAGTAGTGTTAAAAGAACGAACTCCTAGAGAGGAAACGTTGACTACTTTCTTATGTGAGGTAGAAAATATAATAAATGGGCGTCCACTGACGCATGTATCCGTGGATCCACGGGATCCGGAATCTTTAACTCCTAATCATTTTTTATTAGGCTCGTCATCCAACCTGCCACAAATTGGTATTTTGGATGATAGCGATTTGTTTTTAAGAAAGCAGTGGCGAATTGCTCAGCGTTTAGCTGACTTGTTTTGGTCAAGATGGCTGAGGGAAGTCTTGCCTACATTAGCGCCTCGCCGTAAGTGGAACCGCGAGAGTACATCACTAAAGGTAGGTGACCTGGTCGTTGTAGTGGACCCCGCTTCTCCGCGGAACATTTGGCCAAAGGGCGATATCCAGACAGTATATCCGGGAGCCGACGGTCGGGTAAGAGTTGTCGATATAAAGACCAAAACTGGTGTACTAAAACGCCCAGCGTCGAAAGTTGCCTTACTCCTTAGTTTTGAGTGTCGTGAAAACGACACTAAGGGGGAGGATGTTCTCAATGTAAAACGTTCCGCTCGTAACCTGCAAAAAAAAATGTGTAAAATAAATTATTAAATTGTATGAAAATTGTTATTGTTTAGTAGAAGTTTAAAAAACGTAATTTTATACTTACCTTGCTCCTGACCGCATCACTAGTCATAGATACATCACTAGTTTTAAGTAAGTTTTGTATTCCCGCGCGGCACTGTCGTACCGTGCCGAGCAGTTGTCATCCAGCGCTCCCGGAGCAACCACGCGCGCACACGCGTCTACGCACGCGTCGATTTTTCTCAAAAGTTAAATAAAGTAATTTCTAACTAACTCTCGTGTTTTTACTTCTCGCATGCTCACCCATCCGCCACAGCGGACTTAAAAAAAATGTCTCGTTATTGTGAGTTCAAGACCACCCTTGAGGAGAACCTAAGGGATCAGTTTGTGTGTGGATTGCGTAGCGAGTTCATTCGTCAAAGGTTATTCGCGGAAGACAGCCTGGACTACAGGAAGAAACTGACTTTAGCCAATACTCTGGAGGCAGCCGAGCGCGACGCCGGGGCCGTAGAGGGTTCGCGGGAACATGTTTTGGAACGAGACCTTAGCGAGAACATCTTTTTTTTTTCGCCCGCTGACGCTCGCCGCGAGAGGACGTATCGCTTGCGCTGCGCTCTCTCTAAGCTCGTCTCGCTGTGCCCCGCCACAGCGCTCCGCAGTCGTCCCGACTGCACCCACATATTTGATCAAAAGCTGCCTTTTTCAAGGCGGTGGCTGATTTTCTGTCTTTTGCGGACTTCGGTACGCTCGCGCTCTAGCCCCTTCAGGGAAAAACCACAGTTTCGTGGTCCTCGGTGGAAACCATACGGTGCCAACGAAACCGAGTGGGGTGTGGACCCGATACACCCGCTAAGCCCCTTCTGGGTAAAGCAAAAATCGGAAGGAGCTAGGACCACCGGCCTTGGGGGGTCTCCTAGTCGACCCTAGCTCTAACCCCGTTCTCTTACAGCTCCTCTAGTATCGTACTAGTACGGTACTAGAGCATAGGAATCCGTTCGCACAATAAGACTGGCGACGGGAGACAAGCTAGGGTACACTACAGGTACACACGCCTCCCTGCCTACACCCGGCAGGGAGGGTTCATTCACCCTCACAACCCCGGGGGCTCATCCAACCCGGGGACGTTTAGGCTACCCCAAAATTCCCTTTTAATTTCCCCTCCCAGACATCTCTTCAAGATGTCTGACGCCCTGCTCCTAACTTTTTTAAAAGATGTCCTCTTAAAGGACCCAGAAATCCTAGCCAAATATGGCTCCAAGCTCCCGCGTGAGTTAGCCCCCCGCCCCGCCTGCGCCTCTATCCCCGATAGCCCGGCCTCACCGGACGCAAATGTTCCTTCAATGCACCTGACACCTGCACCAACAATTAGATTCTCCGGAAAGCCCGGAGGCTAATTTTTACGACCCCGCACTATTGTCCGGTTCCCCGATCCCCATTGCGAACAATAGGTTCTCGAGCCTATTGTCCGCTGATTCGGAGAATGTCGGCGCACGTGCGCCAAATAATGTAGTCTCGCCCCCGATTCAAACGGTGCCGATGGATACATCGGCACCGCGTGATTCCGAGTCCGAGTCTTCCCTCTCAGACTCGAGTTTTAGCTCTGAATCCTCTGACGGATTCACCCCTGTAACAGGGAAAAAAGGCCTCGTAAAACAAGGCCAATTCTGTTGCCCCCGCTAAGGCCCCAAGGACCGCTGAGGTCATCGGCTCCCCAGCCTCTGTCATCCCATCAACCTCTTCACAGGTTGCTCTCACCCCCGCCCTTTACCCTCGTTCTCAGCCTACTGAGAACGCGCCCAAGAAGGGCAAAGCCCCGCCCCCCGTCATTGTCCACGACAAAGAGTCTTGGGTCCCCATCTCCAAGCTGTGTGTCGATCGTAAGATCAAGTACACGTCTGCCCGACCAATTCAAGAGGGTATCAAAGTTACCCTCTCGACCTCCACCGACTTAAGAGGCTTTACTAGCCTACTTACCGAGCGTAAAATTAATTACCACACTTTTACGCTCGCTTCCGAGAAACCCCTACGCGTCATTATCCGCGGGATTCCCAAGGAGATTGACACGGAGGACGTACTCAGCGACCTTAAGTCGCAAAACATTCCCGCCCTTGATATCCATCGTATGCACCGCGGCCGCGGTGGCATACAGTACTGTTGTGTACCGAAGTTATTAAAGGGTTGGCGTATTTTTTATGAACTCTCAATTAAAGAAATATAAGACTTTTTTATGTAATTTACTCGACCGAAATCCTTAAGTCATCTCACAATAAATTATTTTATTACTAGACATCTTTCAAAATCTACTTACTTTTTTGCTCGCCACATATTAATCAGCCAGAACGTCAACAATAAAAACTTATTGTTCCAAACTCTTACAGTACAATATGGTACTCGCCATCATCGAGCAATCGGAGGGCGCAAAGGCCATATTTAACATCCGATCCGTTTGCCACTTATCTGGTATTCGGATCGAAACCCCACAAGGGAGGTCCCATAGGGCAATGTCACAATTGCCAGCTATACGGCCATGCACGCCGTAACTGCCATGCCAGATCCCGGTGCGTGAAATGCCTAGGCGATCACGCTACCATTCTGTGCGGGGAGCAAGGTCACCCGGCTAATTACCGTGGCTGCCCCAAGGCCCCCAAAATCTCTCCCAAGCACGCTAAACGTGCTGTGGCAAAGACCCAGAGGGAAAGCCCTCGGCCGCCCTCCCTGACCGTCATAGCCCTCAAAGGCCCTCTCCGTGGAGCGCTCTGAACCACCAGCAAGCGTTTCCCCCACTAAAAACGCCACAGCATGTGGTTAACGTCCCACCTTTAATGGGTACCACCATCCCCGCTCACTGCGCGCCGGCTTCCCCGGCCGCTCTCGCGGTTGCCCCTACAAGACCCGCACAGGCCTCTCAGCCTGTGCTTGCGCCAGCACCCACGCAACCCCAAGTACCCGTCTCTGCCGCCCCGGCAGCAGGTAGGACCTTGGATACCACCTTGAAAGCGTTTAGTGTCGCCCCCATTGAACGCATTAGTGGTGTGCACCGGTTGTCAAAAAACCGGATAATCACCGGTTAGGGTGAGTACCGGAGCCTAATCGGTGATTTTTTCTTAACTACCGGTTATTGGATTGGTAAACATTTCTGAATGAATTTTCGATCGATACCAAGTAGGTAGGTAATTTCTTTACAAATTTTGCAATTTTGGTAAATTTAAATTTTATTATTTGTTTGTTTATTTAATAGGACACTAAAAATTTACTTTTTTAATATAGGCAATTTATAATTCATATAGTATTTGTTTAATATATAAGAGGGATTTCGAAATCTGCACAACAAACACATCACTACACTTTATTTTGTATGTATATTAGTATGTTTTTTATTATATTCCTCTTACTCGTAATGGGTCGGGGTTGTCATTGCCAAAAACCGAACTGTCAACGTCAGTGGCGCGAGCGGGAAAAAGTGACACTCAAAAAAAAAGGCGCGTCCGAGAAAAGTTGCAACGAAAGTTCGCGGCAACCAAAAATGTTGAATTCCAAATAAAAACTGTGCAGAGTCATACGTGAAGGAGTTGTGGCAGACTGGGGTAAGCATAGTTTAATAATATATGTATGTACTCATATTTTACTGTTTTTCACCCCAACCGGTGGAATGTCGAATTAACCACAGGTAGTTTCGAAGCCAGCAGCGGTGTGTATTGATCACTAGATCAAACAGTATTGTTTATTTTTCTCTTAAACTATACTGATATAACGTATTTTGACTAACCGGAGAAAAACCGGAGAATCTCCGGTTATTCAATAAAATCTCCGCATTATCTCCGGAGGCTTAAAATTGCCTCCGGTACACACCTCTAGAACGCATCACTACCATTGGCCACGCCCTCATAGCTAATGAGGGAAACGGCCTCAGCATTCTCAAAATCATATCCGAGAATGCTGACTAACACGTTCATCGCCGACTAAATTTTTCTAAAATTATCAAAAAATGACATTGCTTTATATGATTGTTTTTAGTTTTATTTGTTTATATGTACAAATTTTATTGCGATATTTTATTGTTTTGATTATATTTTAGGTTTTTTTTAAGTGCCGGACATTTTGACCCGGCGCGGCCTAAACGTAATAATTATTACATTTAGGCCGCGCCGGTCAAAATGCCGGTCAGCGTACTTACGTACGCGTAATGTTTCATCGTTGTTTCTCTAAAAACTAAACACATCTATTTCGCACGGGCACCGTGCGAAATAGCGTACAGCGCGGGAGTACACCGCGCGCGCGGTTGTTGTTCCCGCCGCCCTTCACCCCTTTCACGTCTCCCTATGTTGACCAATACGGATTTGTTTACGCCAGTTCGCACTTGTTTTGGTTTAGTTGCAAATTGTGATTTCGTTCGATAGAAAAATATCGTTTTATTGTCAAAATGGACTATAAAACAGTTTTGATTTTGAGTTTACACAAGAATAACCCTAAAATATACCACTGAAATGTTTCAATATCTCTTATAATTTACGTTAGAAAACGTTTTTTTCACTACCAGTCCATATGACAATTTATTACTTTTATATGTATAAATGAGGCGTTTGATTTAAATTTTAATAAAGAATAACACTTTTGTTTATTATCATACTTTTTGTTTATTTTAATTCAACCTGAAAAGAAAATAATAATAAAATTGATTTGAAATCTTGTTTTTTTTTTCTCTAAGTCCAAAAAGTTGGCATAGCATCAAAAATTCTGAAAACCAAGTGGTTGCAGGTGTTCATTAGGGCCGCGCCGGTCATATTATATGGTTTATTACGTAGAATTTGCAATCTGCGGCGTGAGTGGACTTCGCAAATTAGGGTCCGCCGTGCCGGTCATTTTGACCCACCACGGCTCCAACGAGTAGATGAGGTGCCGGTCACTTTGACCCACCATGGCGATTAACGTGCTAATAGATACATTCTCCCAGCTTAGGTTCTAAATGGGACCCCACCCACTATCCCGCTGACGTAAATGACAGACCTGACGAGAGCTATGTCGAGTAGACATAGCTCTCTTAAAGAACGTAAACTTAGGTTTACGCTCTCTAGAGACGCTACAAGAGTTAGACTCTGACCACCGACCTGTGATCCTAGTATTAGGCCCCAGACTTGATCCCTCATATCCAGGTCAGCCCGCTCCAACATAGGTGATAACGGATTGGAGGAAACTCGAGGAACGCCTCAAGTCGACTTCATCCGTTCACCTGGATGCCATCCCCGACTCGATAGTGTCAGCTGCCGACGCGACGGGCGCGATCGACTCCCTCACCGACCATGTACAATCCCTGTTGAACGAATGTTCACGACAGATTCCAGAGGAGTTTGATAACTGCTGGAATCTGCCGGAGGATGTGCGTGGTTTGGTGACGGAGAAGAACGCGGCCATCAGAGCGTACGACAATTTTTCTTGCGAGCCGAACCGCGCTCACATGCGCAATTTACAGCGTGCTGTAAAGAAACGCATAAGTGAGTTGCGCGAGGCCCGCTGGGACAATTGGTTGAAGGACCTGGAGCCCACCCATCAGGCCTTCTGGCAGCTGACCCGGAAGCTCAAGTCCGATCAAGAGTCTACCAACCATGCCCCCTCTGAAGCGTCCTAATCAAAGGCCCGCCTTTGACGACGACGAAAAAGCCGAATGCCTAGCCGACAGTCTAGAGGCACAATGCTCGCCTAGCACTCTACCTGTAGACAAGGCCCACCTCAATGCGGTGAACGCCGAAGTCGAACGTAGAGTCGCCCTCTCGCTGTCCCCCAACAATCCTACGGTCCCCGTAAGTTCCACTACCTCCCCCGCCCCCGACCCAGACGATCCCGTCCACCCCGTCACTGCGGACGAAGTCCGGTCGATCGTTCAGAACCTACGACCCAGGAAAGCCCCCGGCTCAGACGGCATCACCAACAAGGTGGTTAAGCTCTTCCCCGCCTCCCTGTTCAATGCGGCATTAAATAATAACATCTTCCCACAAGTGTGGAAAGAAGCTACCGTCATCGGTATCCCTAAACCCGGTAAACCCAGGTCTGAGCCTTCCAGTTATCGCCCCATAAGTCTCCTCAAAGTCCTTGGAAAGATCTATGAGCGGCTTATCTATGCCCGATTAAAGAACTTTGCCGAATCCCATAAACTCATTCCCGACGAGCAGTTTGGTTTTCGAACCAAACACTCTTGTATCCACCAAGTGCATCGCATAGTCGAACATATCACCGCTGGATTCCAGCGCGGTATGACGACTGGCATGCTCTTCTTCGACGTGGCGAAAGCCTTCGACAAGGTCTGGCACAATGGCTTGATTTACAAGCTATATTCATTCAACGTGCCAGACCGTCTCGTGCTCATCATTCGAGATTTTCTGTCGAATCGCACCTTTCGCTATCGTATAGAGGGCGGCACACTCTCGTCCCCCGATCCTATCCGAGCCGGAGTCCCTCAGGGCTCCGTGCTCTCCCCTCTCCTTTTCACGCTGTACACCAGCGATATTCCAAAAAGATCCAAATCGCAGTTGGCTCTATTCGCTGACGACACGGCTATACAGTATGTATCAAAAACCCTGTCCGATCCTTAAGGGTCGTATAAGGTGTCGTATTACGTACACAAACACGTAAACGATAATTAGATACGAGATATTTTTTTTTCCCCGATTAATTTAAATATAATTTTAAAAAAAACTAAACCTTTTACATGTCAACACTCAATCCACGAAATAAAGTTTATTCAATTCGATCTACACTAGTGTCAAAGAAACCGCCCGAGCAATTTGCCGCTTTTTGATCCTTTGTCATGTGCCGCCAGCCCGCTCTGTCGCGTGCCGCCAAACAAATTTAATGCGAATGAATCTTACCTACTGGGCCTACACGTAGATATTAGCTGATATCGATTAGGCATAGTTATGTTTAGGTAAACATAACTATGCCTAATCGATATCAGCTAGAAGAACGTCAATTATTAGGTAATAATTGACGTTCTTTTGTGTTTTTCATAAGTATCAGCTGTTACGTATTAGTCATAGGGATAATTACCTCCTACCGGGCCTACGCGTAAGTACCTATTGGAAGTTCACTTAAGGAACACGATCGCAGAATTTTGTAGATCGTGATACCCAATACTTCCGCTTACGCGTGGGTATCAGGAATAGTGTTGCTTACCTAATAGGTACCTAAATAATTATTGACGTTGTTTTTCAAGAAACAATGAACTAAATGTATTGCTTTGTTAAAATTATTTTGTAAAACATGAACTTGACATCTACAAAATTCTGCGATCGTGTTCCTTAAGTGAACTTCCAATAGGTACTTACTGATATTCCACGTCGTGTTTTCGTGGTCTTTCGGCATTAGGGTAATGAGTCTTGTACTCATTCATGGACACTGCTTGACACGTGTTCGTACACGTGTACACGTGAACTTCAAGTTCATGGAGACGTTGGATACACGCTCCGACGGCACTGTCATACCTTGCCTAGCAAAACGCACCCCATACTCTCACTCACTCGTAGTCTTTTCGAACATCTGCATAATTGCAGCATTGGAACACGACATTGACAACAGATTGGAATACGACATTACTCACGATACGATGGGTAATCGAGGTGATAAGAGATTCACGGACGTCCGATCGGAAGCGAACTCTACGCGAGACTGACATGTCAAGGACAACAATTGGCTTACACGTGCCGCTCTGTAGGTAGTTAGGTACAGTCTGTCGGCGACGACAAAGCGCGCACGGAGCGGCGCCGCTTGGCGGCATCCTTTGAGGTAAAAATGAAAAATAAATTGGTAAATATTAAAAGATTTCGCCGCTGGGTGGAGTATTGTCAACTTATGAAATTTTCCCATATTTAGTGGAGAATTGTGTAAGTTTATTAGAAGAAAAAAAATCGATACTTTCTGGTTTCTTTAATATCGTATTTTTATTTATGTTTATTAGTAAGTATATAAGAAAAGGAATACGCCTCTTTCGGATCGGACAGGGTTTTTGTTACATCCTGTATATTATTCCGGCATCAGCCTAACAAAATGTTATTTCAGATCAAAAATGGAACCTCAGCCATATACCTCTCGCGATGAGATATATGAAAAGTTGGCTACGTGGAAGGGTGCCTACATCTCAAACGAGGAAGTTGTACATACTGTCAACACCGAGACCTTGTCGTACGACGAACTTTACGGTACACTGGTAGATGACGTCGACGACATGGTAGATAATGGAAATCAGGACTTCGCATCCATCCATGATTCATTTGATCAGATGCCGCAAGATATTGATCCTCTATCAGATAGTGAAACTGAGAAAAATTTGGCTGAGGACCATTCCTCAATAATATATATGAATAGCATCCGGTGCATTGCCATAATGCCATCATTATGGCAATGCACCGGATGCTATTCATTTGGATTTTTCTGGCAATCCGGGACTTAAAATAGAAGTGGGAGAAGAACCTGTCGACTTTTTTTTGGTTGATTTTATGTCTCTCAATAATGAATTTAATGTTGACTTGCACTAATCACCGTGGCGAAGAGTTAAAAAACAGGGCTTCCGGTACATATTGTCGAATGAAAGAGTGGCGACCAATAGACATGGGTACATTAAAGACTTATAGCATTGATAATTCACATGGGCACAATTATACACCGTGAATTTATAGTCGTTTTGGAACCGCAACGTGGTAACTTAGGATAATTAGTAGTACAAATAAAAAATATTAAGTTGACTGTACAGCTATTAATAAAAAAGTTGGCATTTCAAAAAAAAATTTCACTTGTTCGAGTTTGTTTGTAGTAGTGCACGAATATTTCTTTTCTAAAACCGCCTCAGTCTCAAGCTTGTCATTTATCAATGACGCGCGGTGGGCGGCGCGGGAACGGGGCGCGGGGAGCGGGGAGCGGGGCGCGGGCGCGGGGCGCGGTACGAGTCAGCTCATCAGCTGGTCACCTACCTACAGCAACGGGAGCGACGGACGGTCGGATGATCCGTCCGAGTACCTACTACGTGTGATTTAATAGCTAGTAGCTAGACAAGTACATTTTATTATTAAAATAAATTGCATTACGATGCAGATAGCGACGTAATTTGATGTTAGGTAGGTACCTAGGATCACAGTTCAAATACGACAAGTATGGCGCCCAGCGAATCAGCTGATACGGGACACGAACGTAATACCTACATTCTTACTAAAAAAATTAGAATAAGACTGTGTGTAGGTAGGTTTTATCGTAGTTCTTATTTAAGAAAAAAACGTTGCCCAACACTAGGATTTTCTCCTGTGTCATGGGTGCATTTACAAACATAAATTTTCACATACACAAACACGCAAGCCCAGAACAATCACCCACAGATCATACAAATTTGTTCCGCACAGCCGCTGCGCATTTTCACGCCAACTACGTAAATTGTACCTACTCCAATTTCTCGTTCATACTTTACACGGGTTTAAGACTGGCAAAAATACTTTATTTGAATTGAACTTATCTTTATTTACTGTAGGTATCAATCATTAAAAACAGAGAGCCAATGAACTGAGTAGGTACTTCAGGCGTTTGGATTTTTGGAATTTGAGCTATTTACAAAATAATTAACTCATGTACATAGCTAAGTACTTACCTATTAACAGTTTATTTTTAAATTTTTACACTTCCCTGTACCGAAGCAACTGCACGAAATGGAGTCTGCCGCGTTCAATACACAAACGTGCCCGTTTTATGCTATTGTCTTTTAGCCTATCACTTTTCACTTTATCGAAGGCGTCCATTATCGCACTGCGTAACTCGTTAAGACTTTCATGTTCACGGGTATAAAGGAGTCTTTTTATTTCCGACCACAAGAAAAATCCAGGGGCGTTAAGTCCGGGCTCCGTGGTGGGCAAGCCACGGGACCGCCGCGCGCCGTGGCCTATCCATCGATCACGGAACTGATTGTTTGGGTAAGCACGCACAACACTTGCATAACGAGCCGGGCAGCTCGACGGAACTTATAGGGATGTTAAGCCATTATTATTTAATGTTTTCCATACAAAGCATTGGCTAACATTAAATTCTTGTGCCGCCATTCTCGTGCTTCGCCGCGGAGCCCGCTCGAAGTACCTACTCCAGAATAGCGTCTTCGTTCTCCTGCGAGTCATTTAGGCGCCCTCGACCTTGCGCGTGAGCCGGCACACGGAATTGTCCATGATCGAGAAGGCGCTGGGTTGCAGCCAAGTTGGTAGGGGTTGAAGGTACTTGAGGACTTTCAATCCCTCGTAGCCGCAGCGCCTTTAAATGTTCTGGCCGGGAATACAACCGCCTGGCCTCTTCCAAATTGTAACTAGCAACAGCGTTCAGCTGAACCATTGTCAAGTACCTACTCCGCGTTTGAATATTCATACTGAAGACTCATTTTCGCGTGGCTACGTAAAACGTAAACAATGCAACCTTTACCGCGCGCGAGTTGCAACAGAATTGGCCGGTGCGAGTCGGTTAACGCGGCGAGCGCTCCCGCGCCGTCGCCCACGCCGGCGCCGCGCAGCCTGCTACTAGGGGTAGGTACATAATACATTACAGCTGTGTGCGTGGATTGTAGGCAGCGGGCGCCGCGCCGCATCCAATGGGCGGATAACGTGTCTAGGCATGTTTTACCGCTTAGTGTTGTGTGTGTAACATTGAATGACATCGATCGTAGTGCGTAACATTGAGTGGAGTTATCATGAGTTCTCATTTTTTGTTCGAATATGACATTACTTTTAATAATCAATAAAATAATATATTTTTATTTAATTTAAATTATATTTTTATTGGTTCTATTACTAATATAGAGTAAAATTTTCGGTTCCAAAACGACTAAAAATTCTCGGCGTATATAACAGGATTGTTGACTATTGGAAAACACATTATTTGTACAAAAATGACATTTTTAGAAAATATATGTCTAGAAATACTTTTCTGAATATAATGAAAGCCTTAAACGTGCAAAATTTACAGGGGAATACGAGCTTGAATAAAATTAATTTATTATCCCACGAGAGAAATTGCCACCTACCAGTCTTTAATGTTATGGCGAGGTAGGCTAAGCTATCGTCAATATATGAAGTCAAAAGCAAGCGGATATGGCCTCAAATTTTATAATTTAGCGGAAAACTTAGGCATAATTTATAAAATGCACTTATATGCTGGGTCCAAAGATCCTTTAGTTTCTGGTCGTGGGCACACTAATAAAGTTGTAAATTTATTAATGGAGGGCCTTAAAAACACTAGCCACTCGCTATATTTAGATAATTTTTACTGCAGTGTACCTCTCGCAAGAGAATTGTTAAATAATGGTAAATTATGTACTGGGACCCTCAAAATAAATAGGGAAGGAAATCCGAAAACATTATTAAAAACTAAAATAAAAAAAGGGCGTTACAAAAAAGTAATCATACATTTGATTCAAGTATGTTTAGTAAATTCATTTCAATTATATAAGTTTAAAGTCAATAATAACATCAGTTTATATGATTTCCGACAAAAAATTTTAGAAAATTTATAATTTAGCGGACAACTTAGGCATAATTTATAAAATGCACTTATATGCTGGGTCCAAAGATCCTTTAGTTTCTGGTCGTGGGCACACTAATAAAGTTGTAAATTTATTAATGGAGGGCCTTAAAAACACTAGCCACTCGCTATATTTAGATAATTTTTACTGCAGTGTACCTCTCGCAAGAGAATTGTTAAATAATGGTAAATTATGTACTGGGACCCTCAAAATAAATAGGGAAGGAAATCCGAAAACATTATTAAAAACTAAAATAAAAAAAGGGCGTTACAAAAAAGTAATCATACATTTGATTCAAGTATGTTTAGTAAATTCATTTCAATTATATAAGTTTAAAGTCAATAATAACATCAGTTTATATGATTTCCGACAAAAATTTTTAGAAAATTTATTGCCGTTAACACAGCCTCATGAAGAAATGCCATTATCAATTTATCCTATACATTTTCCAAAACAGATAGAGAAACAACCTAATAGTCGTCGTGCAAAAATAAAAAAGTGCAGACATTGTGCAAAACAGAAGAAACGAGTCGATAAAATATTCTAATGCCCTAACTAAAGAGCGTACTCCCTTTTAAAGGCCGGCAACGCGCTTGTGACTCCTCTGGTGTTGCGGGTGTCCATGGGCGGCGGAAATCGCTTACCATCAGGCGATCCGTCTGCTCGATTGCCACCTATACCATAAAAATAAAAAAACTGCCCTGACTAACCAGGACTTTGTCTCGATTGTTTCAAACCCTTCCATCGCTATTGATTTGTGCTCTATAGAAATGTATGTCCAGAAAGTTTATGGTTTTTAATAAAATGTAAGTCAATTTATAAGTATCACGTGTAACGAATCCACGAAATCGAGAGTATGTATGTACCTAGTTTGTCCAGAATTGGCTACTTCTATGAAATTTGGCCCAAAGTCGTGAATTCTATGCAGAAGCGATTTTGTTTTTATTTCCCTAGTGAAAATTATTTAATAGCTAGCTGATTCTGAGCAAACTACTTTCGTAAATTGCCTTAATGTAGGTCAAGTGTTGTACCTATGGACGGCTTTACCTTTGGACACTAACAATATTTCAATGATTAAAAGACCTATATTCAACGTTTGAATGCATTCGTAAATTATTTTTTACGAATGGCAACATTGGCTACCTGTCATTGTGCTATATTGTCTAAGTTCGTTGTGGTGGGCTGTCGAAGATTTTTACTACAAAAAGTAAGTTTTTGTGTTAATTTCCAAAGTATTTTTCAGTTAAATAACTCAACCTAGAAGTGAAACTGTATTACAGAATGTAGTGTTTTTTTATTACTTTAAATATCGTTTTGCGATCCTATTGATGTTATTTGAAAAGATTCAAATATTTAACGGTTATATCATAATATTTGTACCTATGGACTGTCCATAGGTACATATGTACCTGTGGACATAATTTAGCTGCTTAAAATTTGTTACAATAATTTTGTATTTTTCAGTGCCACGTAGTAAAACCGGAGTGAAACGAAATAAAATATGTCCAGACACTCTCTCGGAGGCTCTTAAAGAAGTCAAAAGAGGATGCTCAGTTCGTAAGGCGGCTGAAAAATACAAAATACCGAAGTCTACAATTTTCAAATATTTTCAACTGAATAAAAACAATGATCTCAGTGAAAAATCAATAGAACTATTGAAGAATGACGTAAAGAGGGTATTTGAAGAGCATGAAGAGATTCAGTTACGTGATTACTTAGAAAAAGCAGCGTACATGCATATGGGTTTAGATTCCAAACAAGTCCGCGAACTTGCTTACCAGTTTTCTGTAGCAAAAAATAAAAAAAATACTCCTGAAAACTGGCATCAAAATAAAATGGCTGGCGTAGGATGGTTTCGATGTTATCGACGGCGTTTTCCAGAACTATCGCTACGAAAACCTGAGGCAACCAGTTTGGCGAAAGCTACGAGTTTTAATAGAACAAATGTTTCAAATTTCTATAATAATCTCGAAAAAGTTCTGGAGAAGTATAGCTTTGCACCTGATTCCATAAATAATGTTGATGAGACCGGAATATCAACAGTGCATAAGCCAAGAAAAGTTCTAGCACCAAAAAAAATTAAGCAGTTAGGAAAATTAACTTCTGGAGAAAGAGGTATCAATACGACCATGATTGCTTGTATTAATGCTGTAGGAAACTCGGTACCTCCAATGATAATTTTTCCTAGAGTTTTTTTTAAGGACAACATGCTTAAGGGTGCTCCACCGGGTTCCGTTGGGGAGGCAAATCAATCTGGATGGTCCACAGAGCAGATTTTTAGACGATATTTTAGACAATTTTATAGCTTTTGCCAAACCTACAAAAGAACGTCCAGTTCTATTGACAATGGATAACCACGAAACGCACATCTCCATTGAAATAATTGACAAAGCCTCAGACAACGGTATTGTTCTTTTAACTTTACCTCCCCATACCTCTGAAAATTTGCTAGCTCTGGATAGATGTGTGTTTGGACCGTTTAAGACACAATATAAAAAGGCCGCTGACAGATGGATGATGAACCACCCTGGAAAACCTATTACTATTTACGATGTTGCAGAGATCATTGGAGAAGCATACGCTCTATCATTCACACCAAAAAATATAATTAAAGGTTTTGAAGTAACAGGTACATGTCCCTTTAACAGGGATCTATTCACAGAGGAAGATTTTTTGTGTTCGCATGTCACTGATCGTCCAGAGCCATATGTCACTGATACTACAGTTAACAGTCCATTAACATCCAAATACTTACATACTTATTTAAAAATTTTGGGTTGGAACATAAATTATTTTAAAAAAATAATACTTAATAATAAACTAAACGTGTGCATGCACAAACGTGTAATAAACTCATATAAAATCGAACAAATAATAATAAATAAAAAATAATATTCAAAGAAAATATAAGAAAGGTTGAGCACCTCTGACTTTTTAATAACATCTTTATAAATATGATTAATTATTAGTTTATAGTATGTTTTAGTTCCTTTTACATACATATTAATATCGTCAATTGACATCAATCGTCAATATACACAATTAATATTACGTGATTTTGCTTTATTATAAATAATTTATTAGTTACTTTCATACTTCATCATTATTTGGGTTGGTGGTTAATTAAATCGTCGTTGTTTTACCTTAAACAAAATAGAAAAATATGTACCTACTCTTTAAATCTTTCATTACTCTGTCTTTTAACTTATTCCAAATAACATTTACAGTTTTTTGAACGATGTCAATTACAGTTGATTTCCCTAATCTATAGGTAATGTAAGTCAGCAAAATAACAGCCAGTTGCTAAATACCTGAAACAAAATTAAAAAATTATTGTTAATTTATCTTCAAAAAAAGTGGAAAAGCCTTCGCGACACATTTGTTCGTGAAATGAAAAAAACAAAGAATGCACCATCAGGCTCTGGAGCTTCGAAGATTCAATATACAGAGTGTATCAAAAACCCTGTCCGATCCTTAAGGGTCTTATTAGGTATCGTATTGCGTACACATACACGTAAACGTTAATTAGATACGAGATAATTTTTTTTCCCCGAACCTAAGGTTTTACATGTCAACACTGATTTCCCGACATAGAGTTCAATAACTTGGGCCTACACTAGTATCAAAGAAGCCGCCTTCTGTGCAATTCGCCTCTTTTGACTTGTAGCGACATCTACCGCGCTACATAGAACTACGAAGTCCTGAATCGCGCAAGCAACATTCGCAACGAAAGTTGCATATACAACCGCCCGACATCAACCGTCGGGCATAACGCCCGCCTGGTTGGAGGATCCTCCTTTTGGTTGTCACTCCACACTGGTGACGCCGACGTGATGCCAGTGTCTCCACACTGGTGACCCCGAGCAAGAACATCAGCGCAGCCTTCCGGAGACCAGCACTTTTGTCATCACCTTCCCCTCACAGCAACCTTCAACAAGATCGAGCAGCGAGTCACACAGCCAGCCAGCACTCTTCCGGCTTCAACGGGCAGCCTGACCACATGCCTGCAGCAGACATGCAGCCTGGTCAGAACCCTCAGCCGACATCAGCGACTTGGCACAGCACACTGTACTTCGGCCGGTCAACAAGCAGAGGCCGTCTCTCCTGGTCGACGCAGCAGCCAGCCACTACGCTTCGCTACGCTTCACTGCATCACCTCGACTCACTGAGGACTACGCAGCAACAAGCATCGCCCCGACTCACTTGGGACTTATCGCACTCACCGCTCACAGTCCCGACTCACTGCGGACTACGCGGCATCCGTTCCGACTCACTGGAACTCGCACTCCTGGCACTGGCAAGCTCATCAGACGCACTGACCGCTGACTCATCTGGATCATCGACCTCCGGTCTCGGGGGGGAGTGATGTAGCGACATCTACCGCGCTACATAGAACTACGAAGTCCTGAATCGCGCAAGCAACATTCGCAACGAAAGTTGCATGTACATCGTCATTATTAGTATATGCGAAACCTGAATATAGTTTGTTCAGAATCAGTAACTGAATCGATTCCAATAATTTTTAAATCATGTTATATTTTGTCCCAAAAATATTTAAAAAATGTTACCAGTAGGACACCGAGCGACACTAAGTACCTATCCGCAATCATATACGCGCAACACAGGTCACGCGGCATGCCACGTGCCACATGCCACGGTCGAAGCAGGACTGGGCGGCGGTTAATTTCTACAGCAAACATAGCCATTTTGACGCGGTTTCCAACCCCTATATTGTTTTATATTGTTATATTCGTCATCCGAGCACACATCCGCGTACCTGGACACCAAAAATTTTCCATTTTCACGAAAATTTAATTTTCACCATATTTATATTTTATTAAAAATCAAAAATAATTCATTTTTCCAAATTTAAATATTATTTTGATCCCGTTCGATACATATCAGTCTGAACAGCTCCTGGCGCGCGTTCCGGTGACCGTGACCTGAAAACAAACAAGATAATTAGTAGTTTTGCTGTAAAATTGACCGAAAAAACAGTTTTTTGACCATATTTTCAAAATTTCCCCCAATTTTTGCACAGTTTTGTAGCCCGTTTCGCCCCGAATCCGCAGGTACCCTGCTTGTGGGGATAGCTTGCAGGAAAACACAAAAAATTTTTCAACTTTAATATAATTTTAATTGCCGATTTTATTATTTCTCGAGTGGTAGGGAGGAAATACGTTTCCCGCGACAGGCTCTAAATAGAGCCATAAATTTTATCGACAACTCTTATTTTAATCGTAGTTTTAGACAAATGCCTTTTGGCTATTCTGAACACGGTCACCTCTATTGAGGCGCACGATTTTATTATTTATTAATTTGACTTAATTTTTGACCAATATTGCTGACAGATCCCCCCTTTACAGGGATCAGCACATAAATATTTATAATATTATTAATCTTATTTAGTACGATTATTGTTTAATATTTATTAACTCATTTACACACCCCTCCAACATGTTTCTCTCCAGGACCCCAGCCAAGAAAGCCTCCACGGGTCCCCATGTTTCTTCGTCAAATGCCGCACTCTCCGTTACCTTCGATAAGGATGCCTCCCCTCCCAGTGCTTCAACTCAGGCCTCTAGTGTGAGGCGAAGCATTGGAGAGTGGGAAAACGGGAGAATGGCGGAATCTCATCCCCTCCCGCCAGCTGCCGCCAAATCCCCCAAGAAGGGAGCCCCAACGGTGACGGCATCGCGTACACGGCGCGCAGCAACCCAGGCAGATAGCAGGGCTGTAGCGCGCCGAGCCTCCACCGAGACCGCAGGGGCGTCGCCGGAGTTGAGCCAGCTGCACCCGAGCAAACCCACTGATCGGGTGACCGAGGCTCGAAACTGCCTTCTGCGCGCGAAGTCGCTTCTCGGCGACTCGCGCAACTTGAGGGCAGATTTGAAGGCCGGGATCACCCAATCGGTGGAACGGCTGTACCAGCTGGTGAAGGAAGTGGCGGCGGCTGCCTTAAAAGAGAAAGGAGCTGAGACGGCAGGGATGGAGGCCATTAAGGCAACACCCCTGCCAGACGCACCCCCCCGGAGGTTGACTCGTTGCTCGCTTCACTAGCGGAGCATAGCGCGCTGGTGAAGGAGAGCAGCGAGAAGACGGAGAAGCTGCGGCAGGCGATGGAAAGGCAGGGGGATATATTCGAGAAGACGGCCACCTATGCGGACCTGTTGGAGAAACAGAGCAACGCCTTCGGGGGGGCAACATACGCGGGTGCCGTCGCGGCCAACCAGACCAGGCATCCAGACCTGGAGCGGACCGGACTGCACTCCGTGGTCGTCACCTCGACAGACGATCAAGAGATCGGGGAGGAAGTCTTGGAGAGAGTCAGAAGGGTGGTGGACGCTAAGGAGGGGTGGATACAAGTGGAAAGGGTACGGAAAGCTAAAGACAGAAAGATAATCATGGGGTGCAAAATAAAGGAAGACAGGCGGAAGATAAAGGAAAGACTGGAGGCTGCGGGCGACCACCTCGTCATCGAGGAGGTGAGGAACAAGGACCCGCTTCTGATCCTGAAGGACGTGCTGAAGATCCACAGTGATGAGGATATTCTCAGGGCCTTCAGGAATCAGAATCGGGAGGTTTTTCATGGCCTCGGAGACGAGGACAACAGGGTTACAGTGAGGTATCGCAGAGGAGCACGGAACCCCCACAGCAGCCAAGTGATACTGAGCGTCTCTCCCATCATATGGAAGAGAGCTGTAGATTCAGGGACACTGCGCATAGATCTGCAGAGGGTTCGTGTGGAGGACCAGTCGCCCCTGGTGCAGTGCACCCGATGCCTGGGGTATGGGCACCCGATGCCTGGGGTATGGGCATGGAAGGCGACTGTGCACGGAACCGGCCGATCTGTGTCTGCCCGCACCTAAAGGCAGAATGTCCAGATGTGGCGACAGGCGGGACACCCGCATGCAAGAATTGCGTCCGAGCTAAGTACACAACAACTGGACACAACGCGTTCAGTGGTGAGTGCCCAATCCGCAAAAAATGGGACGCTTTGGCACGGGCATCAGTAGCATACTGCTAAAGTTGTCCCAAGGAGCACTCACCAGTACCACCTCGTGCAAGCGAAGGAACGGAACCATCCCAGTACGAAGCAGCCTCGCAAGAAAACTTACCACCCAACAGATGTCGAGGAGGACGGAACCGTTGACCATCTGCATAACGGACTTTTGAAGCAGGAAATAAATGTGTTGAGTCATGATGGCAAACATGACTCTCCATTTATAAGGACGTTTCTAAAAGACGGTCCCTCGACCATCTGTGTACCGAGTGCTGCACAATTCGTACCGTATATGGATCTGAGTTGTTCGGTGTCTGCAAGGGATGAATGTGGCGTTAAACAGAGATTGGGTCTGATGCATCATGGGGTATCGGAAAAACTCAAGTGTAGCCGTTGAGAGCAAATAAACATGGATATATATTATACATATATACGCTTATACAAGGTCATTATTAGTATAGGCGAAACCTGAAACACGTGTCTAGTATTTTTATGTAAAGAATCTATGTACAGTATTTCTAAACGGTATCATGACAAAATCACAAAGTTATAAGCATGTTATGTTACCTCGTTGTCCATGCAAAAACATGCGCACCGCGCGGCACGAGGCGCCCACGCGCCACCGCCCGCGCCCCGCGTCGTCTTGTGCTCATTGAAAGAAATAATTTGGCAGTAGTACCTAACCATACGGCGATTTTATTGCAATTAACTGGTGATAACATTTTTCATCATACTTGCAGGCTTTGGACTACCGCAATGGTTGTATAGGTAGATATTATTATGTACTTTATTCGTAAATACGGCCGTAAGTGATAAAATTTAGTCAATGCGATTAGTGCACCTTATGCCAACCACTTAAAGTTCAAAGTGGATGAAAAGTGTTAAACATCGCATTACTTAACCACAGCAGGTTGTAGGTGTAAATAACAACTTTCTACATTTAACCGTTTTGGCTAGGCATGGCATGTTTAATAATTTAAATCATCACTTTTTACAATGATTGACTTTAAAGTTATTTTAGCGAAGCAAAAATCCCACCGCGGGCAGGATTCGAACCGACGTCTTTAGGTACACCAGACGCTATGACCACTAAGCCACCGCGGACGTAAATTTTTTTGTTGTTGAAATAACTTTAAAATCTATCCTAATTGACTTGATTGTAAATAGTGTTCAACAATGTTTACAATATCTTAGGTACTTATCAATGTTTGTGTATGAGAAATACATTATTACACGACACTTTTTACTCACGTTTTGTACACACGACACTTTTTACTCACATTTTGTACACACGGCACTTTTTACTCACGTTTTATACACAGTTACACACGATCAAACGAAACACAACGACCCGGACGAGCGCTCGCGACATGTAGACGACGCGGGGCGCGGGTGGTGTCAACACCGAGACCTTGTCGTACGACGAACTTTACGGTACACTGGTAGATGACGTCGACGACATGGTAGATAATGGAAATCAGGACTTCGCATCCATCCATGATTCATTTGATCAGATGCCGCAAGATATTGATCCTCTATCAGATAGTGAAACTGAGAAAAATTTGGCTGAGGACCATTCCTCAATAATATATATGAATAGCATCCGGTGCATTGCCATAATGCCATCATTATGGCAATGCACCGGATGCTATTCATTTGGATTTTTCTGGCAATCCGGGACTTAAAATAGAAGTGGGAGAAGAACCTGTCGACTTTTTTTTGGTTGATTTTATGTCTCTCAATAATGAATTTAATGTTGACTTGCACTAATCACCGTGGCGAAGAGTTAAAAAACAGGGCTTCCGGTACATATTGTCGAATGAAAGAGTGGCGACCAATAGACATGGGTACATTAAAGACTTATAGCATTGATAATTCACATGGGCACAATTATACACCGTGAATTTATAGTCGTTTTGGAACCGCAACGTGGTAACTTAGGATAATTAGTAGTACAAATAAAAAATATTAAGTTGACTGTACAGCTATTAATAAAAAAGTTGGCATTTCAAAAAAAAATTTCACTTGTTCGAGTTTGTTTGTAGTAGTGCACGAATATTTCTTTTCTAAAACCGCCTCAGTCTCAAGCTTGTCATTTATCAATGACGCGCGGTGGGCGGCGCGGGAACGGGGCGCGGGGAGCGGGGAGCGGGGCGCGGGCGCGGGGCGCGGTACGAGTCAGCTCATCAGCTGGTCACCTACCTACAGCAACGGGAGCGACGGACGGTCGGATGATCCGTCCGAGTACCTACTACGTGTGATTTAATAGCTAGTAGCTAGACAAGTACATTTTATTATTAAAATAAATTGCATTACGATGCAGATAGCGACGTAATTTGATGTTAGGTAGGTACCTAGGATCACAGTTCAAATACGACAAGTATGGCGCCCAGCGAATCAGCTGATACGGGACACGAACGTAATACCTACATTCTTACTAAAAAAATTAGAATAAGACTGTGTGTAGGTAGGTTTTATCGTAGTTCTTATTTAAGAAAAAAACGTTGCCCAACACTAGGATTTTCTCCTGTGTCATGGGTGCATTTACAAACATAAATTTTCACATACACAAACACGCAAGCCCAGAACAATCACCCACAGATCATACAAATTTGTTCCGCACAGCCGCTGCGCATTTTCACGCCAACTACGTAAATTGTACCTACTCCAATTTCTCGTTCATACTTTACACGGGTTTAAGACTGGCAAAAATACTTTATTTGAATTGAACTTATCTTTATTTACTGTAGGTATCAATCATTAAAAACAGAGAGCCAATGAACTGAGTAGGTACTTCAGGCGTTTGGATTTTTGGAATTTGAGCTATTTACAAAATAATTAACTCATGTACATAGCTAAGTACTTACCTATTAACAGTTTATTTTTAAATTTTTACACTTCCCTGTACCGAAGCAACTGCACGAAATGGAGTCTGCCGCGTTCAATACACAAACGTGCCCGTTTTATGCTATTGTCTTTTAGCCTATCACTTTTCACTTTATCGAAGGCGTCCATTATCGCACTGCGTAACTCGTTAAGACTTTCATGTTCACGGGTATAAAGGAGTCTTTTTATTTCCGACCACAAGAAAAATCCAGGGGCGTTAAGTCCGGGCTCCGTGGTGGGCAAGCCACGGGACCGCCGCGCGCCGTGGCCTATCCATCGATCACGGAACTGATTGTTTGGGTAAGCACGCACAACACTTGCATAACGAGCCGGGCAGCTCGACGGAACTTATAGGGATGTTAAGCCATTATTATTTAATGTTTTCCATACAAAGCATTGGCTAACATTAAATTCTTGTGCCGCCATTCTCGTGCTTCGCCGCGGAGCCCGCTCGAAGTACCTACTCCAGAATAGCGTCTTCGTTCTCCTGCGAGTCATTTAGGCGCCCTCGACCTTGCGCGTGAGCCGGCACACGGAATTGTCCATGATCGAGAAGGCGCTGGGTTGCAGCCAAGTTGGTAGGGGTTGAAGGTACTTGAGGACTTTCAATCCCTCGTAGCCGCAGCGCCTTTAAATGTTCTGGCCGGGAATACAACCGCCTGGCCTCTTCCAAATTGTAACTAGCAACAGCGTTCAGCTGAACCATTGTCAAGTACCTACTCCGCGTTTGAATATTCATACTGAAGACTCATTTTCGCGTGGCTACGTAAAACGTAAACAATGCAACCTTTACCGCGCGCGAGTTGCAACAGAATTGGCCGGTGCGAGTCGGTTAACGCGGCGAGCGCTCCCGCGCCGTCGCCCACGCCGGCGCCGCGCAGCCTGCTACTAGGGGTAGGTACATAATACATTACAGCTGTGTGCGTGGATTGTAGGCAGCGGGCGCCGCGCCGCATCCAATGGGCGGATAACGTGTCTAGGCATGTTTTACCGCTTAGTGTTGTGTGTGTAACATTGAATGACATCGATCGTAGTGCGTAACATTGAGTGGAGTTATCATGAGTTCTCATTTTTTGTTCGAATATGACATTACTTTTAATAATCAATAAAATAATATATTTTTATTTAATTTAAATTATATTTTTATTGGTTCTATTACTAATATAGAGTAAAATTTTCGGTTCCAAAACGACTAAAAATTCTCGGCGTATATAACAGGATTGTTGACTATTGGAAAACACATTATTTGTACAAAAATGACATTTTTAGAAAATATATGTCTAGAAATACTTTTCTGAATATAATGAAAGCCTTAAACGTGCAAAATTTACAGGGGAATACGAGCTTGAATAAAATTAATTTATTATCCCACGAGAGAAATTGCCACCTACCAGTCTTTAATGTTATGGCGAGGTAGGCTAAGCTATCGTCAATATATGAAGTCAAAAGCAAGCGGATATGGCCTCAAATTTTATAATTTAGCGGAAAACTTAGGCATAATTTATAAAATGCACTTATATGCTGGGTCCAAAGATCCTTTAGTTTCTGGTCGTGGGCACACTAATAAAGTTGTAAATTTATTAATGGAGGGCCTTAAAAACACTAGCCACTCGCTATATTTAGATAATTTTTACTGCAGTGTACCTCTCGCAAGAGAATTGTTAAATAATGGTAAATTATGTACTGGGACCCTCAAAATAAATAGGGAAGGAAATCCGAAAACATTATTAAAAACTAAAATAAAAAAAGGGCGTTACAAAAAAGTAATCATACATTTGATTCAAGTATGTTTAGTAAATTCATTTCAATTATATAAGTTTAAAGTCAATAATAACATCAGTTTATATGATTTCCGACAAAAAATTTTAGAAAATTTATAATTTAGCGGACAACTTAGGCATAATTTATAAAATGCACTTATATGCTGGGTCCAAAGATCCTTTAGTTTCTGGTCGTGGGCACACTAATAAAGTTGTAAATTTATTAATGGAGGGCCTTAAAAACACTAGCCACTCGCTATATTTAGATAATTTTTACTGCAGTGTACCTCTCGCAAGAGAATTGTTAAATAATGGTAAATTATGTACTGGGACCCTCAAAATAAATAGGGAAGGAAATCCGAAAACATTATTAAAAACTAAAATAAAAAAAGGGCGTTACAAAAAAGTAATCATACATTTGATTCAAGTATGTTTAGTAAATTCATTTCAATTATATAAGTTTAAAGTCAATAATAACATCAGTTTATATGATTTCCGACAAAAATTTTTAGAAAATTTATTGCCGTTAACACAGCCTCATGAAGAAATGCCATTATCAATTTATCCTATACATTTTCCAAAACAGATAGAGAAACAACCTAATAGTCGTCGTGCAAAAATAAAAAAGTGCAGACATTGTGCAAAACAGAAGAAACGAGTCGATAAAATATTCTAATGCCCTAACTAAAGAGCGTACTCCCTTTTAAAGGCCGGCAACGCGCTTGTGACTCCTCTGGTGTTGCGGGTGTCCATGGGCGGCGGAAATCGCTTACCATCAGGCGATCCGTCTGCTCGATTGCCACCTATACCATAAAAATAAAAAAACTGCCCTGACTAACCAGGACTTTGTCTCGATTGTTTCAAACCCTTCCATCGCTATTGATTTGTGCTCTATAGAAATGTATGTCCAGAAAGTTTATGGTTTTTAATAAAATGTAAGTCAATTTATAAGTATCACGTGTAACGAATCCACGAAATCGAGAGTATGTATGTACCTAGTTTGTCCAGAATTGGCTACTTCTATGAAATTTGGCCCAAAGTCGTGAATTCTATGCAGAAGCGATTTTGTTTTTATTTCCCTAGTGAAAATTATTTAATAGCTAGCTGATTCTGAGCAAACTACTTTCGTAAATTGCCTTAATGTAGGTCAAGTGTTGTACCTATGGACGGCTTTACCTTTGGACACTAACAATATTTCAATGATTAAAAGACCTATATTCAACGTTTGAATGCATTCGTAAATTATTTTTTACGAATGGCAACATTGGCTACCTGTCATTGTGCTATATTGTCTAAGTTCGTTGTGGTGGGCTGTCGAAGATTTTTACTACAAAAAGTAAGTTTTTGTGTTAATTTCCAAAGTATTTTTCAGTTAAATAACTCAACCTAGAAGTGAAACTGTATTACAGAATGTAGTGTTTTTTTATTACTTTAAATATCGTTTTGCGATCCTATTGATGTTATTTGAAAAGATTCAAATATTTAACGGTTATATCATAATATTTGTACCTATGGACTGTCCATAGGTACATATGTACCTGTGGACATAATTTAGCTGCTTAAAATTTGTTACAATAATTTTGTATTTTTCAGTGCCACGTAGTAAAACCGGAGTGAAACGAAATAAAATATGTCCAGACACTCTCTCGGAGGCTCTTAAAGAAGTCAAAAGAGGATGCTCAGTTCGTAAGGCGGCTGAAAAATACAAAATACCGAAGTCTACAATTTTCAAATATTTTCAACTGAATAAAAACAATGATCTCAGTGAAAAATCAATAGAACTATTGAAGAATGACGTAAAGAGGGTATTTGAAGAGCATGAAGAGATTCAGTTACGTGATTACTTAGAAAAAGCAGCGTACATGCATATGGGTTTAGATTCCAAACAAGTCCGCGAACTTGCTTACCAGTTTTCTGTAGCAAAAAATAAAAAAAATACTCCTGAAAACTGGCATCAAAATAAAATGGCTGGCGTAGGATGGTTTCGATGTTATCGACGGCGTTTTCCAGAACTATCGCTACGAAAACCTGAGGCAACCAGTTTGGCGAAAGCTACGAGTTTTAATAGAACAAATGTTTCAAATTTCTATAATAATCTCGAAAAAGTTCTGGAGAAGTATAGCTTTGCACCTGATTCCATAAATAATGTTGATGAGACCGGAATATCAACAGTGCATAAGCCAAGAAAAGTTCTAGCACCAAAAAAAATTAAGCAGTTAGGAAAATTAACTTCTGGAGAAAGAGGTATCAATACGACCATGATTGCTTGTATTAATGCTGTAGGAAACTCGGTACCTCCAATGATAATTTTTCCTAGAGTTTTTTTTAAGGACAACATGCTTAAGGGTGCTCCACCGGGTTCCGTTGGGGAGGCAAATCAATCTGGATGGTCCACAGAGCAGATTTTTAGACGATATTTTAGACAATTTTATAGCTTTTGCCAAACCTACAAAAGAACGTCCAGTTCTATTGACAATGGATAACCACGAAACGCACATCTCCATTGAAATAATTGACAAAGCCTCAGACAACGGTATTGTTCTTTTAACTTTACCTCCCCATACCTCTGAAAATTTGCTAGCTCTGGATAGATGTGTGTTTGGACCGTTTAAGACACAATATAAAAAGGCCGCTGACAGATGGATGATGAACCACCCTGGAAAACCTATTACTATTTACGATGTTGCAGAGATCATTGGAGAAGCATACGCTCTATCATTCACACCAAAAAATATAATTAAAGGTTTTGAAGTAACAGGTACATGTCCCTTTAACAGGGATCTATTCACAGAGGAAGATTTTTTGTGTTCGCATGTCACTGATCGTCCAGAGCCATATGTCACTGATACTACAGTTAACAGTCCATTAACATCCAAATACTTACATACTTATTTAAAAATTTTGGGTTGGAACATAAATTATTTTAAAAAAATAATACTTAATAATAAACTAAACGTGTGCATGCACAAACGTGTAATAAACTCATATAAAATCGAACAAATAATAATAAATAAAAAATAATATTCAAAGAAAATATAAGAAAGGTTGAGCACCTCTGACTTTTTAATAACATCTTTATAAATATGATTAATTATTAGTTTATAGTATGTTTTAGTTCCTTTTACATACATATTAATATCGTCAATTGACATCAATCGTCAATATACACAATTAATATTACGTGATTTTGCTTTATTATAAATAATTTATTAGTTACTTTCATACTTCATCATTATTTGGGTTGGTGGTTAATTAAATCGTCGTTGTTTTACCTTAAACAAAATAGAAAAATATGTACCTACTCTTTAAATCTTTCATTACTCTGTCTTTTAACTTATTCCAAATAACATTTACAGTTTTTTGAACGATGTCAATTACAGTTGATTTCCCTAATCTATAGGTAATGTAAGTCAGCAAAATAACAGCCAGTTGCTAAATACCTGAAACAAAATTAAAAAATTATTGTTAATTTATCTTCAAAAAAAGTGGAAAAGCCTTCGCGACACATTTGTTCGTGAAATGAAAAAAACAAAGAATGCACCATCAGGCTCTGGAGCTTCGAAGATTCAATATACAGAGTGTATCAAAAACCCTGTCCGATCCTTAAGGGTCTTATTAGGTATCGTATTGCGTACACATACACGTAAACGTTAATTAGATACGAGATAATTTTTTTTCCCCGAACCTAAGGTTTTACATGTCAACACTGATTTCCCGACATAGAGTTCAATAACTTGGGCCTACACTAGTATCAAAGAAGCCGCCTTCTGTGCAATTCGCCTCTTTTGACTTGTAGCGACATCTACCGCGCTACATAGAACTACGAAGTCCTGAATCGCGCAAGCAACATTCGCAACGAAAGTTGCATATACAACCGCCCGACATCAACCGTCGGGCATAACGCCCGCCTGGTTGGAGGATCCTCCTTTTGGTTGTCACTCCACACTGGTGACGCCGACGTGATGCCAGTGTCTCCACACTGGTGACCCCGAGCAAGAACATCAGCGCAGCCTTCCGGAGACCAGCACTTTTGTCATCACCTTCCCCTCACAGCAACCTTCAACAAGATCGAGCAGCGAGTCACACAGCCAGCCAGCACTCTTCCGGCTTCAACGGGCAGCCTGACCACATGCCTGCAGCAGACATGCAGCCTGGTCAGAACCCTCAGCCGACATCAGCGACTTGGCACAGCACACTGTACTTCGGCCGGTCAACAAGCAGAGGCCGTCTCTCCTGGTCGACGCAGCAGCCAGCCACTACGCTTCGCTACGCTTCACTGCATCACCTCGACTCACTGAGGACTACGCAGCAACAAGCATCGCCCCGACTCACTTGGGACTTATCGCACTCACCGCTCACAGTCCCGACTCACTGCGGACTACGCGGCATCCGTTCCGACTCACTGGAACTCGCACTCCTGGCACTGGCAAGCTCATCAGACGCACTGACCGCTGACTCATCTGGATCATCGACCTCCGGTCTCGGGGGGGAGTGATGTAGCGACATCTACCGCGCTACATAGAACTACGAAGTCCTGAATCGCGCAAGCAACATTCGCAACGAAAGTTGCATGTACATCGTCATTATTAGTATATGCGAAACCTGAATATAGTTTGTTCAGAATCAGTAACTGAATCGATTCCAATAATTTTTAAATCATGTTATATTTTGTCCCAAAAATATTTAAAAAATGTTACCAGTAGGACACCGAGCGACACTAAGTACCTATCCGCAATCATATACGCGCAACACAGGTCACGCGGCATGCCACGTGCCACATGCCACGGTCGAAGCAGGACTGGGCGGCGGTTAATTTCTACAGCAAACATAGCCATTTTGACGCGGTTTCCAACCCCTATATTGTTTTATATTGTTATATTCGTCATCCGAGCACACATCCGCGTACCTGGACACCAAAAATTTTCCATTTTCACGAAAATTTAATTTTCACCATATTTATATTTTATTAAAAATCAAAAATAATTCATTTTTCCAAATTTAAATATTATTTTGATCCCGTTCGATACATATCAGTCTGAACAGCTCCTGGCGCGCGTTCCGGTGACCGTGACCTGAAAACAAACAAGATAATTAGTAGTTTTGCTGTAAAATTGACCGAAAAAACAGTTTTTTGACCATATTTTCAAAATTTCCCCCAATTTTTGCACAGTTTTGTAGCCCGTTTCGCCCCGAATCCGCAGGTACCCTGCTTGTGGGGATAGCTTGCAGGAAAACACAAAAAATTTTTCAACTTTAATATAATTTTAATTGCCGATTTTATTATTTCTCGAGTGGTAGGGAGGAAATACGTTTCCCGCGACAGGCTCTAAATAGAGCCATAAATTTTATCGACAACTCTTATTTTAATCGTAGTTTTAGACAAATGCCTTTTGGCTATTCTGAACACGGTCACCTCTATTGAGGCGCACGATTTTATTATTTATTAATTTGACTTAATTTTTGACCAATATTGCTGACAGATCCCCCCTTTACAGGGATCAGCACATAAATATTTATAATATTATTAATCTTATTTAGTACGATTATTGTTTAATATTTATTAACTCATTTACACACCCCTCCAACATGTTTCTCTCCAGGACCCCAGCCAAGAAAGCCTCCACGGGTCCCCATGTTTCTTCGTCAAATGCCGCACTCTCCGTTACCTTCGATAAGGATGCCTCCCCTCCCAGTGCTTCAACTCAGGCCTCTAGTGTGAGGCGAAGCATTGGAGAGTGGGAAAACGGGAGAATGGCGGAATCTCATCCCCTCCCGCCAGCTGCCGCCAAATCCCCCAAGAAGGGAGCCCCAACGGTGACGGCATCGCGTACACGGCGCGCAGCAACCCAGGCAGATAGCAGGGCTGTAGCGCGCCGAGCCTCCACCGAGACCGCAGGGGCGTCGCCGGAGTTGAGCCAGCTGCACCCGAGCAAACCCACTGATCGGGTGACCGAGGCTCGAAACTGCCTTCTGCGCGCGAAGTCGCTTCTCGGCGACTCGCGCAACTTGAGGGCAGATTTGAAGGCCGGGATCACCCAATCGGTGGAACGGCTGTACCAGCTGGTGAAGGAAGTGGCGGCGGCTGCCTTAAAAGAGAAAGGAGCTGAGACGGCAGGGATGGAGGCCATTAAGGCAACACCCCTGCCAGACGCACCCCCCCGGAGGTTGACTCGTTGCTCGCTTCACTAGCGGAGCATAGCGCGCTGGTGAAGGAGAGCAGCGAGAAGACGGAGAAGCTGCGGCAGGCGATGGAAAGGCAGGGGGATATATTCGAGAAGACGGCCACCTATGCGGACCTGTTGGAGAAACAGAGCAACGCCTTCGGGGGGGCAACATACGCGGGTGCCGTCGCGGCCAACCAGACCAGGCATCCAGACCTGGAGCGGACCGGACTGCACTCCGTGGTCGTCACCTCGACAGACGATCAAGAGATCGGGGAGGAAGTCTTGGAGAGAGTCAGAAGGGTGGTGGACGCTAAGGAGGGGTGGATACAAGTGGAAAGGGTACGGAAAGCTAAAGACAGAAAGATAATCATGGGGTGCAAAATAAAGGAAGACAGGCGGAAGATAAAGGAAAGACTGGAGGCTGCGGGCGACCACCTCGTCATCGAGGAGGTGAGGAACAAGGACCCGCTTCTGATCCTGAAGGACGTGCTGAAGATCCACAGTGATGAGGATATTCTCAGGGCCTTCAGGAATCAGAATCGGGAGGTTTTTCATGGCCTCGGAGACGAGGACAACAGGGTTACAGTGAGGTATCGCAGAGGAGCACGGAACCCCCACAGCAGCCAAGTGATACTGAGCGTCTCTCCCATCATATGGAAGAGAGCTGTAGATTCAGGGACACTGCGCATAGATCTGCAGAGGGTTCGTGTGGAGGACCAGTCGCCCCTGGTGCAGTGCACCCGATGCCTGGGGTATGGGCACCCGATGCCTGGGGTATGGGCATGGAAGGCGACTGTGCACGGAACCGGCCGATCTGTGTCTGCCCGCACCTAAAGGCAGAATGTCCAGATGTGGCGACAGGCGGGACACCCGCATGCAAGAATTGCGTCCGAGCTAAGTACACAACAACTGGACACAACGCGTTCAGTGGTGAGTGCCCAATCCGCAAAAAATGGGACGCTTTGGCACGGGCATCAGTAGCATACTGCTAAAGTTGTCCCAAGGAGCACTCACCAGTACCACCTCGTGCAAGCGAAGGAACGGAACCATCCCAGTACGAAGCAGCCTCGCAAGAAAACTTACCACCCAACAGATGTCGAGGAGGACGGAACCGTTGACCATCTGCATAACGGACTTTTGAAGCAGGAAATAAATGTGTTGAGTCATGATGGCAAACATGACTCTCCATTTATAAGGACGTTTCTAAAAGACGGTCCCTCGACCATCTGTGTACCGAGTGCTGCACAATTCGTACCGTATATGGATCTGAGTTGTTCGGTGTCTGCAAGGGATGAATGTGGCGTTAAACAGAGATTGGGTCTGATGCATCATGGGGTATCGGAAAAACTCAAGTGTAGCCGTTGAGAGCAAATAAACATGGATATATATTATACATATATACGCTTATACAAGGTCATTATTAGTATAGGCGAAACCTGAAACACGTGTCTAGTATTTTTATGTAAAGAATCTATGTACAGTATTTCTAAACGGTATCATGACAAAATCACAAAGTTATAAGCATGTTATGTTACCTCGTTGTCCATGCAAAAACATGCGCACCGCGCGGCACGAGGCGCCCACGCGCCACCGCCCGCGCCCCGCGTCGTCTTGTGCTCATTGAAAGAAATAATTTGGCAGTAGTACCTAACCATACGGCGATTTTATTGCAATTAACTGGTGATAACATTTTTCATCATACTTGCAGGCTTTGGACTACCGCAATGGTTGTATAGGTAGATATTATTATGTACTTTATTCGTAAATACGGCCGTAAGTGATAAAATTTAGTCAATGCGATTAGTGCACCTTATGCCAACCACTTAAAGTTCAAAGTGGATGAAAAGTGTTAAACATCGCATTACTTAACCACAGCAGGTTGTAGGTGTAAATAACAACTTTCTACATTTAACCGTTTTGGCTAGGCATGGCATGTTTAATAATTTAAATCATCACTTTTTACAATGATTGACTTTAAAGTTATTTTAGCGAAGCAAAAATCCCACCGCGGGCAGGATTCGAACCGACGTCTTTAGGTACACCAGACGCTATGACCACTAAGCCACCGCGGACGTAAATTTTTTTGTTGTTGAAATAACTTTAAAATCTATCCTAATTGACTTGATTGTAAATAGTGTTCAACAATGTTTACAATATCTTAGGTACTTATCAATGTTTGTGTATGAGAAATACATTATTACACGACACTTTTTACTCACGTTTTGTACACACGACACTTTTTACTCACATTTTGTACACACGGCACTTTTTACTCACGTTTTATACACAGTTACACACGATCAAACGAAACACAACGACCCGGACGAGCGCTCGCGACATGTAGACGACGCGGGGCGCGGGTGGTGGCACGTGGGCGCCTCGTGCCGCGCGGTGCGCATGTTTTTGCATGGACAACGAGGTAACATAACATGCTTATAACTTTGTGATTTTGTCATGATACCGTTTAGAAATACTGTACATAGATTCTTTACATAAAAATACTAGACACGTGTTTCAGGTTTCGCCTATACTAATAATGATGTTGTATACAACCGCCCGACATCAACCGTCGGGCCGTGGCCCGCCAGGCATAGCACCCGCCTGGTTGGAGGATCCTCCCTTTTCGTTGGAGGGGCAATACACCTCGCCTCTCCACAGACTCTTTGTTATGCACCGCCCGGTCTTTGTCGCGTGCCGCCAATCAAAATTTAATACGAACTAAATCTATGATGGACTAACTAGGTAGGAAAGTAGGTATTAGCTGGTATTGTACAAGCATAAAGATGCTTACCTAATAAAAAAGGTTAATCGTAGGTATCAGCTGATATCGTAGTCATAGTGATACTTACTTAGGTACCTAACACGTGGGCTTGCGCGTAGGTAGGTATCAGCTGATATCATACATGCATAGCGATACTTACTTAGGTACCAGCTAATACGTGGGCTTCCGCGTAGGTAGGTATCAGCAGATAATGTACAGGACTCACTATGCCTGTACAATATCAGCTGATATCTACCGCTTAATCTTTTTAGATAAGCATCTTTATGCTTGTACAATATCAGCTAATACCTACTTTCACTTACTAGTGATGCTTATCTAATAAATAATACCTAATTGACGTTCATTTCTGTTTTTCAAGAAACAACGAAATGAATGCTTTTGAAATTTTTATAATTTAATGATAAAACGTAAACATGCTAAAAACTTCTGCGATCGTGCTCCACGTGTCCACATGTGTAAAAATAATATTCCACATTACGCCCTCGTGGTCTTTCGGCTTCTGGGACTCATTCATGGACACTGCCTGACACGTACACACGGTTATGGAGACGTTGAATGCACGCTCCGACGGCACACTGGCATGCTTTGGTTAGCAAAACGCACTCCATAGGTACTCTCACTCACTCATAGTCTTTACGAACATTGCATAATTGCAGATTAAGCACATTGGAACACGACATGGACAACCAATTGGAATACGACATTACTCACGAAAAGATAGGTAATCGATATTCGAGATAAGAGATACCCGGACGTCCGATCGAAAGCGAACTCTACAAGAGACTAACTTAACATGTCAAGGACAACAATTGGCTTACACGTGTCACTCTGTAGGTAGTTAGGTACAGTCTGTCGGCGACGACAAATCGCGCACGGGCGGCGGCGCGCGGCGGCTTCCTTTGAGGTAGAAATGAAAAATAAATTGGTAAATATTAAAAGATTTCGCCGCAGGGTGGAGTATTGTCAACTTATGAAATTTTCCCATATTTAGTGGATAATTGTGTAAGTTTATTAGAAGTAGAAAAAACATTACTTTTTGGTCTCTTTAAAATCGTGTTTTTATTTATGTTTATTAGTAGGTATATAAGAAAAGGAATACGCCCTTTATGGATCGGACAGGGTATTGTTACATAGTGTATATATTTTCAACATCTTATGTTTCTCGAAAGGTCAGTACGTAATAAAAAAACAGAAAGCAATATTCAAGACACCTCTGAAAACTCAGAGACAAGTAACGAAGAGTCTACAGCAGATGCAAGGGAAGACATAATGAGGCCGCCGAATCAAAATATTAAAAGAAAGAAAATGACTGCCGCTGATGCTGAATTCCTGAACATAATTAAAAACAATATAAGCACTAGGAATCAACAACAACCACTGGTTTTCAGCGTAACGGAAGGTGATGATGACAAACTGTTCTGTTTATCTTTACACAAAGAATTACTTAAGGTACCTGAGGCCAATCTTATAGCAGTAAAATTTGAATTAATGAAAATTTTGCAAGCGGCTCAACAATCTTCGCAATCAAACTGTGTATTCAAACAATTCGTATTCGTACTTTTCTAACAGTTCGGCTTCATCTTCAACTTCAATTCCGGTTCGACCTCGATACCATGCACAGACCAAATGAATTTACTTTTCAAGAATATGACCCAGAAACGCCATCCATAACAGCATGGGCAAGGCCGAAATTCTATTTCAGTGTCAAGATCTTCACAGGCAGCATTATACGTAAATTCTCCATCAACATCATCAAGAGATTATCAGGATAGTGAATGTCTTGACCTCTTCCAAAACCATAACATTGTTTAATTATAATATTTCATCTGATACTACATTTAATTCGTTTTTATTAGTAAACCTGATTTTGTATCCTAAAAGACTGTATTAGTATTATAAGAGATTATGAATAAAACAATACTTACCTTAAAGTTATCACGAGTTTTTGTTCCGCTGAAACAACATCCTCGCGCGGAACATAATTTGCACGTCGCGATAAATCTTCTTCAATTAATAAAAGTAAATCATCAAATGATTTCACGGACATACGAAAGTAGTTAAAAAATTTCTTCTCGTGTTGTCTTAATTTCGGATACAAAGTTTCAAACATACTATGTGTCATTCTATCATTAAGAATTGGATGTACTAAATACATTCTATTTTCCCTCCGTTTCTGTCTCTTCCAACGACGGTAAGCTAACCACACCGAGACCGCTTCGTTCAACTCCATGTTTCGTATTGAATTCCTCCCCAAATGCTCGCGCGTTGGTACGCTGTGGACGCAACGGTCGCGCGCAATACGCGCGAGAGATTCGCGGCGAATTCGCCCTTTCTGGACAAGCTCTTAAAGATGTAGATTACGTACAAAAACAATACGTAGAAGAGTTAGCACCACAACAACACAGCGCTGCTACAGTGAACCTAGGAGGTGCAGAAACTGAGAAGACTCGGGCTACTCTGGCACGTGAAAGAAGATCACATAGGTTTCAACACAAGCATAATGAAGATTCCTCCAGAAGTGAGAACGAACAGGCGAGCACGCACGAAGAGAGAAGCACTGAGCGTGATAAAGGCCCTCTTCAATCCACTGGGGCTGATATCACTTGTCACAACTCCTGCGAAGAGAATATTTGGCGCTACGAGCCCGACTGGGATGATCCACTGCCAGCAGAACTAGAAGAAAGATGGAAGTCATGACTGACTTCGCTCGCTACCATCGAACGACTTAGAATACCACGGTGCTACGACTACGATCAAGTCGAGTCACGACAGCTGCACACCTTCGTCGACGCGAGTGAAGAGGCATACGCTGCAGCAGTGTACTTGGAACACGCAGAAGGCAGCGTGCAAGCATCCCTCGCCACCGCCAAGAGTCGCGGCACGCCGCTGAAGCCTATCTTCATACCCAGACTCGAGCTGCAAGCGGCCCTGTTAGAAGCGCGACTCGCGCAGACAGTCGCAGAAGAGCACGACTGAAATAGAAGACAAAGTCTACTGGAGTAATTCGCGAACAGCACTGGTGTAGATCAGATCCTAGAGTCTACAAATCGTTCGTAGCACATCGTCTGGCAGAAATCGAAGACATAGCAAAGAAGAACGAATGGCAATGGCCACCCACACGAAAACGTAACGCCTAGTGACTTCGATGTTTTTGTATCCATACCACCTATTTGTCTTATTATATATTGAATAAAATTATTGTAATTTAGTGATGTAAGTTTAAGGTTAACTGTTGTTGCAATGCCCTTACTGGGTTTCATGTTGGAACTTTTTTTTAATATTGACACCTACATTATGTACACATGAGGGCAATAAAGGTTTGAGTTCCAGGGATCTTCCTTTCTGGGACGACCAGAGTCAGAATGGCTTCTATAGTCAGAATGCCATCTGAATATAGAAGCACACCCTCAAGGTTATCTACCCAACATAGAAAAGTTTTCCAAGTGGATTCGTCTCATCAGAACGACGGCAAGAGTCCTCCAATTCATGCCACAAGAAGGCGCACCATGAAGACAGAAGAAAAGGATTCCAACTGGAAGACCACCAGCAAGAAAAATACCCCTCCCACACCGCAACAGAAGAAGGCTTCGCTGAACAGCTTTGGATCGTCGTCAGCCAGAAAGATAGCTTTCCAGAAGAAATAAAACGAATAAGAAGAGGTGACCCTCCCAGCAGCAGTGACAGCATGAGCGTCAACATCGACACAGAGAGTACAGTGCGGCTAAAAGGAGAGTGGCAGCGGCAGAGGAAGTCGCAGAAGAGACGTGCCATCCCCCGATACAGACGGGAAACAAGCTTACACCAGCCTGTACATAACACACGTACACGAAAAGCTGCATCACGGGGGTGTAGAAATGGTGGTGAATGAGCTACGGCAGAGACTGGATAGTGAAGATACGCCCTGCTGTGACGAACATGAGTCAAGAGTTGCATCCTGTGCCGCATCAGCAAAACAAAGCCTGCGTCTCCTTCCACGGAAGACCTACCGCCCGCACGCCTAGCTCACCACGCTCAACCCTTCAAATTCATAATTTATTTATTTATTTATTTTATTTTCGGAAAACCAACAGCAAACATAAGATAACATACAGCCAATAATAGGTCTTCACGTATAGTGTTTGTATAAAATAAACATTAGATAAATGTGCTTACATGGTCCAATTTTGCATAAATAAATTATTACTATAGTAGCTATATAATACAATAAACAATATTTACCACTTCGAGAAAAAATCCAGACTTAGTATTCGTCTCACCGATTCCAGTAACCATTCCATAAACGAGACATACCTGGGATCAGAAGACAGGGTACGCTTCCCCGGCTACCTCGTTTATAGGAAAAATCAGCGGTCGGAGCACTGCAAGTATCGCGGTCTGGCGGTACTTGTGTGGCAAGAGTCGTGGACCAAGAGTTCCCCATCCCCACCCTGAGCGGCGAGATGTACGCGCTGGGTATACAACTGAAAGAAAAAAAAGAAAAGAAAAAAATCATTAATTAATCGTAGTTTTATTTCAATGTATAATATTCACGTAAATGTCAGAAATCAATATCTATGAAACAGTTTTTATTTTTATCTGTTTTATTTATTTTCTTATGTTTTGTAGCAAATTATAAAGAAAAATTATGGCCTTTGTTACCAATGTATATTTAAAAAAATAATAGGATTAGGTAGTAAGTTTTGTAATGTGGACTGATACTAGAATGACTGATTAAAGTACTAAGCTAGTAAACAAGTAAACATTTATTTTCCATCCAACTATCAAGATAAACGTTCAATTTAAATTACCCTCACGATCGTGAGTAGTTAAGTTGTACCTGAAACTCACGATCGTGACGGTTAACTCCTGGGTTACCTATAAACTTGAGATTTTTTCTAGATTTTTTTCTTAGCACCTAAGGCTATATAGAATGTCAGAAAAAACATGACATGGAGAATTTCGAAAAAAAAAACCATCGGGTGTTAAGGGCTAGACCAACATCATCCACAGTGGATTGGCCGCGGCGCACAGTGGGCTGAAACGGGCCGGTAAAGAACTTAGCATTTAAAAAAAAAAAGTTTCTTTTTCTGAAATTTTAAATATTGTGTTGGATTTTTCTATCGATTATAAGTAATTATTTCTATGAGGGTCGTTCAGATAACTTAGTATTTCCAGAGTTATAAATATCCAAAGTAATTTTTGTATGAAGCAAAAGAAAAAAATGTGAAAATCTCGAAATTCTCAAATTTTCTCAAAGAATTGACTCTAAGTATGCATAGTACGTATATTTGTCCTATTCTCGGGTTGCGATTTTCTGCGATTTGGTCGCAATTTCAAATTTTGTTCTCTATTCCACACCACCATAGAGGTTAAGAACTAGGCGCGTTTTTTTTATGTAGTGGTCTCCCCTTTAGGGCTAATCCACTAAGGACTAATAAAATAAATAAATAAGTAAAAATCACAATCACTACTGGCCACTGCACTGTTTTAATCTAATCACTGTCAAGGGTATCCACATTAACGAATGCAAAATTTTCGTATTCGTCATCATCAAATGTTTCCGCTTGTTCAATTATTAATAAACTTTGTGCTTCTACTGACAAAGTTTTATGTTTTCTGCGAAGTTTGTGACGTTTCGCTGAGATGAGTGGATCAGAGCTGGTCAATAAATTATTTAAAATGTCTTCATTTGTAGTTTTTCTACTGCATTTCCTGGAATGGTGTTGGCGGTATCTACGAAAGTCTTTATTTCTAGCTTCAGCAGCTTCTTCAGATAGCTTTCCAATTGGTATTAGACCAAAACTTTCAATAATAGCTGCACCATGCATAAGAACTTTATGAACACTTGAAGGCATATAATACCAGCTATATAATTCCAAATACAGTTGCATGGTCACTTGAGCATATTCGTGAAATTTCGCTGTGTCAATGTGGTAACCTGATGAAATTGCCTCTAAAATGATTGCAAATCGCCTTATTAATTCTTCACTAACACCAGTTATCTCAGCAGTCATGTTTGGATATGCAAAAAATCTTCTAGCAGTATTTCCGTCATTCGTGGAGCCGTGCCCTTGTTTAACAACATCAATCAGAAGTCCCATTCTATTTTTAAAAGCGTCTTGTATGTCTTTCTTTCTTCTTTCCATGATGCACTTGTTGTCTCCCTTTACTGTCCATGTCTGTATCGTTAATCTGTAGGCTATATGCAGAATGCATTCCATCATTCGTATCCAGGTATGCAATGATGACAATCCGTATTTACAGAGATCTGGATCAGTCGGTTTTGATGCAATTAAGGGCAAATTATTCATCTCTGTTGGAGTGGCTTTACAAATGTCGCATCTCTGAGATGAAGTATCACATAAAATTGATGTTGCTTTTCCGTCTATCATAGTCATTAATAAAGAGTGTGAAATTTTTATTTCTCCAACTTCTGTTTTCACTAAATTTACAATCTCTTCCTCAATAGCACTTTTTTCCCGCAATATCGTTATTTTATTTTCTTTCACAAATTCGAAAAAGATTGGACGACACCAGTAAGATGAATTTGGTGAATCGTTTTGCCAGATAACTTGTTCGCCGCACACTAATTTTATTGGCACTAAACTACCCATAAATATGCTTGAATCGTCAAGTTGACTTTCTTGTTCATCGTCTGTTTGCATTTTTTGTTTGTAATTGGCTTGATTAGAAGCACCGTCAAATCCCCACTTACTGATTAGTGTAAATTCTTTACAACCACTATCTATGACGAGTGACGTCATTATTCTTGTTGTCGTTATATCCAATAGAGCTTGTAACTTTATTTTAGCTGAGGTTTCTGTCACTGTAATAGCATCTTTTGGTGGATAGCATTTCTGTTTCGCATGTTGCACTTGATAATAAGATGGAAATATATTACTGTCTTTTTCGTTAACACTTTTTCTTAAAGTATTGTATTGCCACTTGGTCAGCTTAAGTGATAAAAATAACCCTAAAGCCTCATCCGGAGAAAACACAGGTTTTGTTTCTTTAACAGATATGCACTTTTTAACTTTTTTTACATCTAGGGGATTCTTTAGTAAATGTTCTAGTATTTTAGCAACCTCCTCATTCCCATCCGCTTTCAACTGCTCAAAATATGCATATTTTATTTCGTCCGAAGATAAATGAAAGTTTTCTGCACGTCTTTTTTCTGTTTAGGCGCTAATTCACAAAAAGGTTTTCTTGGGGTTTGTTCGGTGGAGACACCGACAGAAACTTTTGATGGTGATACATACTGAGTTGATGTACTCGGTACTGGTTGATCTTGATTACTGCCTATTAAACATTTAATAATGTCTGGCCATATTATGTTTTCTTGTAACCATTCACTATTTTTAGTTCTGAATATATTTTCTTTACGATAAGCGTTTTCACATCTTCTATTTAAATTATAACAAAATTTTGCACAAAACAACTTTAAGGTCTTTTCGTGATCATCACTTAATTCGACTAAAAATTTAGATCTTATCTCACTACACAAACTGTCATTATTTTTAATACTGCCACTGTTTTTTAAAATAACGAAAAGATCAAGGTTTGTCACTAAATTTTCAAACATTTTCACAAATACAAAATAACAAATAAGTAAGTAATGAATGTGTGGGGGTGGTAGTGCGTCTATTATGGTGGGTAATAGAACACTGAAGTACTTTTGAATGCAACCGAACATTCCGTAGGTACCCTATCATTGTACCAATCACGTTACGACACGTCATAACTTGTTGTTGCGCTCGCGCACTCTTATCCCTTGATTCCCGGAAATAAGTCTCAAAACAAATTACGTCATACCTGCCTATGGTGGTGGAAAATGTCGAACATTGTTTTTTTTTTAAGAACTAAGTAGGTATTGAGGTTTTCAGGCCGTTTAGTATACATTATTTTAAATTTCAATTTAATTGGAATAAATTGCTTAACTAAAATAACATGACTCTTCATACAAATTTGATATGGCTATATCTCCGAAAGTACTCGTTAAATTAAAAAAAGTCAAAGAATAAAAACGTTTTAAATTTATGCCTAGATACCAAAAAAATACATCTGATCTCTTAAGACCCAACCTTGTAATCCCAGCCCACTGTGCGGCGGTCCTGTAGCCTAGCCACCGCGTTCACCACACTTAAGAAAGAAGAAAGAAAGTAAATTTTAAGTTAGTTATTATTTTTCTTTTATTATTATTATTCTTTTTTGTATTTATTAAGTTCTCTGATTATATTATTTAACTAATATTTTATTCATATTGATCAAAACAGTAATATTTAGTAGAATTCATAAATATGAAATGACATTAGAGGCATATTGACTTGACATTTCATTGCAAAAATATCTGCTGTTGCGCATGTTTTTGTGATTTCGTTTGCTTTCAAATTTTGAGTGTAATTTTACGTTGAGTTCAGTTTGCTACTCCGTATTTACTACAAATTGTGGAAGATAAGCGTTCATATCGTGTCTGCTCTTTCTAAAACACGTCGAGTTGAGCACTCTGTGTTCCTCCGTGACTTATTCGAACAGATTAACTGCCCTCCGTGAATTAGAGTTTGGTTATATTATTTGAAGTGTTTTGAGGATAATAACAATGTGAAGTCATCAAAGATGACGGTAAAATATATTGTTCTTATTAAATCCCTCCATGTAATGTACAGCTTAATGCACTTATATGAAAATAATATGGACATGCCTTTATTGTATGTTGTAATAATGTATTACCGGCGTAAACAATTGTGTTCTTAGTAAATAAACAAGTACAAGTGTAGCCTAGCATGAATAATTTTATCTCTAGTTTGTCAGTGATTTTCGAAACTAAAAATATAACAAATCTGTTAAATTTTTCTTTAACTTGATTAGTTCTATATACAAAATAAAGATATGAATAAAATCTGTAAGTTAAATGGATATTATGTTTCAATTGAGTATTTCAGATTCAATATTCATGTGCATTTCATTTAGATACATCAACATTATTTGTGCTAGGTCTACTGGACCCTGTTCCTAGATTGTCACGGTTGTAATTTACCTGGCTAATTTTCCTTCAAACAAATTCTATTTTGGCAATTACCTACAAACACAACATAAAAAAACTGCCAAGCCAAAATCAATAGTAAAATAGTTTTTAAATATCTTTTTGTATATTTTTGGCATTTTCCATGCTAAGATTTTAAAGTTATTTAGAAAAGGAAAAATTCGAAGTCTTTTTTAAGTTATAATCTTACATATATGAGGCAATTGCTAGATATACATATAAAATGTTAAGCTTACATTTAAAATGTTAGTGAAATACCTAAATGCCATAATAATGTATGTATTTCAGGTGTTCCTCTACATCGTTTTCCAGACCCAAAAACCGATCCTCAGAGATACATGATATGGGTTTCTACAATTGGTGATCTACATCTGCAGGATGAGAAATATGTTTACAACAATCTGCGAGTATGTCGTAAACACTTCAAAGCAGTTTATCTCTACCCAAACCATAAGCTTTGTAAATTAGCAGTTCCAGAACTACAACTGTCAGGTAAATTATTATTTTAGGTGTACAGTTATACATTTTGTTTTTAAAGTTACTAGCAATGTAGAACATTACTAGAATTCTTGATAACGGTGGTTCACATTTCACTACCAATGTGAACCCAAGCCAGTTCAAAACTCACCCATTACACTTAATGGGTGAGTTTTAAACTGGCAACCACATGATCCCAAGTCCGATGCCCCAGCCATTAGATTACCGCCTCCAATGATGAGTTATACATTGTTATAAAATGTTTAGTGAATTTCAAGACAAGATTCACATGTTTTAACCTGAATGATTTTCACATATTACTTACAGCTCAAGAACTAGAAGTACGACCTGAAAACCTTCCATCAACATCTGCATCGCAGTCTCAACTAATAGTTGATATACAAATGGCACGACAAAAGACCTCTGGCAATCTCTCTCTATACATGGATGTAGACATAGCATTAGAAGAACATGGAATACCTAAAAATTATCCTTCAACATCTTCTGCACAATCCAATCAAATTCCTCAGTTACAACAATCTAGCAACGGTAAGATCCCGCATAATAGTTATTGGTATAGTACTCTATACTAGTATGTAGTGTCCGAACCACATATTTCACAGACAGCATCAGGAATTTTGAGTAGCAGTTAGTTTTTAATTATTTTACAACTACTTCAATTAATTAGTTGAAATTATTACAATTTCAGAGTTATCCAGACTGTCTAGAACTTCAAAACCCAAAAATCCAAAACAAGTTCAGCCTTGCCACAAGAGAAAGATGACTCCCAAAAGCAAAAGCTTTCCAGATTGTTGCTAGAACCTTAAAAGATGAAAACGCTAAAACTTTTTTCTTATGCAAATTAAGCAAGCTGGGAAAAAACATATGAGAGGAAGAAGATTTACAATGGAGGAGAAAGTTTTGTCTTTATCTTTATATAAGCCTTCACCAAAAGCCTATAGGATTTTGAGTAAATTTTGCATTTTACCCAGCAGAAGAACTTTGCAGAATATATTATACAAAGTGAAACTGGGTCCAGGTTATAATCAAAGGATTTTTAATCATTTGAAAGAGACTGTCGAAAAAATGCCACAGGTAGAGAGATACTGTTCATTAGTGTTTGATGAAATGGCCATTACCCCATCATGTTCTTACAACAAAACAAGAGACTCTATTGAAGGCTTTGTGGATGATGGTGACCAAAAAGATGATAAATTTTGTGACCATGTTATGGTGTTCATGATAAGAGGTATTGTCAAGGCATACAAGCAATCTGTTTATTACACCTATTCATCTTCTGCAACTAAGACATTGGCTTTAAAAAAGCAAATAATAGATGTCATCACAAAACTACAAGAAGCTGGTCTTAAAGTTGTAGCCACTATTTGTGACCAAGGTACAACAAATGTTGCTGCGATAAACAGTCTGGTTACAGACACCAAATCAATATATTTATGAAAAGATATTGAATATAGAGAAGGATTCTTTGAAGTCAATGATGAAAAAAATTATTTCTTGCATGATCCTCCACATCTGTTAAAGTGCATTAGGAATAATTTGCTCTACAAAAATTTAAATTATGTTATGGATGGTAAAGCTCAAACAGCAAAATGGAGTCATATCCAAAAGTTATTCATGAGGCCGCCTAACTACAAAGGCTCTAAAATTATGCCAAAATTGACATCTCAGCATATTATGCCCAACCACATACCAAAAATAAGGGTGAAGCACTATGCTCAGGTTTTCAGTCATTCTGTTGGGTCAGCGTTAGGACTTATGGCAGGTATGTACCAATATCCTCATCACTTTTATATCAAATTTTCTTAATTTTGTTTCATTAGATGACTTTTTTACATAATATCACGCCTGTATTGCCCAAAGAGGTGTACAGTACACCCACATTCCGCCATTTATGTTATACCACCACCACATTCCCATATAATAGGTGGAGGACCGATTGCCATTAACCAAGCACAAATATAGACTCTGGACTGCTACTAAGAATTTGATAATAGGAAAACCCAATGACACACACTAAGCTGACCCCAGTCGGGTTTTTAAATTTTCAATCGACTAACCCAGAACCACACGCTTAATGGACGCCCCTTCACTTGTTTTTTAATTTTTAATGTAGTCTCGTAACTATTATGAAAAGCCCACCAAAGTAATAACTGACTATAAATGCAATTCTTAATTTTTATATTTCTTCATTTTCAGAGATGGGAGCAATGCCAGAAGAATGCACTCAAACAGCAGACATCCTACTATTCTTCGACAAATTATTTGATATTTTGAGTTATGAAGTTGTGCCGGGAAAACCATTTAAATCTGCTGTAAAAACTATTCTGCTCATTATGAGCTCTGGAGTGCCAGTTTGCCTGTCTTAAAATCAAAGAAATTTGATACTGCAAGAAATGTGCCATCATTGCCAGGCTGGGTAAAAACCATTGAAAATATTAGAAAATTGGTCAAATTCCTTCATGAAAAAGGTATGAGAGCGATATTATTGCGCAGATTAAATCAAGATGCCCTCGAAAATTTCTTTGGAGTCAAAAGAGCCCATGGATATGCAAATATCATGCCAAATTGCTCGTCCTTTGAAGCCTCGTATAAGACATTACTATTGAACAATTTTACATCTAAACACTCTGTAGGCGCGAATTGTGAGGCTGACAATGACTTATGTTTAGATTCATTAAATTATTTTTTACATGAAGAGGACGAGCAAATTAGCAATGAGGGCATCAATGTCGTGGACTATGAGCATATGTATATAGAAACCGTAGACACAACATCAATGATAAATAATAAAGATAAAGGCAATATTGAAAAATCTGCAGCAATTGGGTATTGCAGTGGGTGGTTAGCACGCCAAGCTAGAAACAAAATATACAAAAAATGTCAAACATGCCTCAAATCCATGGAAACTGATTTTACAGAACATTTCCATGGATTTATAAAAATTAAAGAATATGAATGCAAAAGATGGCTGTGCTACCCAACGAGGTGTTTGTTTGACTTCTTTGCACAAGTCGAAAATATAACATTTTGCATTTTAAAATCATTATATAAAATTGGCGGTGACAATTAATATGGATGTTAATTTTGTTACGTGCGAGACACATAAAGTTTGTTTAATCGAATTTAATTTAATCAATAAAAGCGTAACATTTTTCATACATATTTGGTGCAAAGAAGTCAGCCACCTCCTCACTGGCAAGTCTGTAGATTATTGTTCGCGACAACTTAATGTTTAAATAAATGTAACCATGTTTAATTAGTTATAAGTAATAAGAAACTTATTCTTAGATTATAAAAATAGTATAGATTACACTTAAAATTTGTAAATATTAATGAATGAAAATAAACAAACTTGAAATCAGGGATATAGATATTATATACAAATGTATAGTAGGGGCGTTTTTCTTATCCCACCATATAAGGTATCAAACACCTCATCTTGTTCCCAAAAACGATACCTTAAGGCCTCTTTTCCATTACCGTAAAACGGGGTGAATAGAAATGACGGGGGGAATAGAGACAAATCTTAGGATCATTTTTAAGGTTTTTTATGGCAAACCTGGTATCCCCAGTAAAAAAACCCGCAACTTTAAAAAATTGTTAGTGTAATTTTTCTTAGTCTGGCAACTTTTTATTGGTGGCAACATCGCTAAAAACGTCAAAACTTAATGTCAAAGTTGACAACAAAACAAGTCGTTATTGCACGAGTGAGGGCGCGTTCCCACCGTGTCGTGACGACAGATAATCGTGTAGTTTTAAGTGTCGCGGCTTATATGTTTAAATGGAGGTGTTCACATTTAGAACGACACAATTTACTGTCGTCTACGACATGCAGTGCAGTGACGACACTTTGTCGTGACAGTGGGAACGGCAAGCACGACAGTCGTAAAACGATAAAAAATCGTGGACGGCAACTCTATGTAGACGAACACGTGTTTTCCCTTCCCTCTCGCACCCGCGCGCCCCTCTCGTCTGTACTCGATTTGCTTTGTGCGTGTTAGAACTTGTCAGACTTCTGCGCATGGTGGACGTATAACAATGGCTAAAAATATAACACCGGAAGTTTTAATTCCACTTGTGGAACAAAGGGCTGTCCTTTGGGACAAAACTTTAGACATTTAGACATTTAGAGAAATTTGTTGCGTTTTTGAACCTAATTTTGAGAAGTTGGAGGAAAAGGAAAGAAAAGATTTCGGTAAGTTTCTGAAACTTTTTATTTATTATGATACGTGTGCTGTAATGTTTTACCAAGGTACGGAGCCTATTTCAGATACAAAATAGTCGGAAAATTGTAAGCGCACTGCGTTTCCACCACCTTCGTTTGAACGCAGCTGTGTTGCAGGCATGTTTACCAGGGGCATAACGGTTGGGGTATTCTCCAAGTATATAGCGTCTTTTTTTATTAAAAAATTATGTAATACCGTACAAGCCTTTACAACTTCAATAGCTGTTTCTACACATACATCCAATGGTCTATGCAAGATCCTCCATTTATTGGATAAGATACCAAAAGTGCATTCAACATATCTTCTCGCGCGGCTTAGACGGTAATTAAATATCTTTTTCTTATTGTCTAAATGAGTACCGCCATAAGGTCGCAATAAATTTTGTGACAATGTAAAGGCTTCGTCTCCAACAAATACATATGGTATTTCTTCTTGCATATTTTCGTGTAATGGCGTGGGTCTTGGTATATTTAAAGTACCATCATTTAGTTTCTTCCAAAAATTGGATTGTTTTAGGATAGATGAATCACACTCTTTTCCGTATGAACCAATACTAACGTAAATGAAACGGTATTCTGAATCAACAATTGCAAATAAAATAAAAGAAAAATAATCCTTATAGTTAAAAAACATAGAACCACTATTTATTGGCTTTGTAATCCTTATGTGCTTGCCGTCCAGCGCACCGAGGCAATGAGGAAAATTTGCTTTCGTTTTAAAAGCTTCAGCGATCGCTTTCCATTCTTCTTCGGTATTGGGCAACTTTAAATATTCTGCACTTAGGCTGCCTGTCCACCGGAGCGGAGCGAGGCAGCGGAGCGGAGAAACGGAGAAATATTAACCAATAGGACTGCACAAAATCTCCGCTCCTCTTTAGTGGACAGGGAGTTGCGAACTAGTTTAAAAATTCATACAAAACCGGTAAGCGGAGCGGGGATGCAAGGCAGCGGAGCGGAGAAACGGAGCGGGGAAGCGGAGCGGGGAAGCGAGTGCAGGCGCGGGCGCCAGTTGCGCCCGCAGTGTGCCGCCGTAGTCCGACCAGTGCGTATGTGACCGACGCAGTGAACACAATGGATGAAAAACTTATTGAAAGTGTGAAAAAGTTTCCGTGCATTTGGAACACATCTTCAGAATTTTACAAATGCAACGAAACAAAAGATGCTGCGTGGGACCAAATAATCATTGAAACAAACATATCGGATGGTAAATAATATTATGTATCTTTATTCTATAATACCCTCTAGTAGGTACATATTGATATCTTTTTTTTATTTAACAAAATAATACCTAAATAATGTCCGCGGCTGGCCAAACTATCCAAATCTGTCACACATCACTGACTATAGATTCTTTTCAAAATTCGAGTATCTTGCCATGGAACCTTCCCCTGATTATTGAAGTATGAACAATACATTTCGCGAACTTGAAAACCATCATTAATAGAATGTTGTGTTTGTGTAATATCACCAACTGATAATAATGTTTGCTCCATGTTATTTTCAATATTGTTTATATAATCAGGTTGTCTTTGAATTAAATAATTGTGCAAAACACATGTTGCTTTTATTACCTTGTCAACTGTTTCTATTTTGCATTCGAAATCTTTATGATACACGTACCACTTTCTCGTCAATACACCGAAAGTTGCCTCAACAATGCGACGTGCTCTTGATAATCGGTAATTAAATATTTTTCTTTCTGCGTTTAGTCCATCACGTGGGTATGGCCTCATAAAATTTTCCATTAATGGAAAAGCTTCGTCTCCTATAAATACGAACGGCATTTTTGCACCACCTTGATACAATGGTACCGGCTCAGGTAAATTCAATCTCTTCTCTTTTAGACTCTTTCCGAAAATGCTGTTATCAAAAATTCCTGCATCAGAAAATCTTCCCATAGATCCCACATCAACCATTCTGATTTTCCTTCTGGCATCAGCTAAACACATCAATACTACAGAAAATCTCTTTTTGTAGTTGAAAAACGAGGACCCAGTTTTCGAAGGAGCCTTGATATATACGTGCTTGCCATCAAGAGCACCTGTACAATTTTTAAATTGCCATAGTTCATCAAAATCTTTTGCTATTTCTTTCCAGTCGTTTTCTGTTGGTTGCGGCATGACAAGAGGTTGCAATACATTCCATAAAGCATCACAAACCTCATCAATAATTCTTGATACACTTTTTAATCCAATTCTAAAATTTTCTCCCATCGTTGTAAATGAGTGGCCGGTTGCTAAATACCTGAAAAATAAAAGTAATTTTTTTTATAAATAGACCATGGAATAATTTTTTGTGTTTGTTGATTGTTTCAGTTAAAACTGCCAAGTCGCGATGGAAACAACTGAGAGATAATCATCGAGATGCCTTAAAAAGACAAAATGCAACAAGGAGTGGACAGGCTAGAAAACAACGAAAAGAATGGAAATATCAGAAAGCCATGTCATTCTTATTGCCTTACATGTGTAACAGAGACCGGTCATCAAATTTTGCGCCCTTGGATGACTCAGTAAGCGAAACTTCAAATCCGCCAAATACCATTGATGAGAGTTCACGGGAATCATGCAATTTGTTGCCATCAAATTCAAATAATCTTCCTTCTGTCGATGTTCCTAATGATTCAACAGCTTCTGGGCCTCTCCCATCCACATCCAAAAAAAGAAAGAACGATGAAATTCTAGATCTTTTGAAAAAAAATCAAAAACGCCGCGAACTGTTGGAACAAGAACGGATAGAAGTTAAAAACATGATGTCAGCTAGTGATAAGTACGATGAAATAGACTTATTTTTTTTAAATTTGGCTGCATCGGCGAAAAAGCTGCCGTATTATTTACAACTACAAATTAAAAAAACCTGCTTTAATGCGGTAATATCAGCTGAAGAAAGTAATCTTCAACATAGTTGGTATTCTCCGAATAATTATGGTTATTCTACAGCCTCATCAACACCTACAACAGATAATATCAATACTAGTATCGATATCGATACTCCTAGTGCTCCAAATGATATTAACACTAGTATTAATACTCCTAGCGCTTCACAAATTCAAACAACCCAGGATATTGAAACATCTGCAGCAGAGCAAACAGGACCCAATGAAAATGCGGACAACTTTGAGACAGATTATGATTTTTAAATTAATATAACATGGCATCGACTGTATGCAAAAATAAAAGTTACTTTGATTTCAAAATGTGTACTTACTTTAAACACACTGCTAATCTTTCACAGCTACTGATTGAATTTCTGTAATTTGTGTCTTGTTTCCGAATATATGGTTCAATCAGGGAGTGAAGTTCATGAAAAGTACATCTTGAAACTCTATAAGATTTTTCGAAAGTTTCTTCATCAGCAGTTTGGAAAAAAGTAAAATATTCACTGTGTTCTGAACGATGTTTGATATGATTTCTTAACCAAAATCTATGTTTCCTTATAGAATTGTTCAAATAGTATACGGTAAGTAATTCGGTTTCTTCTGACTCCAACTCTTCTTCCTCAAGCAATGTAAGGTAATAACGTATTAACTTTTTCGATAACATGTCTGCTGTCACTGACATTTCGCGTAGAACTAAACCAATCGCCCGCCGCCGGGAGCTCGAAATGACTCGTCGCGTACTCGCGGCCTAGCTCCGCATATTGAAAAACACAGTGGCAACTCCGCTCCGCATTACTTTCTCGCTCTGCTCCGCAGCCTCGCTCCTCTCCGGTGGACAGACACAGTACGCAACTCCGCTCCGCATTACTCCGTTTCTCCGCTCCGCTGCCTCGCTCCGCTCCGGTGGACAGGCAGCCTTAATACGCTCCAAATAACAAAACACGTTTCTTTGATTATTTTGCTGATGGTTGACATTCCCACTCTAAAATTATAATGCAGTTGTTTAAACGAACATCCCGACGCCAAATATCTGTAAATAAATACAACAGCTATTATAATACGCTTATATTCGAGGACCAATGCCCTAACATTATAATTATGTATAAACATATAATCAGTCTAATACGTAGTCCCTTACTTGTTCACGGAAACATCCGGGGATACTAGTGGAAAAACTCGATCTTAGTATAGTTTTTTAAACTCTGAAAAACGTGCAGATGTTTGCGTGAACAATAATTTGACTACGTATTAGACTGATTATATGTTAATACATATAATGTTAAATCTATACACAAACAAATTTTAATTTTAAGTCTATTTTACTTTTACAGCTACACAGATATCTACAAAGTGGACACATATTCGAGATGCATTTATGAGATCCCTGAAAAATGAAAAAGAAAAAAAACGATCTGGTGCAGGCGCAAAAACAACTAGGCCGTATGTTTATAAGAATCAGCTGTCTTTTTTATTAAAAGTTACTGAGCCCCGTATGACCTCTGATTCATCTAATGAGCCTAATAATTCTATCTCTGATACATTAAGTGATGCAGCACCTTCTACTCAAAAAAAAACTAAGGCTGACAAATTAGATGATAAAATGTCACAATTTCTAGATTATAAATTAAATAATCAAGAACACCCACATGTGTCCTTTATTAAAGGAATTTTACCATCTTTGGCATCATTCGACAGTGATGACAATTTTGAATTCCAAACGGGTATTATGCAACTGATCCAAAAAATTAAAACGAAACGCCTTCGTAATAATTTATATGATACTTATGCAAACTATGGTGACTATCAAAACCATTTATCACAACCGACAGGATATTTTACACAAGATCCAGGTGCATCAACTTCGACTAGCAATCAAGTTATGGAACCGGCTGCATCACCAAATTCAGTTTATACTAATTTGTCTGATAGCACACAAGATTCTTTTAATTTTGACAATATATAATTTAAAGATGTCTTTACTTATAAAACGTGTAACTCTAAAATAAATCTCTAAATAAATAAATGTATACATTAATAAAGAATTTTCATTTTATTTACTTACCTTAAAGTTATCACTAGTCTTTCTTCGGCACTTATACAATTTCTGAAATGTGTGTTTTCTCTTCTAAGATTGTCTGCAAGTCGTGCCAGTAGGCTATCAAAGGTGGATACAGTCATTCTTAAATACTCATAAAACTTTCCATCATCACTTTTTAATTCTTCTATATAACTCTGACATAATCCTAATGGAATTCTTTTCATTAACATTGGATGTACCCAGTACTTTCTTTTCATTGCTTGCTTCATTTTCCTTCTTTTCAAAAAGTAATACATTATTAAAATTTCATCTTCGTCCATTGAACTCAGGAGAGTAAACGCACTAGTGATCACCAAGCGAACGCAGAGGCGACTAGATTTGTAGCTTGCTGATGATGTGTAAACGACAAAGCGACTGCCGGGAAACGATAAAATGTCGTCGCGATCCAATGGGAACAGCTAGATACGACAGTCGCTAAACGATAAAAAATGTTGACGACAAACAATCGTTATAATGGGAACAGGTAGAGACGACAGTCGTCGAACGATAAATTAGTCGTTACGACATAGTGGGAACGCGCCCTGAGTTTGGACCTCCGTATTTCGGTGAATTTCGGTCATTATAGTTTAAAGTTTGCTTCAAATTACGGTCAGTGCAGTTATAAATATATTGTGCTATAATTTTTAAGGTAAGAATATGAATTACTATTTAAAATTGTTTTTATTTCGTAAGCCTTATTTTCTTTAATTTTTCAAGGTGATTAGATACACGAAAGGGGTGAATAGAAACGCCTGAGGGGTTAATAGTCACGCAAATATGGTCAATAGACACAGCCAAGGGGTGATTAGTTACGAAAGAGGGGTGATTAGCCATAATGATGTCAGGGCTGCCACAAAGTTTGTAGTGGTTATTTACAGTTGAAATTTAACTTTTAGTTACTTAAAGCGTTTTTAATTTTCTTGATTATTTTTAATCTCAAACAATATATTTTTTATTTAATTCATTTTTAAATGTAAAGTAGTAAGGTATTTCATTTATTTTTGTTAATATTTTCATTATTTTATTTCTCAGGTACAATAATGCCTCGAAACTATAAGCCCGATCCACGGGGTAAGCAGTATCGTAAATATGACCCTAATACAATTAAACAAGCTTTGGAAGAGTTTCAAACAACTCCAAGGTGTTCATTAGCGTCTATTGCAGAAAAATACAATATAAACAAATCAGTGCTATACCGACATAATAGGAAAACTATGAAAACACAAGGAGGTCAGAATGCTTTAGATGAAGACACAGAACGCCACATCGTAAATTATTTAAATATTTGCGGCAATTGGGGTTATCCATTAGACACTTATGATTTAAGAATTGTAATTAAATTGTATTTGGATAATCTAGGTATCACACACAAACGATTCAAAAACAACATGCCTGGACCAGATTTTACCACAAGATTTTTAAAAAGACATCAAAATTCCATTTCTTTGAGAATGTGCCAAAACATAAAAAAGTCGAGAGCTCAAGTTTCACCTGATACAATTAAAGAATACTTTGAGGAGTTAGAGGAATCACTGAAAGAAATTGATCCCATAAATATAATTAATTATGATGAAACAAACCTCAGTGATGACCCTGGACGTAAGAAGGTTATAGTGAAAAGAGGAACTAAGTACCCTGAAAGAGTTCTTAATCAGTCAAAATCTTCAATATCTATAATGATGGCTGGTACAGCTGCAGGAGAGCTTCTGCCTCCATATGTAATATATAAGGCCAACAATATTTATGATACTTGGGCTACAGGCGGACCGAAAGGTGCACGCTTCAATAGAACTGCATCTGGATGGATTGATGGCAGCACTTTTGAAGATTATATTAAGTCCATTATTATTCCATTCTTTAAAGATAGATCTGGAAAAAAAGTTCTAATAGGCGACAATTTATCATCTCATATATCAATAGAAGTGATTAGAATCTGTGAACAACACAATATTTCATTTATATTTCTACCAGCAAATTCAACCCATTTAACACAGCCCCTAGATATCGCATTTTTCAGGCCAATGAAAATTGCATGGAGAAACATTTTATTAAAATGGAAAAAAACAGATGGCAGGACCCAAGCTTCAGTACCGAAAGGATGCTTCCCAAGACTTTTAAAAGTACTTATAAATGAATTGTCAGAGAATGTTGCGACAAACCTTAAAGCTGGTTTTCGAAAAGCAGGTATTATTCCTGTTGATCGCAATCAAGTCCTATCAAGACTCCCAAATACCGAAAATGAAGATCCGGAAAAATCAAGATATGCTGTTGACAAATCAGTCTTGGAAATACTTAAAGAAATGAGATATGGTACAATGAACATTAAGGAACCAACACGTAAACGAAAATTAAATGCAGAATCTGGAAAAAGTTTAGGAAACATAGATGATGATAATTTGGAAAGTACCTCTGAACACGAAATTACGAATAAGACAGCAAAAATATGTAAACAAGGTAACAAAAAAAATAAGGTAATAGTTATTCCTGGAAAATCTGTTATTATCGATCCTGAAAGTAACGACTCTGAAAATAAAGAAATTGAAAACACTGACCCTGAAACTGTTATAATAAGTAAATCTACGAAGAAAAAAGGAGTACAAAAACTAATAGACAAACTGAAAAAAGATTTGGTGAACAAAGATAGGACGGAATCTAAAAGGAGTGTGTTAGATTCAGATAAAAAAAATAAAGAAACAGACATAAATCTACTACCTGTAGTATGTGTGGATGAATATACTATTGTCAATGATTCTCAACAACAAGAAGATGAAGAACTACTTATTAACAACTACATTGATAAAAGTGTATCTAGTATAGATTACTTACCTGATATAGGAACAGAAGAAATATTTAGTGAATTCATAGAGCCGCTAGAAAAAAAGGAAGAGAAAAGAGTCGAAGATAAGAAAATTGAAATTATTTCTGTGGAAAATGTGGAGAACGCAAGATGTGCGGTGAATCTACGTAAGTGTAAAAAAATAACATTAAATACAGTAATTGACATACAAAAAGAAAACACTAAAAGATCTAAGAATATTAAAGAAGTACCTGTACGACGAGGAAGTTATTACAAAAATGATGAAGACATTTTAAGAGATTTAACGGATGACAATTTTTAATAATTTGATAAAAGATGGTAACAATTTTAACATAAACAACTGATTGTTTTTTTTAGATTTTGATTATTCAAGACTGATTTGATGTGTGAAAAAATCTTTCCAAAAATCTAACCGCCTTCAAAAACCATCTGAATAAAGTGTAAAATAAGTTTCTTTCGAAACTCATTATTTTTGTTTATTAATTAATTTTTGCCACCGACTTTCGACCGAAAAAAAGTTATTTTACCCTTTATTTTGATGGTTTTTGAAGGCGGTTAGTTTTTTTTTGATAGAATCTTTTTTAGTTTTAATTAATATTTAATTATAACTATAATATGGAAGAATATTAGAGGCAAAGTGCATTTTGTTTTAATTCGAGTTTTAAGTTCATTGTTTACGATATGTTGATATTAGTAATAATTTTTAATAATTGTTGATTTTGAATGATTATAATTCCTGATTGATTTAAAATAAAGAATATTATTTTAAAGTCAAGTGCATTTTCATTTAGTTTTGTTTTAATTAAAAAAAAATTAAATTATAATAAAAATTAATTTAAATGTATTACATTTTAATTAATTTTTATTATTAATGATTTCCATTTGAAATTATATGTTTACTTCAAATTAATAATTAAAGAAACCTTCTCGAGTTTGCTTGCCTTTATCCTAAAAAAAATATTTAGAGAAACTGTAATGAGGCAGCCCTACGAAATTTTTCTAATCACCCCTTAGGTGTTTCTATTGTCCCCAGATGGGTGCTAATTAGAAATCACGTATAATTTGTGTCTTTTTTTATTAACTACAAACGTATTCAAATAGAAACAAATTTATTCCAATAGTTTGGCCTAAGACTCAATAAATACTTGATTAAAAAAATGGGTATCCATTCTGCAACTTGACGAAAATCATTACCAAAGTTCGAAGACCTATCTATTCACCCCGTTTTACGGTACACGGTTTCTCGCCGTGAAAATCTACGGTTAATTCGCCGCGTGTAGGCACGGTCGTCAGTGTGGTATGGATCACTATATGAGCTTGTCGACATGCACGGTGGCGCCAAGGCGCCGCGGCCGCGTGCGCCGTGACTGCCCCTCGGCGCGCCGCGTCTACGCACGGCGTGATTTTCACCAGTGTTGTATGGCAGTCTATCGGGGTGTGTCGACGGTGCCGGACGTACGCACGGATTCGTGACCGCTTATATACGCTGTTTCGCGATTTTATTATAAAATGAACATAAATCAAGAATTATTAATTACGTTGATTCAAGAAAGGCCTGTAATATGGGATAAGACCATCGACGATTATAAAAATAAGCGGCTTAAATATGATTCCTGGAAAGAAATATTTATTCATTTCCAGCCCACATTTGAAGATTTAAGTGGTGATGAGAAAAACAAGTTTGGTAAGTTACAGATATTTAATTATTAACTTTTTACTTATGCATAGTTGTTTTGATAGGAGAGGCGACCTTCGTTAGATACAAAATATTGTGCAAATCTGTTGCGAACTTCATTAGCCGCCAAACTTCCGCGAACTGCATTCGTGATAGGTAACTGGATTAGTTCCGATTCTGAATCAAGGGTGGACTCATTTTCACTCGCATTGTGAAACTGAAAGTTTTCCTGCTTATGTATAAAATTTTGCAAAACACAACATGTTTTCACAATATCAACTGCCAAATCGATGGACACATTCATTGGCCGGTGAAAAATTCGCCATTTATTGGATAAAATGCCAAACGCACATTCAACAAATCTTCGCGCTCTGGTGAGTCTGTAGTTAAATGTACGTTTTAATTGATCAAGCTGATGACCACCAAATGGACGAAGCAAGTGACAATGCAAAGCAAAGGCTTCGTCCGCAACGAACACATATGGCAAATCGTAGTCAATTCCAGGCAAACGTGTTGCATCGGGTAGATTTAATCCGTTGTTTGTTAAATTTTTCCAAAATGGGGTCTCTTTAAACACACTGGAATCACACTCCTTTCCGTAGGCGCCAACGTCAACAAATATAAAGTTGTAATCGCTATCTACTACTGCCATCAAAACTATAGAAAAAAAATGTTTGTAATTTAAAAACATCGAGCCACTATCAATTGGCTTAATAAGTCTGATGTGTTTTCCATCGACCGCTCCTAAGCACAGCGGGAAGTTGGAAGATTCTTGAAATTTGCTTGCAATGTGTAGCCAGTCTTCTTTAGATGGCATTTTCATATATTCTTTATACAGTTCTAACCAAATGTAGTGGCATACTTCACGTACGATGCAACTTATGGTTTTTATTCCAAGTCTATAGCTGTAGTATAGGTCAGTAAAGGTATCTCCTGTTGCTAGATACCTGAAATATAAAACAAAACGGTTCAGGTTCAAATACTAAAACCCCATTTTAGGTCGGGGTCGATTCAGTTTAGGTCGGGGTTTTTATAAATTTTGAATTTAATAATTATTATTTATTTATTTTCAGGGCAAATGGTGATGAAGAAGTGGACCAATATGAAAGATAGCTGGATAAAATATGACAAAAAAATTAATGAATGTAAGTCTGGTTCTTCAGCAAAAAAAATAAGAAAATATATGTTCTATGATGAAATGATGTTCCTAAAAAAAAATGTTGAGCATCGCAAGACCGATTCTAACATGACTGAACATGTTCATGATTCTAGCCTCAGTAATGAAAATTTTGATAGTGCAGTCCCGAATCAATCAAGCTCGGGATACACTGAACGGAGTGAGACGCAAAGGGCTAAAAAAAAAAGAAAAAATGAACTAAGTGAAGTTGACATTAGGTTTATGAAGTTTATGGATTCAGCAGAACGAGATGAGAAAAAGAAAAGCCGTAGTATGAACTTTTTTATGGGAATCGCTGATACAGTTGACAAGTTCAGTGATGAAAATATGATAGACTTTCAGTTTCAAGTAATTTCAATAATTAAAAATATTCAACAAAGACAGTGTACTCAGTATATACCTACATCAAGAAACCAATGGGATCAAGGCCATCAAGGATATTTAAGTGGTACAGCATCCTCAAATGCGCAATCGTCAACATATGGATATTCTACAGCTGCTAGATCGGGCTATGGAATAAGTCGTCCACAGACGTCTTCTCATGATTTTGGACACGGTTCTGGTTTAGAGCCAATCCACTACCGACCCGAATCACAATTATCTGTACATAGTGTAAATGCGGAAAGTATCTCGGCAGATTCTCAAGTTTCTATTGAAGACGAATTCGATTTTAGTACCGCACTTGAGTAGCATTTTCAGCGTAGTGTATTTTTTGATTTACTTGTTCTTAAATTAATAATTATTAAAATTCAATTACATGTAATAATTTTGTTTGTGTGCAATAAACAATTTTAAACTAAAATATGTCATTTAATTTTGTACCTACTTACCTCAGAGTTACAGCCAATCTTTCTGCGGGCGATATACTCTCTCGCATAAAAGTATCTTGATGTTTTAGTTCCTGGGATAATTTTTGGAGCAAGTTGTCGAATGTAGTTTTCTGCATTCTAAAATAATTGTAAAACTTGTCTTCATCTTCTCTCAATTGATTCTTGACAAGTGTATGAAACGCGCCATATTCCTCCCTTTTTTCTAAAATCGGATGTATCCAAAACCTTACTTCCCTTTTTTTTTCTATTTTCTTTTTCCTATATATGTAATAAGCAACTATAATCTTTTTTTTCGTAAGAAAATTCATGACGCAGCACGTCCTACACAGCCCGAGTAAAAAGCGCTACTAGCCAGTACTTACCAATGTCTCGCGCGGTGATTTTGCCGTATCATGTACAAGCTAGCACGTTTTTTCAACCGTACGGCTTACACACCGTACGTTTGAACAACCGTGTAATGGAAAAGAGGCCTAAAAGGTAACGTAGAAGGCTATTGGTAGAAATTATACATAACTAAACAAAGCCTAAAATTCTATTGGTTCACGTTAGAAAGAGACAGTGAAGAAAAAGATAGACAATAAGAAACTAAATGGTTGATTGTAACTTTTAACCCTTTAACCGCGCGTGTCGCATATATGCAACAAATATTTCCGTGTCCCTACCGCGCGTGTCGTATTTCTGCGACAGAGAACATGCATGATTTTTTCGTTCTATTTTCGTCCTATTAATTGCGTGGTACAACTAAAACTATTATTAAGGAGTCTACACACCAAACCCGCCGACCCGCCGACACAGCCCGGCGGCTTGGTGTCGGCGACTTTGCTTCAAGAATCATGTCGGCGACTCGTACCCGCGCGTGCAAGTCGGCGGCATGGCCGGCGACTTGCGTACCCGCACGCTCAGTTGCCCGCCGACACTCCAGCGATAGTGACGTGCTTGTGTTTTTTTTGCGATTTTCTGCAATAATGGAATGGGACGAAGAAACCACTCTAAAGTTAATAAATTTGTATCATATAAAGGAATTATTATGGAATCCAAAACACTTGGATCACAAATGTAGACCTAAACGTTTTGATGCACTAAATGAGATGGCAAACGAATTAAATACAAATGTCACAGAAATAGAACGGAAGATAAAAAATTTGACGAGCCAATATTATAGAGAAAGAAAAAAGACGATTGAATCAAAAAAGTCTGGAACCAGCGCAGATTCTGTTCATGAGAGCAAGTGGTTTGCCTTTAAATCTTTGAATTTCTTGCTCAATAAAAATAAACCTACTGGAACAATCGATACGGTATGTAACATTTCAGTGATGTTGTATTATTTTATTTCTAACCTAATTATTAGAGCACACAAGAATAATATGTAAGCTTGGCCCGAGTGAAGAGAGGCGCGCGGTAAATAAAGACATAGGTACTTATTTTATCTGCCTTTGTTGTTGCGCTGCCGCTATTGTTATTGCACCGAAATATTTCTAAACAAATTATTTCTTGGAATGGCATGTGCACAGATATAATAGTCATTGCAAATGTATTTTTTAAAAACTAACAACTCTTTTCTCAACAATCTTTTGATTTCGCCGAATTTCTATTATAAACCGAGAGATTCCGTACCATTTTCTTTTTTTTTCTTTTTAGGTTGTTTTAGAAATATTATTATTAATTATTATTTACATTGATAATAATTATCAATGTAAATAATAATTAATAATAATATTTCTAAAACAATTAGTATTAGGTATGATTTATGACCATTGTCTTTTTTTTCATATATTCCGTGCGGTGTACCTACTCGCGGGTAAAAGCTAGTGTATAATACATTTCATAAGTAAACTGTTGGTGATTCAAATAAAATATTATTTCAGGAGATAACAGCAACTGACAATAATGCCCAACATGCGGACAATGATGCTCAACATGGGGAAAACGATTCACCTCAAACATCAAACATCATTCCCCAAGCGAATAAACGTTATAAACCTAATCCAAGTAATGAGATGGTGTCGGAAGCATTAAATTTAATGAGAACAGTCAGTCAACGGACAAATCAAAAAATAAAAGATGAGGACGATTTGTTTGGCGAATATATTGCGACACAACTTAGAAAATTTGATAAAACAACAAAGGCAATAATAAAACATCGGATTAACAATATCTTTTTTGAAACCGAAACTGGATATCGTTCAGACATGTTCGAAGCTTCGCCAAGACCTTCTACTTCCCATAGTCATCCAGGATATTATACAATGGATCAATGTGATGTAAATTCCTACTACTCATCATCCAACTCTGCCGTAACAAACCCTGTTTCACCGCCTCTTGGTGAACCTTCAACATCTTCAATTGAACCTTCGTTACGTGTGTCGCTTCAAGAGAGTGGTGATATTGAGAACATGTTATCATCTATTGAGTCAGATAAATAGGTTTATTCCACAAATCCCCACCGTATGCACTCTGAGAATAACCCTATCACCTGATGCGAGATAACGTTATGTAGGCACAAGTATTTCGTCTTAATGTTGTTGTCATAGAATCGTCATAGTATACTCAAAATGCATAAAAACATCAGTGGGGATTTCGCGGTGGGGATTTATAGAATAACTCGGTAAATAAAACCACTTATAAATGAACAAAAACAAGTGATTTACGAAGTTTTTAATACAAATTATAATAAAAATACAAGTACTAATACAAGTATGAGTTTCATTAAAACTTACGAGTTAGTCATTGATCATTCTGCCATGGTAATCTCCCGACATCGGAAAGAAAATATTGAACCAATTCTGTCCTTATAACCTCAGGAGATTGTGTCCTTGTAACCTCAAGGGAATGTGTATTGTCTTGTCTAGGCAAGTCAGCAAACAAATTATTTTCACGTGGTTCCCTGCGCCAATCTCCTGGATTGATTTCTCCCCTACTATTTTCAGTATCATATTCATTTTGTTGTATTATACCATGTCGTTTTACATAATTGAACAAATGAATACATGCCAATGTTACAATAGTAACTTTTTGTGGATTTAGCTGGATGGGTTTGTTAAATATCTTAAATTGTTTTGTTAACTGTCCAAATACGTTTTCAACTACTCTTCGACCTCGACACATGCGATAGTTGTACACTCTCTTGGGAGACCCTTTCGCATGATTACCATCATAAGGTTTTAAAATATTGGTTTGTAAAGGAAACGCATCGTCGCCCAAAAAAAAATAGGGTACTGGCATAATTCTTCCAGGTAGAGGTTTTTTATCTGGCAAATTTAAATCATTATTATATAACATTCTGCATAATGAAGAGTTAGCAAATACACCACCATCGGAAATGCGACCCTGGCACCCCACATTAGCGTATAAAAACTTATAATCTGCATCCACTAATGCAAACAGTACAATACTGAAATACATTTTATAATTAAAATAATCGCTTCCACTTCGTGCTGGACATTCAATTCTAATGTGCTTTCCATCCATAGATCCAACACAATTAGGTACATTCCATCTACTCAGATATCCATCTGCAACTTTTGTCCATTCGTTTGATGTTCGTGGAATCTGAAATCGGAAATGTGCTCGGTGATAGGATAGCCATTTGCCTACTTATATAGTAACATAGTTTTTCTGGAAGATTAAAGAAAGTTAAACGCCCATATATGTACATACCTTCACATAATCCGAAAGTCCATCTACGATAGCTTGGCACACTTCTGGAATAATGTAGGAAATAAGTTGAGGAGATACTTTAAAGGTGTCACAAAGACTGTTGAATGAATCTCCCGTAGTCAGGTATTTTAATGTTAATGATAATCTGTCCGTTGGTGAAATTGCACTTCTGTAATTTGTATTTTTTTTAACTATTGTGGGTCCAACAATGCTTAGTAAATATTCAAAGTCGGTAAACGTTAACGACATAAATGTCTTAAAATGTAAGGGTCTTTTTACAATCAAATCGTCTGTTCTTAAATCTTTTATTCTATCACTGTTACTGTAACGACTGCGACTCATTAAGCTTGGTCTAACCCAACACTGTCGTTTTCTCTTCAGGGACCCAGCTAAAATTATTCCACATGCTGCTATTATTAGATCAGCATCAGTATCCATGTTTATTGTAGGCTGCAATATTCGAGAAAAACAACACGTCACGTTCGTACACACTGCAATCACTAACTAAAAAAGTTGTACTGATTTCTTGCCGCCGACTAACTCACCGACACAGCCCCATGACACATGTTGGCGGGTTGGCGGGTTTGGGTCGCCGACACCAAGCCGCCGGGCTGTGTCGGCGGGTCGGCGGGTTTGGTGTGTAGACTCCTTTAAGCGCAACACATTGAGCCCGCCGGGCCGCCGACAAAGCCCGGCGACACAACCCGGCGGCCTGTACGAAAAGAATCATGTCGGCAACATGCGTCTGCGCGTGTTACCCGCCGACATGTTGGCGGCTTGAGTACGCCTGCACTCAGTTGCCCGGCGACGCTCGACCTGTAGTGACGTGCTTGTATTTTTTTTACGACATGGAGTGGGACGACGAAAAATGTCTTACGTTAATTAATCTTTATCATGAGAAGGAGGTATTGTGGAATCCAAAACACCCAGATCATAAAAGTCGACCAAAGCGTTTCGACTCATTGAATGAAATAGCAAACCATTTTAATACAAATGTATCAGAAATAGAAAGAAAAATTAAAAACTTGACAAGTCAGTATTATAGAGAAAAAAAAAGTGACTGACTCAAAAAAGTCGGGTATCGGTACAGATTGTGTTTATCAGAGCAAGTGGTTTGCATATAAATCATTTAGTTTTTTGCAAAACAAGAATACTCCTACAGCCACGATCGATACTGTAAGTAAAAATGCATTTATTATTTTTATCCAAATTTTTTTATTGTACTGAACAGAACAAGTTCAAGAGTGCTGACCCACCATAGTGTTAAATGTAAATAATATAAATATACAAAGTTCATCGAATTTAAGACAACGTGTTTCTAGTAAGCCCCCTCCCCCTCCCCTCCTCCCCCTCGCTAAGCTCCGCCTCCTTTTTTATTAGGGTTTTTACTTTGTTACAAATGTCCTTGTTTGTTACTTCCACAAGGTCTCCTTTTAAAGGGAAATTAAAGATAATATATTTTAAAGGGAATAAAATAAAAATATTATTGAAAATAATATCGACACTGGTACAATATTTTCGTATGCTCACTGTTCATAAAATAACCCTGTATACATCCGATTTAAATCTTGACTATATTATTTATCTTTACTTTCTATGTAACACAATACAACAGATTTAAAATATTTTAATTTCAGGAGACATCAAACGAGAGCAGTGTTGTACAACCCCAGCAAAATGATTCATCTCATTCATTTGCCGATGACACGATTAAACGTCCCAGAAAAAATCTAAACAATGAAATGATTTCACATGCTCTGAATATTATGAAATCTGTCTCCGATCGTCAAAATCAAACACAAGAAAAAGACGAAGACACTCTTTTTGGAGAATATATTGCAGCAAAACTGAGAATAATGGATAAATCAACAAATGCAATAGTAAAACATCGAATTAATAACATTCTTTTTGAAACCGAAATTGGATATCAGACAGATATGTATGTTGATTACGCAAGACCCTCTAGCTCTCGTAGTCATCCAGGGTACTATACAGGTTCTCCAAATGATCAGCCAAATGCATATCCTTCTAACCGCTCATCATCTGTATATTCTACTATTACGAGCCCGGATCATCAGCATTCTACCCCCACAAATTCTGATAATCAGCCAAATACAAACCCTTCATCTCTATATCCCATCAACATAAGCCCTCATCCGCACCTTCCTGGAGTTGAACCATCGGTACCAGTAGCGCTTGATGAAAGTTCTAATAGTGAACGTATAAGCAGCCAAGATATTGAGAATGTTTTTATATCCCTAAATGAAAAATAATTTTCTTTCTTTATCTTTATTATATTGTTATAATTTGAAATAAATATAGCTTAGTATGAGAAAAAAAGTCACGAAATAAATCTGTCTTTTGAAATTTTATGATTAAGTAAGAGTCACTAATTGTAAAAACAAATTAAAATATAACTATTATTATTATGATTTTTATTAAATCTTTATATTTAGATTTTGATTAAATTGATCATTGATCATACTGCCATTCTAAGCTTCCGACATCGGAGAGAAAATATTCAACCAACTCGTTCCTTGTATCTTCAGGACACAGATTTGTATTGATCTCTCTTGGCAAGGCAACAAAACAATTATTTTCAGGAGTTATTGTGCGCCATTCACCTGGTATGATTTCTCCGTTATCATTTTCAGAATCATATTCGTTTCGATGTATATTTTTTTTAATATAATTGAACAAATGTACACAGGCCAATGTCACAATAGCAGTTTTTTGTGGACATAACTGGATAGGTCTCTTGAATATTTGAAATTTGCTGGTTAACTGCCCAAACACATTTTCAACTACTCTTCGTCCTCGACATATACGATAATTGAAAACTCTTTTAGGAGATCTTTTTGTGTGATTACCATCGTAAGATTTTTTAATGTGGGTTTGTAATGCAAAAGCATCATCACCCAAAAAAAAATATGGCACTGGTACATTTCTCCCAGGTAGAGGTTTGTTGTCCGGCAAATTTAAAGAATTGTTATTTAACATTCTGCATAACGCAGAGTTATTAAAAACACCGCCATCTGAAATGCGACCCTGACATCCAACATTAGCGTATAAAAACTTGTAATCTGCATCCACTAATGCAAATAGTACAATACTGAAATAAGTTTTATAGTTAAAATATTCACTTCCACTTCTTGGTGGACATTGAATTTTTACGTGTTTTCCGTCCATTGATCCAAGGCAATTAGGAACATTCCATCTATCCAGATATCTATCTGCAACTTTTTTCCATTCGTTTGAAGTTCTCGGAATCTAAAATAAGAACATTAACTAAATTATACTTCGAACTAAATTAAACAGCACAAAAAATATAAATCTATTTAAAATTTATATTTATCAACATTTAGGTTTATTTAAAAAAGTTAAACATTTAATTTTACCTTTACATACTCCGAAAGGCCATCGATTATAGCTTGGCATACTTCTGGGATAATGTATGATATAATTTGAGGAGATACTTTGAACACATCACAAAGGCTAATGAATGATTCGCCCGTACTCAGGTATTTTAATGTTATTGCTAATCTGTCTTGTGACGAAATTGCAATTCTGCAATTTGTATCTTTTTTAACTATTCTCGGCCCAACAATATTCAATAAATATTCAAAGTCGGTATTGGTTAATTTCATGAATGTTTTAAAATGTATGGGATTTTGTACAATCAAGTCATCTGCTTTCAAATCTCTTAATCTGTCATGATTGCTATATTAATTGCGACTCAGTAAACTAGGTCTAACCCAACAGCTTCGTTCCTTTTGTAGCGATCCAGCAATAAACATTCCACAAGCTGCTATCAACAGATCACTGCCATCGTCCATTTTTAAGATTATTTCTATTTACTGAATTATCGAAGATACACCATCAAAATTATATCGCACAACCACACAACCTTTATCGACACGGGGCAATCACTGACTGCCAAATAAATTTCTTATCTCAAGCCGACATGCCGCCGACCAAATTTTCCGACTTGTAATAAGTGAAGCCGCCAACTATACCGCCGACAAAAAGTTGCCGACATATGTCGGCGGCCCGGCGCACAGTGGGCTGAAACGGGCCGGTAAAGGACTTAGCATTTAAAAAAAAAAAGTTTCTTTTTCTGAAATTTTAAATATTGTGTTGGATTTTTCTATCGATTATAAGTAATTATTTCTATGAGGGTCGTTCAGATAACTTAGTATTTCCAGAGTTATAAATATCCAAAGTAATTTTTGTATGAAGCAAAAGAAAAAAATGTGAAAATCTCGAAATTCTCAAATTTTCTCAAAGAATTGACTCTACGTATGCATAGTACGTATATTTGTCCTATTTTAGCGCCTATTCTCGGGTTGCGATTTTCTGCGATTTGGTCGCAATTTCAAATTTTGTTCTCTATTCCACACCACCATAGAGGTTAAGAACTAGGCGCGTTTTTTTTATGTAGTGGTCTCCCCTTTAGGGCTAATCCACTAAGGACTAATAAAATAAATAAATAAGTAAAAATCACAATCACTACTGGCCACTGCACTGTTTTAATCTAATCACTGTCAAGGGTATCCACATTAACGAATGCAAAATTTTCGTATTCGTCATCATCAAATGTTTCCGCTTGTTCAATTATTAATAAACTTTGTGCTTCTACTGACAAAGTTTTATGTTTTCTGCGAAGTTTGTGACGTTTCGCTGAGATGAGTGGATCAGAGCTGGTCAATAAATTATTTAAAATGTCTTCATTTGTAGTTTTTCTACTGCATTTCCTGGAATGGTGTTGGCGGTATCTACGAAAGTCTTTATTTCTAGCTTCAGCAGCTTCTTCAGATAGCTTTCCAATTGGTATTAGACCAAAACTTTCAATAATAGCTGCACCATGCATAAGAACTTTATGAACACTTGAAGGCATATAATACCAGCTATATAATTCCAAATACAGTTGCATGGTCACTTGAGCATATTCGTGAAATTTCGCTGTGTCAATGTGGTAACCTGATGAAATTGCCTCTAAAATGATTGCAAATCGCCTTATTAATTCTTCACTAACACCAGTTATCTCAGCAGTCATGTTTGGATATGCAAAAAATCTTCTAGCAGTATTTCCGTCATTCGTGGAGCCGTGCCCTTGTTTAACAACATCAATCAGAAGTCCCATTCTATTTTTAAAAGCGTCTTGTATGTCTTTCTTTCTTCTTTCCATGATGCACTTGTTGTCTCCCTTTACTGTCCATGTCTGTATCGTTAATCTGTAGGCTATATGCAGAATGCATTCCATCATTCGTATCCAGGTATGCAATGATGACAATCCGTATTTACAGAGATCTGGATCAGTCGGTTTTGATGCAATTAAGGGCAAATTATTCATCTCTGTTGGAGTGGCTTTACAAATGTCGCATCTCTGAGATGAAGTATCACATAAAATTGATGTTGCTTTTCCGTCTATCATAGTCATTAATAAAGAGTGTGAAATTTTTATTTCTCCAACTTCTGTTTTCACTAAATTTACAATCTCTTCCTCAATAGCACTTTTTTCCCGCAATATCGTTATTTTATTTTCTTTCACAAATTCGAAAAAGATTGGACGACACCAGTAAGATGAATTTGGTGAATCGTTTTGCCAGATAACTTGTTCGCCGCACACTAATTTTATTGGCACTAAACTACCCATAAATATGCTTGAATCGTCAAGTTGACTTTCTTGTTCATCGTCTGTTTGCATTTTTTGTTTGTAATTGGCTTGATTAGAAGCACCGTCAAATCCCCACTTACTGATTAGTGTAAATTCTTTACAACCACTATCTATGACGAGTGACGTCATTATTCTTGTTGTCGTTATATCCAATAGAGCTTGTAACTTTATTTTAGCTGAGGTTTCTGTCACTGTAATAGCATCTTTTGGTGGATAGCATTTCTGTTTCGCATGTTGCACTTGATAATAAGATGGAAATATATTACTGTCTTTTTCGTTAACACTTTTTCTTAAAGTATTGTATTGCCACTTGGTCAGCTTAAGTGATAAAAATAACCCTAAAGCCTCATCCGGAGAAAACACAGGTTTTGTTTCTTTAACAGATATGCACTTTTTAACTTTTTTTACATCTAGGGGATTCTTTAGTAAATGTTCTAGTATTTTAGCAACCTCCTCATTCCCATCCGCTTTCAACTGCTCAAAATATGCATATTTTATTTCGTCCGAAGATAAATGAAAGTTTTCTGCACGTCTTTTTTCTGTTTAGGCGCTAATTCACAAAAAGGTTTTCTTGGGGTTTGTTCGGTGGAGACACCGACAGAAACTTTTGATGGTGATACATACTGAGTTGATGTACTCGGTACTGGTTGATCTTGATTACTGCCTATTAAACATTTAATAATGTCTGGCCATATTATGTTTTCTTGTAACCATTCACTATTTTTAGTTCTGAATATATTTTCTTTACGATAAGCGTTTTCCCATCTTCTATTTAAATTATAACAAAATTTTGCACAAAACAACTTTAAGGTCTTTTCGTGATCATCACTTAATTCGACTAAAAATTTAGATCTTATCTCACTACACAAACTGTCATTATTTTTAATACTGCCACTGTTTTTTAAAATAACGAAAAGATCAAGGTTTGTCACTAAATTTTCAAACATTTTCACAAATACAAAATAACAAATAAGTAAGTAATGAATGTGTGGGGGTGGTAGTGCGTCTATTATGGTGGGTAATAGAACACTGAAGTACTTTTGAATGCAACCGAACATTCCGTAGGTACCCTATCATTGTACCAATCACGTTACGACACGTCATAACTTGTTGTTGCGCTCGCGCACTCTTATCCCTTGATTCCCGGAAATAAGTCTCAAAACAAATTACGTCATACCTGCCTATGGTGGTGGAAAATGTCGAACATTGTTTTTTTTTTAAGAACTAAGTAGGTATTGAGGTTTTCAGGCCGTTTAGTATACATTATTTTAAATTTCAATTTAATTGGAATAAATTGCTTAACTAAAATAACATGACTCTTCATACAAATTTGATATGGCTATATCTCCGAAAGTACTCGTTAAATTAAAAAAAGTCAAAGAATAAAAACGTTTTAAATTTATGCCTAGATACCAAAAAAATACATCTGATCTCTTAAGACCCAACCTTGTAATCCCAGCCCACTGTGCGGCGGGCTCAATGTGTATTGCGCTTTAAATAGAGCTATTATTTACAACAATTGAGGAGCGTCTGTTCAAAAGGTCGTATTTCACTTTCCAAGTTTTTATTTTTTTTTGAACTCATAACAAAAAACTCCACTGAATGAGCCTAAATACTTGTTCAAAAGGAGCGTATTTCCCATATAATAAAATCTTAAAAAATTGGATTCCAATCAAAACGGATGTATTTCTGCATTAAAATGTTGTTTTGGATTGTTTTAAACAGAACAGGCATATTTCTTCTACAAATAGCATCTTTTATTTATTTTTCTGTTCAAAAGGTCATATTTTTTTCCATACATAACAACTTTAATAAAAATCGATTTGTTTGACTAAAAAACGGTATCGAGTCAAAACATGACGGCTGTACGTTGAATGTCATTGCCAATAGCAACCCTAAAAAAATAAAAATAAAAAAAAATTATGACTCTACATCTCTATAACGACGTCGACAGATGACACTGACAGAAGTTACTCCTAACGTTTTGTCTTTCGATGCGAGTTGATGGATTTTGTGAAATTTTGAAGTTTGGAAGTTATTATAAAGTAAAAATCAGAGTGAAAATGGATGAGCAAGGTTTAGTCGAGACCTTGAATGCTGGTTCAAGGAAAAAAAAGCGTAAAGAACGTTCGGAATACCGTAAAACGTAAGTGACATTCTAATGTAGGTTCTTAGTTCGATATCCTGTTTTCTTATTAAGATAATAACTAATTAATATACTTTTTCTATGTATTTTTTCAGGACTTACACAGATAAAGATCCCTTGTGCATAAATTATAGATGTCCATGTAATCACAAGTCGCTAAAAACTTTCAAATGTAAACGGTTGACATTACAAGATATCATAGAAAACAGAAAGTTGTTTTTTAAACGGCGTGGGAAGGTAGATCAAGATATTTATCTTTCTAGGCTCTTAGCACCGTATGAGCCACTAAATCGAGGAAAGTCAAATCCAAGAGCGACAACGAAAAATCGAAAGGTTAGTTGCACCTACCATCTATTTATAAATAAAAAACTGACAACAGTGTGTAAACAAGTGTTTCAAAAAACTTTTTCAATTGGAGAAAAAAGGCTAAGAAACTTAAATGTTAGGCTGAGTCAAGGGGAAACACCTACAGAGAAGCGAGGTGGGGACAGGAAAGCAGCCAAGTCAAGAGAGAAAAAAGAAAAGTTAAGAGAATTCTTGAAAAAGTTACCTGCTCAGGAAAGTCACTATAACAGACAGAAAAGCAAAAGAATTTATTTGTCATCTGACCTAAACGCTGCTAGATTACTCAGAATCTATAACCTGTCAGTGCCTAGAAATTTATGGGTTTCCCGCACCATGTTCCACAATATATTTTGCAATGAATTCAACATTGGGTTCAAATCCCCAGCTACTGATGCATGCAGCGTTTGCATATTGTGGACGAATAAAATAAAAAATGAAACCAACAGTCAACGAAAGCAAACACTGATGGTTGAAAAGAGGGTTCACAAACTAAGATCCAATGCTTTCTATGAACTATTGAGAACACCAGTTGCCAACAGCATAAGGCTGTGTTTTGATTTGCAGAAGGTATTACCATTACCAAGAACACCTATACAAGACGCATTTTACAGCAGGCAAATCAGTTTTTACAATTTTTGTATAACTGACGTAGACAAAAAGCAACCTGACTTTTTTGTATGGGATGAGACACAGGCTTCTCGTGGGTCTCTAGAAATTGGATCAGCATTGCTGACATACTTAACCAATTTAACTATTCCTGAAAATGTCACGTCACTGAAGTTGTTCTGTGATGGATGTGGTGGACAAAACAAAAATAGCCACATCCTACATTTACTAATTTACTGGTTAGCTAATAACAATAACACAATTGAAGAAATCACAATAACTTTCCCTGTTCGTGGGCATAGTTTCTTGCCAGCAGACCGCATATTCGGTAGAATAGAAAAAGATATTAGGAAAACACCTATTATTACACACAGGACAGGATACATAGAAATCATAGAGAAACATGGAAAAGTTCATGACATTGGCTTTGATTGGACTCTCAAAGATATAAAAAAGTTGGAGCTAAATTACAAAAAGCTTACAAAAATTCAAACTGCTAAGAGAATTAAAATTAAAAAAGTTAAAGGTCCAGGAGGTCGTTTCAAAGATGTCAAAATTTGTGCATTTCAAAACTATCGTTTTGAATCGGGTCAAGAAGAATTTGAATCATTATTGAAACGTGGTAAACGACATCCTAAACAACTGCAAGAACAACCAACAGGCAAAGGTCTTACTGGAAACAAAAAAAAAGATGTCACATTATTATTAGTAAAACAATTTGGTGAAGATTGGGCCTTGATTGAAGATTTACAATGGTATAAAAACATTCTTCATGAGCATAACGCACTCAATGAGAATGAGGATGAGGATCATGATCATAACCATAATGAGGACAGTGAATGCATTTGCATGGAACCTGACATTGGGGATATTAGAGTTTAAGGGATTGAATAATATTTTGTAATGATTAATGATAAAAAAATAAATGATGTGAAAAATAATTTTGTATCTGTCTCATTATAAAATCTAATTTCAGCTCAGAGTAGAAGTAGATAATAAACATCAAAGTATTGCTCATAATTGATTGATTTTTTTATTTTCACAGAATGCCAAAAAACTTCACTAGTATTTCTCTTTATTTTGTATTTCCAAAAAGTCCATTCACAAAGCCTTATTTCTAAAAGTGTTAAATCAAAAGGGCATATTTCTAGAAGTGACAAATCAAAAGGTCGTATTTCTAATTTGTCCGATCAATAAGTCGTATTTCTAAACTAAAATTAAATTTAAAAAAAAAATGATGTATTTTTTTATTTTTTTATATGTATTATTGTAGTCTTAATCCTCACAATGAGCTTACATTTAATTAAATTTTAGCATTTTTATAATAGAAACTAGATGTTTTTGTCTGTTTTTGTGAAGTTTGTTTATCATAGAAATACGTCCTTTTGAACAGATGCTCCTCAATTACTTAAAATTATGTGTCATAACTCTAAGCATTCAAAAAACTTAAACAAAAATAAGTAATTGGCAGCTTGAAATTTTCTTCGGCGTCTATCGCGCGCGTCGCATAAATATGACCATAGGGATGGGATACAATGCAATGCGCATTTTAAAAACGAAATAACAAACAGTTAAATAATCAGGTATAATGCATCATTCAGCATAAAATAAACGGTGTCATACCAAATAAAGTTAAATTTAACATATTGCCTTGTGTTATTAATTCTTTTCCTTATTATTCATAAGAAAAATATCCCTCACGATCTTTGTATAATGCCAACATTTGACGTTAGTTCCCATCCCTTGACTCCTATGCTTGCAACATATTTCTCTAGTTAGTCTAGCGCGGCTGTCACATTAATACGACCACTGCCTACGTCACAAGCGGATCAAACGAATGGAAAGTTCCATTAATGTTGTTCGTTGGTATTTGTGCATTGTCGATAAAATAGTCACATTTCAATTTTCAATAATGACGACTACTGAGGAATTATTAAGAATATTAGAAGGTGACGACGACGAGTGTGACGACGAATTGGAATTATCCGATTCGATAGAATTTAGAAGTGATGGAGAGGTAAGTACCTATTTCAATTTCTTCTTAGGTTATTTGCACATTATTCAGTAGGTATAGGTATAAATAAGACTTTCGTTGGGTTTAGGTAACTCCTTGATGAATCGAAATAGTATTTTAAATATTGTGATGTAATTCTGTTATTACCTATATTACCTACTTAACTACCTACATATCCTATTGATTGTTCAAATTTGGAACCGTGTTGTATGTTGTCCTTACCATTATTAAGGTACTGTGACAGTACCTACCAAGCCGGACAGGCACTCGCACTCGCGTTTGTCTCTTTTTCTCTCTCTCTCTCTCTCTTTCATAAATCATTATTCGAGTTTGGGTGTAGCTGTTTTGTGTCCGTGACTTGTGTGTTTGTGAAGTCCCAAGCTACACAGGAATTATTCCTAGTGCATGAGTTATCTTTAAAAAAAAAGATAACTTTAATAAGCGTTCTGCACACGATGCCGTCACCGCGCCGTCGCCGCGCCGACGCCCGCCGCACAGTTACACTGTAGAATACGAGTCGCGCGAAGCCCGCCACCGCGCCGCCACCGCGCGCGTTCCCGTCCCTGTCTGTTTGATTCATTCCATTAGGTACCGGCTGCGTGCGATCTCGCGGCGTGCACGTTCGTACGCGGTCGGTAATGGAATCAATGGAATGAATCAAACGAGACAGGGACGGGAACGCGCGCGGTGGCGGCGCGGTGGCGGGCTTCGCGCGACTCGTATTCTACAGTGTAACTGTGCGGCGGGCGTCGGCGCGGCGACGGCGCGGTGACGGCATCGTGTGCAGGAACGCTAACTAGGTTCCTTTTTGTTAAAGTTATATACCTACCTAATGAATATAAAAAATAATATACTTACGTAATAAATTTTAATTTGTCATTTCAGGATCATGACGACAATGAAGGCATTAATTGGACGTTAGACATAACTGTACCTGATAAAGAAAACTTTGACGAATTTATTTCGGGGGTATCACCTTCAGTACCTTTGAGCAGCGACTCCTCGGAACTGGATATTTTTGAACATTTTTGTGGCAATGATTTAGTAGAAAAAATATGTTATTTTACTAACAAATATCACCAATTCTATGTCAGGCATACGGATCTAAGGGTGTACGCTCGTTTAAAAAGGTGGCAAGATGTGACTGTTCATGACATTTATATCTTTTTAGCCCTTACGATGCTCTTTACAAGGAATAAAAGGCTCACTATTGAAGAACATTGGTCTGTAGACCCCCTTTTAAATAGTCCCATATTTCATAGTATTATGTGTAGAGATAGATATTGCGCAATACTGGCAATGCTTTCATTTTCTGAAGTACACGATGTAAGTAATTTATCAAGATTATATAAAATTGAAATGATGATTGACCACGCACGACAAAAATTTCGACACACATTGGTCCCCGGAGGCAAACAATGCATTGATGAAAGCATTGTGCCTTTCAAAGGTCGTCTGGTAATCAAACAATATTTGCCAAAAAAGCGAAACAGATTTGGAATAAAACTTTTTGTTTTGTGTGATGTCGAATCAGGGTTTATAATTGATTTCATTGTTTACTGTGGTTCACAAACACAAATAGAGCATGTACCAAATTTAGGTATTACAGGATCAGTAGTCACTGAACTGGTACAAGGTTATTATCATAGTAATCGAGAGCTATATGTCGACAATTGGTATTCTAGTCCGCGACTTTTTCTTTATTTAAAACAAAGAGGCATTTATGCATGCGGTACGGTCAAAAGTAATAGGAAACATATGCCAAAATTCAAAAAACTTAAGCGTGGAGAAATAGAAGCATTTTCATCTCCTCCTCTTTTAGCGTTAAAATGGCAAGACAAAAAAGCTGTTACCATGCTGTCTACCATACATGATGACAAAATTGTTCCGTCAGACAATTTGGATCATTTTTCTGGTCTGCCTAAATTAAAGCCGCAATGTGTAATAGATTACAATAAAAATATGGGTTCGGTGGACATCACCGACATGATGATGAGTAGCATAGGTTGTATAAGGAAAACTAGGAAGTGGTATAAAAAATTAGGCTTCCACATCATCGATTTGTTTATGCTTAATGCTTTTTATTTGTTCAGAGTCTTAAAAAATAACAAAAAACATAGTTTTGCAGATTTTCAATTAAATGTGATACGGCAACTTTTAGAAAAAAATTAAAGATTAATTGCAAATACTAGCCCAGCGTTCACTTCTGGTACTCAGTCCAATCCTCCTCGCAGTCTACATATCGATGCTTTGGCACATTTTCCTGTACGAATTCCCAGTGGCAAAAGTCAGCGTTGTAAAGTATGCGCGACTAAGAATAAAAGATCACACACACGGTATATGTGTAAACACATGTGCTGCGGAATACCATAGATAGAAGCTATCGACTAAATATCGATAGTTTAAGTAAGTAGGTAGATCATCCTGTCACTAATTTCTTTTCTTGCGTTGCTCTATTTAGTCTGTGTTCAACTTCACTTTGTCCATGTCAAACACACCGAGCCCACGTCTTTTTTTACGGTTCAGTGCAAGTGTTATGCGAATTGAACCCTAGTTATATTATACACCTTGAACGTCACAGTTTTGTTGAGCATTAAATTTAAATTTGATAGAAAACGAAATGACATCGAAAAGTAAGTAAATTGTGCCAAATTGATACTTGTAGCCTTTGATTATACACATCCTGTAGCCATTTTTATAGGTACTTATTTATATTTAATTGCTTTTAAGGAAAGTATGACGAGTCTCAGGAATGTAGTCAATCAATTTTGGATCCAACTAGCGATAGTCAAGACGAAATGAATCTTGAAGATGTAGAAGATGTATGTTTGCCTTCGTCGGTAGCACAATCCCAGTTATGTTACTATGTACCACATGACGGTGACTTACGAAGTACAGATAGTACGCCTGATTTATTTGTATCAAGAGGAACACAAACTCTAACAAAAATATCAAGTGTAGGCACACAATACGAAGCGATCAGCACTGACCTAATTTCAAAAACGGCAAAAATATTAGCCGAAAAACATTTCGGTACTAATGTGACTCGCACGAATAAATTTATAGAAACGTACACACATTTTGTGACATCTATAATACGTCTGATAAAAACAGACAACGAATAATTTTATGAATCATGTACCTACTACTTGTTACCTACTGTTTGACTGATTAATTGTCCTTTTTTTTGTTTTTAGCTTATGACTGCGTAATTCTAATTATAGTTGTTGCAATTCACGAGCGCACTCAAGCCTTTGCGTGTAGGTTTCGTGTACGTACACGTCACGTAGGTACACATTGCACTTGTGTGTGTGCCCGACGAAGCGAACAGTTGCGCGCGGACGTCATTCATAGGTAGTTACAAATAGGTAACAGTTCAACACACATCTAAATGAAAAGTGCGCTCGTGAATTGTAACAACTATAACCTACTTATTATAAATGCGTAAATCATTGCATTTGATCTAATAGGTAATCAAAACTTATTAGGTATTTTATAGTATACTGAGGAATATGTGTAAATGAATGTGATGTAAAGTATTATACTCCATTTGTTTAGGTAATTAAATAAAGGTAAACAAAAAAACCACGTGACTTAGTTAGCCGACTAATAAAGTTAAACAAATGGAGTATAGTAACTGGTAAGCAAAAACAAAAAAAACAATTGTGATTCAAAGATTTATTATACTTAGTTTGATTTGAAAAGGAAAAAGTCGAATAATAAGAGATTATTTTGATGTAAGTAATTAAAATTTAGATAGTAAGATTAAACAATTGTGATACAAAGATTTAGCCATTGCTGTTGTAGGTAGATTTATAAGAAAAGAAAAAAAGTACCTAGTCGATTAATAAGAGATTATTGTGATGTAAACAATTCGAATTTAGTAAGGTTAAACAATTAGTAACTGTTAAAAACATTTACTTTGTAGCGACATCTACCGCGCTACATAGAACTATCCTGAATCGCGCAAGCAACATTCGCAACGAAAAGTTGCATATATACAACCGCCCGACATCAACCGTCGGGCCGTGGCCCGCCAGGCACAACACCTGCCTGGTTGGAGGATTCTCCCTTTGGATGGAGGGGCAATACACCTCGCCTCTCCACACTGGTGACCCCGACGTGATGCCAGTGTTTCCACACTGGTGACTCCGAGCAGAACATCAGCGCAGCCTTCCGGAGACCAGCACCTTCGTCATCACCTTCCCCACACAGCAGCCTTCAACAGCATCGAGCAGCGAGTCACACAGCCAGCCAGCACTCTTCCGGCTTCAACGGGCAACCTGACCACATGCCTGCAGCAGACGTGTAGCCTGGTCAGAACCCTCAGCCTACATCAGCGACTTGGCACAGCACACTGCACTTCGGCCAGTCATCAGGCAGAGGCCGTCTCTCCTGGTCGACGCAGCAGCCAGCCACTACGCTTCATTACGCTCCACTGCACTACCTCGACTCACTGAGGTCTACGCAGCATCGCCACGACTCACTGGGGACTCATCGCACTCACCGCTCACAGTCCCGACTCACTGCGGACTACGCGGCATCCGTTCCAACTCACTGGAACACGCACTCCTGGCACTGGCAAGCTCTTCAGACGCACTGACCACTGACTCATCGACCTCCGGTCTCGGGGGGGGAGTGATGTAGCGACATCTACCGCGCTACATAGAACTATCCTGAATCGCGCAAGCAACATTCGCAACGAAAAGTTGCATATATACAACCGCCCGACATCAACCGTCGGGCCGTGGCCCGCCAGGCATAACACCCGCCTGGTTGGAGGATCCTCCCTTTGGTTGGAGGGGCAACACACCTCGCCTCTCCACAACTTATTAGCTTAAAGATGAACGATTGTGATACGAAGAAAGTGATTAGGGTGGTTAATTTAAAGGTCCTACAAACAGGCGCGACACGCGACACAAAAACATGAGCGGTTTCTTTGTGTCGCGCCTGTTTGTAGAAGCCATAAGGCTGATTTAAAATAAAAACATAAAAAATTCTTTGACTTTTTTTTATCGATACAACGATTGCCCCTCCTTATTTATTGTAGGTATTATTTTGTCGATTTGTAGCCTCGCGCTAGGGGCACGACAATTGATATTTAGCCAAGCGGTTAAAGGGTTAATAAATAGAAACAATCACTACGCGCCACCTCTCTCCGCGCTAATATATATAGCCGCCTAAAAGGCAAATAAGTTCAGTCTCAAATAAAGCGTCGAGCGGGGTGGTGCGCGGTGCGTGTTGTCATGTTGCTATGAAAAACGTGCGATATTATTTCTCGTCCTCATTCCCACCCTCTAACAATACTGCGTCCTGAGCGCTATGTCAACCGGCATATAGTTTCAAGTGTGTACATCACATTTTCTGGTCCTTCGAGCCGGATAGTGAATAGTGAAATAGCGTCTAGAGTCAGTTCGTGTTAGTGCGGTAATAGTATAGTCGTGATGAAGACGAGAAGCCAGAAATCGTCCGAGGAGGAGACCTCCGACGCCGTCACCGAGCCCACGGGTGCCAGCGGGAGCACCGAGGCATCCACAGAAAGTGGCGGCACACAGGAGAGCAACGTGACCGAGCAGCACGCCGCCACGAGACCCATCGAGACGAGCGGTACACCGCCGCCCGCCCCACGCTCAACACGCTCGCGGGTATCGGCGAGCCGCCGTCGCGAGTTATTAAAGGCACGAGAGGAACTGCTACGGTTGCTGCTGCTACGCTCGCGTAGCCAGACTGGAGGGAGACTCAGATGAAGAGGAGGACGAGGGCGACGAGATCACAATAGTCGACGAAGCCGCGCGGACCGAGGCATGGGCAGAGTCCGCGCAGCGCACACAGCGCAACAGTGCTCTGGTGTCCCAAAGAAGGGAATAGTGAATAGTGTTGTGCCGGATGTACACAGTCAGCAGCAGCGTGGAGGTGAGTGCAGTACGGAGCTACGCACCTCTAACCTGGGCCAAGTAAGTGATATAGTGCCACCTAAACAGGAGAACGCCTCGTCTCCCTATAGTTTCGATTTCGCCAAGCTAACAGAAGCCATAGTAGAGGCAAACAAGGGGGCTTCGATGCCACCAATAGTTGTGAACCCCCACCGATCAATAGAACTGCCAATATTTAGTGGGGCCGCAAGTGAGTGGTTGCCGTTCAAAGCGGCATATGAGGAGTCAAGTAAAAAACTCACAGAAATAGAAAACCTAGCCCGCCTACGTCGCAGCCTCAAGGGCATAGCTAAAGACGCGGCACACTGTTTATTTATAGGAGCTACCACAACGAGCGAGGTCATGCAGCTGTTAGCGTCGCGCTTTGGTCGCCCAGACGCACTTGTAGTAGCAGAGCTAGATAAGTTAAGAGCGCTTAATAAATTGAGTGAACACCCCAGAGATGTATGTATATTTGCCTCACACGTAGCCAATATCACCGCCACTATTAAAGCGCTCAATAGAATGCATTACCTATATAACCCAGAGGTAGTGCGAGAGGTAGTCGACAAGTTGCCATCAACACTCAAATACAGGTATTACGATTTTGATGCGGAACAACAAGGCGATGAGCCAGATTTAGTAAGGCTCAATAGATTTTTACAGAGGACGGCCGACCGCTGTGACGCATATGCCCCAATAGAAAAGGTAGCCGAAAACCGGCGGGAGCTTACAGCCAAGCCCCAGCCGCGTAGGCCACAGGTAAAGAATTACCATATAGAAGCGCAACCGCGAAAGGTCGAGAATAGCAATCAACAAGCCTGTCTAGTCTGTAATAGTAATGAACATTGTCCGATCAAATGCCCTACCTTCAAAGAAGCTGACGTGAACGAACGATGGCAACTCGCAAAAACTAAAAAGTTATGTTTTCGGTGTCTACGACTTAGGAACATGCGTCACACGTGTAAGCCGAAAAAGTGCGGTACGGCTGGTTGCGTACGAACGCACCACCCGCTGTTACATAGTCAACAACCTCTATCAACGCCACCCACGTCACAAACTCTAGAGACACCCACAGCTGTTGTCACGTCAACGAACGAAGTAAAAACATGCGCCGCCATACTTAAAATTATACCTGTGACGTTGTACGGCCCTCGCGGCACACGCGATACACACGCGTTGTTGGACGACGGGTCGACGTGCACGCTGATAGAAGACACTATAGCCGAAGAAATAGGTGCACCAGGTGTCCGGCAGCCGTTTTACGTAGAGTGCGTAGCCGGCCGCGTGGTGGACGCGACAGACTCACGCAAAGTACGGGTCAGTATAAGCGGACGCGGAGGCAATAATAGATACGACATACAGGCACATACCATGAAACACTTAGGTTTGTCGTCACAAACAATACCCATAGCCGCGGTTCGTGAATGCCCGCACCTTCGAGACCTCGAGAAGGAAGTCTTATACGAACAAGGTACGCCCACGCTACTTATAGGACAAGATAATTGGCACTTGCTCGTGGCGCACGAAATAAGGCGCGGTAAAAAGGAACAACCAGTCGCCTCGCTAACAGACCTAGGCTGGGTACTGCACGGCCTACGCGGCGACATTCGCGACGCTCAGCGCATACATCATCTCGCTACAACTTCGTCAGATAACGAAATAGAAACATTAATGCGTGAACATTTTTCAATAGAGTCGATAGGAGTGACGCCTAGACGCTCCTACACGGAGAAGGAGTCACGTGCGCTAGACATATTAAAGCATACTACACGCAAGCTACCCACGGGGGGGTATGAAACAGGCCTACTGTGGCGCACGGATAATCCGTCACCACCATACAACTATGACACCGCGCGAAGACGTTTAGAATTAATAGAACATAAACTAGACCGCGACAATGAACTAAAAAATAGGTACGGTCGACAAATGCAAATCTTAATAGATAGCGGGTTCGCAGAGCAGGCGCCCGACATCAAATCTAACCTCGTGTGGTACCTGCCACATTTCGCCGTAATCAACCCACAGAAACCAAGCAAGCTAAGGATAGTTCACGACGCAGCCGCGAAAACACGCGGCGTCAGTCTCAACGACTTACTGCTATCGGGCCCCGACCTACTTCAATCGTTACAGGGCGTCATGATGCGTTTCCGCCAACGCCCGATAGCGGTAACGGCGGACATTAAAGATATGTTTTTACGTGTCACCATCCGAGAACAAGACCGAGACATGCAACGTTTTTTGTGGCGAGGTGACAAACGCGACGGCGGCCCACCTACAGAATATAGAATGAAAAGCGTCATATTCGGCGCCACTTCATCACCTAGCACGGCAATATATATAAAGGATTCGAACGCCGAACAGTATAGAGATAGGTACCCCGAGGCCGTCAACGCCATCGTAAAAAATCACTACGTCGATGATTATCTAGCTAGCTATGACACGGCGGAACAGGCGCTGTCGGTGTCACAACAAGTAAGCGACATACATAGCGAAGCGAACTACTATTTACACAAGTGGGCTTCAAATGATCCGGAGGTAGTAGCGCGGCTCGCCCCCGACACTCAACAGGAATTCGTGAGCATGGACGCGGAAAAAATATTAGGTATGGTCTGGCGGCCACAAACCGACACGCTCACATTCAACCTAAATAGAAATAAAATACCAGACGATATACTAAACGGACGGCGCATACCCACGAAACGCGAGGCGCTACGTACGGTAATGTCAATATTCGACCCTTTAGGCATAGCAACTCCGGTCACAATAAAGGCCAAACGCATATTACAAGACGTCTGGCGCACCGGGGTCGACTGGGATTCTATCATACTAGAAAAGGAAGCTAGCGTGTGGATATCGTGGTTACATCATATACAGAATTTGCAAATGTTACAGGTACCACGGTGCTACACGTGCCTCTCATCAACAACGAATACCGAACTTCATACGTTTGTGGATGCGAGCGCCGACGCTTACGCCGCGGCCGTCTACTGGCGAGTCGTCGATCCGGCCGGTCACGTGCACGTGACACTCATAGCAGGGAAGGCGAGAGTCGCACACATCAATAAGGTAATATCCATCCCACGTCTAGAACTAGAGGCGGCCGTCCTAGGAGTGAGACTGGCACGCACAGCGGTGGAAGAACACGACGTAAACCCTGCACGACGAATATACTGGTCCGACTCACGCACAGTGCTAGCGTGGCTCAGGACAGGCCCACGCACGTACAAGCCTTTCGTTGCACACCGCGTCGCCGAGGTCATGGACGAAACAAAAACTATAGAATGGAGATGGGTACCCACCGCGGATAACGTCGCGGATGACGCGACGCGGGATACGCCGAACGACTTCGATTCAAATCACAGATGGTTCACGGGGCCAAAGTTCCTACAACACGACGAGAGCAAGTGGCCCGTCGAACTCAAGGCGACCGCCGAACCGACCGGTGAAGAACGCGTACACAATGTAGTAAAAATTAACACAAGCCTACTAGCCGCATTGCCAGATATTACTAGGTTCTCTGACTACCATAAATTAATACGTGCCACAGGTCGCGTGTTACAATTTGTAGATCGACTCAGACGCAAACACATCACGTGTAACGTAGCCCGCAAACGTACGAAAAAGAGCAACGAACAGGACCCGACTTGGTCACGAGTGTCGCAAAAAGTCAACGATTCAAACCCGCGACCGGTCGCACGCCAGCTAACCGCTGCACACAAGTATGCCGTACTCGAAGCGAGTTATATCAAACAAGCTATAGATATGTGGGTACGCGCTCAACAACAAGAACTGTTCGGGAATGAAATAGAGACATTAAACCGCGGAGCGCCGCTACGTAGCGACAGTCGACTCGCTACGCTATCCGTAGCACTCGACTACGGCGTGCTACGAATAAGATCACGTGTAGCGGCGGCGACAAACATAACCGATAGTCAACGAGCGCCCGCGATTATAGACGGAAAACATCCTTGGACACGTTTATATATTCAATCTGTACACAGGTCAATACACCATAGCGGCTTCAACCACACGACAACGGAGGTGCGGCAAGAATACTGGGTGCTGCGGCTGAGGGATGCGGTGCGCAGTGTGTTGAAGACATGTCTACACTGCCGCATACGACGAGCTACGCCGCCGCGGCCCTCGACCGGAGATCACCCACCGACGCGGCTGGCGCATCATCAGCGAGCTTTCACCTTCACCGGGGTCGACTACTTCGGCCCAATGAACGTCACAATAGGACGCTCTAGACAAAAACGGTATGGAGTATTGTTTACATGCCTAACGACCCGTGCCATACACATTGAAATTGCAGGCAGCCTCAGCACCGACTCCGCAGTGATGGCTCTGCGACGCTTCATCGCTCGCCGTGGCTGCCCGACCGAGGTGTGGTCGGACCAAGGCACCAACCTGAGAGGCGCCCACGCTGAGCTGCGCCGCGCCGCTACAGACGCCCTGCACGAGGAGGCGTCCGCGCGGGCGATAGCCTGGCGCTTCATCCCTCCTAGTGCCCCCTTTATGGGCGGAGCATGGGAGCGCATGGTGCGCAGTGTAAAGACCGCACTCAACACCGTGCTGTTGGAGCGTGCGCCAAAGGAAGAGGTGCTCGCCACTCTGCTCGCCGAGGCCGAGCACACAGTCAACAGCCGACCGCTCACCCACGTGTCAACGTCACCCGACGACGACGACCCGCTGACGCCTAACCACTTCCTGTTAGGCGGGCCGTCGCGAGTGCCCATGCCGGGCACATTCACCGAAGCAGACGTCAGCAGCCACAAAGAGTGGCGTATCAGCCAACGCCTAGCAGATATGTTCTGGGCCCGTTGGGTGCGCGAGTACCTACCCGAGCTTCAACACCGGCGGGAGCCCCGAGCTCACAACGGCTGCGTCAAACTGAATGACGCCGTCCTTATAGCCGACGGCACACTACCTCGCAACCAGTGGCCACGCGGCATCATCACGGCGGTGTATCCGGGACCAGACGGCGAGGTACGAGCGGTCGACGTGCGCACCACCAAGGGGACCCTGAGGCGACCCACCAAGAAAATCGTCATTCTGCCCGGCAACGAGTAACAGCGCGAACGCCAGACACTCCAGCTACATCAAGCTGCGGCGGGAGGATATGTTCGCGACAACTTAATGTTTAAATAAATGTAACCATGTTTAATTAGTTATAAGTAATAAGAAACTTATTCTTAGATTATAAAAATAGTATAGATTACACTTAAAATTTGTAAATATTAATTAGAATGAAAATAAACAAACTTGAAATCAGGGATATAGATATTATATACAAATGTATAGTAGGGGCGTTTTTCTTATCCCACCATATAAGGTATCAAACACCTCATCTTGTTCCCAAAAACGATACCTTAAAAGGTAACGTAGAAGGCTATTGGTAGAAATTATACATAACTAAACAAAGCCTAAAATTCTATTGGTTCACGTTAGAAAGAGACAGTGAAGAAAAAGATAGACAATAAGAAACTAAATGGTTGATTGTAACTTTTAATAAATAGAAACAATCACTACGCGCCACCTCTCTCCGCGCTAATATATATAGCCGCCTAAAAGGCAAATAAGTTCAGTCTCAAATAAAGCGTCGAGCGGGGTGGTGCGCGGTGCGTGTTGTCATGTTGCTATGAAAAACGTGCGATATTATTTCTCGTCCTCATTCCCACCCTCTAACAATACTGCGTCCTGAGCGCTATGTCAACCGGCATATAGTTTCAAGTGTGTACACCACACTAATGATTCATTAGTTGTCGAGCTATCTGAATTGTTTGCATCTAAATAGTTAGTATGTTTTTCAATCAAGTAATTATGTAAAACACAGGTTGCTTTAACTACTTTATCAACAGTAGCGACTTGGCATTCGAAGTCCTTGTGGTACACGTACCACTTTCTCTTCAACACACCAAATGTGGCCTCTACTATGCGTCGAGCTCTCGATAGTCTATAATTGAATATTCGTTTACTTTTATCTAATTGATCTCTGGGGTATGGTCGCATTAAATTATAAGACAAAGGAAAGGCTTCGTCACCAATAAATACGAATGGTACTCTCCATTTTCAGTAAGTGGTTCAGCCTGTGGCAAATTCAAAGCGTTGTTTTGCAGTCGTTTTCCAAATGCACTCTCTGTAAATATTCCACCATCACTGAATCTTCCCATCGACCCGATATCTACCATTATTATTTTCCGTTTAGCGTCAGCCACACACATTAATACAATTGAAAATCTGTTTGTAATTGAAAAATGAAGAGCATGATTTATTTGGTGCAATTATGTAAACGTGTTTGCCGTCTAACGCACCAACGCAATTCTTAAATTGCCACAAGTCTTCAAGTTCCTTTGCTATTCGATACCAATCATCTTGACAAGGTACAGGCATATATAAAGGCTGCAACACATTCCATATGCATTCACAAGTTTCTTTAATTATATTAATTACTGTAGATTTTCCGACCCTAAAATCTTGTCCAAGTGTAGAATACTTAGTACCGTTCGCTAAATACCTGTAATAAACATTATAAATAAACACTATAAATCATCAAAAAGTAGATAGGTAGCCTATTATTGTTATAAGCGTTGAGGTAGTCACACGAATTTAGTTTATGTAACTTTTATTTTATTTTTACAGTAAAAACTGCTAAAGCGAAATGGAAAAAATTGCGTGACAATCATCGTGACGCAATTAAAAGACAAAGTTCTACCAGAAGTGGCCAGGCGGCAAAACAAACCTGCCAATGGAAGTATCAAAAAGTAATGGAGTTTTTGCTACCACATATGCAAAATAGAAAACGAACCTCAAATTTCAGGAATGATTCAGAATCGATAAGAAGCCCTAATCATGACAATGAAACACAAATGTCAGCCTCGTCAGTTACTACACACGATCAAATGTCAAACGATTCAGAGCTAGAAGACCTTCTTTCGAATGCTACACAATCTACCCAATCTTCCTGCCTTTCTTCAAATTCTAAGCGAAGAAAATTGGACGATGTCTCCGAACTACTTACGCAATTTCAAAATAATAACCTGCAGCGAACGCAGGAACGGGCCGAGTTAAAACAGATTCTTACAGCATCCGATGATTTAGATGATTTGGATCATTTATTTCTCTCCATGTCGAAGACCTTGAAAAAACTTCCAAATTATTTACAGCTTAAAGTGAAACGCACTGCAATGAATGCTTTATTGGAAGCCGAAGAAATAAACGAACAAAACTCTTGGACTGCCCCGCATTACGGTTATTTCACGGCTCGTACAGAAACAGTCACTTCACAAACACATGAAAACATACAATCATTATCATCACTAAACATTACAGAACCTCCTCTACCACCTCCTCCATCTGGAGCTGATAATGAGCAACTTTGATAGACCAATATAACATATCATTGTCATTTTTGTTGATTTTTAAAATATGCACAGTTGATTTTTATTGTTTCAAATTATGCTTGTATGCGAAAAGTGTCACAATTTCTTAGTCAGAAATAATGTAACTTTATAACGTTGATACGGGTCATGTGACTGATTGACTTTTTTAAATAAATGATTATATGTATAAATTGAATTGTTTACTTACTTTAGACATATTGCAAGCCTTTTTTCACTTGAAATCGATCTCCTGCAATTAGTGTCCTTCTTTTGTATATATGGTTTAAGATGACAATGTAATTCATAGAAAAGTTTTCTTGATACCCTATATGAAGTTTCGAACATTTCATCATCACACGTCTGAAAAAAAGTTGAAAATTCTCCATGCACAGAATGGTACTTTATATGTTGTCGAATCCAGAATCTATGTTTTCTCTTCGAATCCAAAAAAGTCGCAACAGTCAATGCTACTTCATCTGATTCGTTATCTTCATCTTCAAGTAGAGAAAGATATAAAATGATTGCTTTTTTCTTTTTAAACGACAACATGACGTACAGTGTTGCCACCTTAGTGATTAGTAGACTAGATTTAGTGATTTTTTAGAGTCGTATAGTGATATTCTAAAAAAAAGTCACCACAAAAATATTTGGTGACTTTTAGTGATATTTCGGAGAATTTAGAAAATACATACTGGTAACACCCTATTTGCTTACGGTTAATTCCCCAGTTTATGTAATAAATAGCACTATCTTTTTCTCACACAGCAAAAATGTAATTAGGTGACTTTATTTGGTTATGCTAAGGGATTTCCCGACTAATGATGAGAACCTAGCGCGTATGTAAAGTTTGAGTGTGTAATTAGTAGTTGCTAGACTTCGTTTGTGAATCGTATCGAATTATTGAAGTAAGTTTTTGTGGAGTGTTTATTAGTTACTCGTATTTCGTATTACCATGGACGTGCCAGTTAAAAAAAAGACTATTTATCAACAAAAATATCGAAAAGAATGGGAAACCCTTGAAGAATTCAAGATGTGGTTACGGCCTGTAGCAAACGATACTACAAAAGCCTTTTGTACTTTTTGCCATTGTGAAATATTTGCAAGAATTGGTGACATTAAAAAACACAGCGAGACAAAAAAACACAAAGATAAGGCTGACTTAGTATCTAAAAACCGACAAATCCAATTTCTGCCCGCGTCTAAAAATAATACGGGCACTTTAAAAGTTGAAGGAACGTTGTCCCTGTTCATTGTAGAACACACATATATACAGCAAATTGACCACTTGACTGAATCTTTAAAAAAATGTATTACTGATTCAAAGAGTGTTATGAATATACAAATGCACAGAACGAAATGCAGTGCAGTCATAAATAATGTGTTAGCTCCACATTTCAAACAAATGCTATTGGATGATGTTGGTTCACAAAAGTATAGTGCACTATTAGATGAATCCACTGACCTCAGTGTATCAAAATTATTGGGCATAGTAATTAGATACTTTAGTTGCACGCAGAATAAAGTTGTATCCGCATTTCTAGCATTAGAACCACTAAGGAGCGCGGATGCTCGTGGAATTGCTACAGCCTTGGTAAACTGTTTACAGGCATGTGGCCTTCTATTAAAAAACTTAATTGGAATTGGGGTGGATAATGCCGCTGTCATGACTGGAATCAATAATGGTGTCCACAATATATTAAAAACGGAATATGGCTTACCTAATTTAATACTTGTCAGATGTGTTTGCCACTCATTGCAATTGGCAGTATCACATGCTTCAGAACAAACATTGCCACGAAATATAGAGTTTCTCATTAGAGAAACCTATAATTGGTTCTCACATTCACCCAAACACTGTGATGAGTACAAAGATATATATGAGACAATAAATTGTGGCGAGAAGCCTTTAAAAATATTACGCTCTTGTGATACTCGTTGGCTGTCCGTTGAAGAAACTGTGACCAGGATATTGTCTCAATGGAAAGAATTAAAATTGCATTTCTCTTTGAATAAAAATAATTGCTACACAGCAGAATTGCTTCATTCCATGTACGTCGATGACAGAAATCGCCTATATATATGCTTTTTAAGGAGCATCTTGAATGATGTCCAAATTGGAGTTAAGAGTTTTGAAAGTGAAGACTCAAATCCAGTTGCCCTACTAAACACGTTAATGACATTGCTTCGCTCTATCTGCAACAGAGTACTGATGCCGTCGGCTGCAACTACTGACAAAGACTATTTGTCTATTCAAATAGAAGCCCATTTGAATCCGGTACCATATTTAGGATATCTTTTTGAGTCAGAAGTACAAAAAACCTCTTTACCCAATGATGTCATCAGTGCAATCAGAAAACGCTGTATTGATTTTACTGTCAAATTAGGAAAAGAGATACAGCAAAGACTTCCATCCAACTACATTATTTTGGAGAAAATGTGTCTGTTGAGTGTAGAAAATACTCCTCGCCAGGGTAAAGACAACAACATTGCTATGTTGTTGCTAAGGAACTCGGATTTGATGACGAAGCAATAGACAAACTGTTACAGCAGTGGCATGGTATAAATTATGTTAAATGGAATGCTACACATAACATTATTAATTTCTGGGCTGAAGTTAGAAAATATAAGAATGCTGCTGGAATAAATACCTTTTGGGAATTATCTGAGCTGGCTATATCCGCATTGTCACTTCCTCACTCAAATGCTGAAGTGGAAAGGGCGTTTAGTGCTATGAATATTGTCAAACACAAATTAAGAAACAAAATGGCAGTAAGCACTCTCAATAGCATTCTTTTTATAAGAAATCAGTTGAAGATTATGAAGAAAAACTGTTACAGTTACGAACTCCCAGCTGATGTAATTACAGCTATCGGAAGCAATTCTAAATACTCTTTTAAATCAAAAAAGTTTAACGAAACTGATGATCCATCTCAGCCTTCTACATCTGCAAGTTATATGACTCCAAATCAAGATGATGAAGAAATACCAGTAGAAGCATTTGATGTTGATTTTTAGCTTTTAAAAATTATTATGTTATGCTTATTTTCTATAATTATTTGTACAATTACATTACTTGTTGTACCAACATTTGATTTTCTTTTGAATTATTTAGTGAATTCTAGAGATTTTTATAGTTAAAAATATACTGAAATCTAGGGAGTTTTCAGACAAAAACTAGAGATATTTTTTTCGGCAAGGTGGCAACACTGATGACGTATGGTCTTTCTGAGAGATTGAGTGTAACTAAGCGGAAAAATGCGCGATTCCAAAAGTATGCTCCGCTCCGCACCGCTCCGCTCCACTCCATTCCGCTTTAGTGAAAACACACAAATTTTCACCGCTCCTCTCCCGCCCAGCTCCGCTTCAGTGGAAACACTGATCACTTTTCACCGCTCTTCACCGCTCCTCTCCGCCCAGCTCCGCGTCAGTGGAAACGCGGCCTAAAGCTTTCTTCTGTCTCTATAGCCGCGTACCCACCTAGCGCAAAGGCTCGCGCGGCAGCCTCGCGAGCCAAATGCCTCGGCTGGTGTGGACGTGCCTCAGCCTGCCTCGGGCGCGCGTTTGCTCGACCGAGCACGGCTCGGCCCCGAGCCATCTGTTGTCGGTAAACTTGACGCGCTCAAAGGTGCCTCAGTGAGCGCTGTGCGTTAGGTGGGGACGGTTATGTTTTGGCTCGCGCGCGAAACTACTTCAAGTTTTGTCTCTTGCCGTGTTTGTCTTCTGTAATTTTGATATCATGGGCAGTCATGAGGAGTCCATTCGCTTAATATAACTGTACAGCACGTACAATGCGCTTTGGGACCCCAAAGATCCAAAATATTTAAACAAAAATCAACGGGAAGACAGTTGGCGGCAAATATCTGCTCAAATTAATATGCCTGTCAAGGAAGTGAAAAACAAAATGGTGTCCTTGTGTGGTTCTTATCGTCGAGAGAAAAGCAGGGAGAAAAAAAGTCGCATAACAGGTTCAGGTATGCATTTTTATACTTAAAAATATGAACTTACAAATTATTTGATAAAATAATTACTTATTATATACTATTTAAATTGAAGAAAATTTATTTATACAATTAAAATATTTTAAATTATGGAAATATAAATTTTATTTTTGTTCTGTTTCAGGCGCTGCAGATGTTTATAATTCGAAGTGGTTTGGATATCCTTATTTCCATTTTCTTAAGGATAAAAATGAAACTGGTGACACTCAGGAAACGATGCCGAATGTAAGAATTTTTAACTATGCATAATGATTTTGATATGGTATAGAACCATTAGTTATAAAATGTTCTGCCAAGTGCAACCGTATTTCTTTTGCGTTATTAGAACTACGCCTTGGAAACGCTGCAATTGGTGCGAATGTAACTTCATTTATTTCATTTCTCCATTGGCCAGGAATCATTGCGCCATCAAGTTCTCTGTCAAACAATTCCGGTGAAATAAGATTAGTTGAAGTATTTTTTCGGATGTAGTTGTACAAATATACAGCTGCTAAGACTACCTTTGTTGCTTTATTTGGCTCTAGTAAGATAAGGTTTTCTAAAAACGCGAAATATGGCACTTAATATACCAAATGCATTCTCAACGACACGTCGAGCTCGGCTAAGGCGATAATTAAATATTCTTTCTTTAGAACCATTTTCTGGGTTGCGCTCAAATGGTTTCATGGTATATTCGCTGAGTGCAAAGGCTTTATCGGATAAAATAAAATAAGGAACTTTTGTTACATATGGTATTTCCAATATCTTCTCTTTAGGCACGTTCGATTCTTTCTTTTCTAGCTTTTTATACAACGTTGTGTTTTTAAAAACACCACCATCAGAGATTCGCCCTTTGCTACCTTTGTTACCTTTGCATTTACATACAAAAAATTGTAGCTAGCATCAACTAATCCAAAAAGCACGATGCTTGGAAATTGTTTGTAATTATCATAATCAGTGCCACTGTTAATCGGTGCCTGCAACATAACATGTTTTCCATCCATCGCTCCAATAGCGTGGGGAAAATTCCATTTATTTTCAAATTCTTTTGATATAGCAAGCCACTCTTCTTCTTAGATGGGATCTGTAAAAAAAATTATAGAGTACTCAGCATGACAGGACCCTCCGCTGTTTGAAAGTATTCAGACTAAACGTATTTGGCCCCTATGAGTGGTTGTATTAGGTACTATACACCACTCCATATTTGGCCCCTTTTAGTGGTAGTCCGAAGACGTTCAAGCAATGGAGAATCCTGCTAGAAAAATATTTAAGATATCGCTACTAAGGTACTTGAAGGTATTAAATACTACGGACGTTAAACTTTAGCTTCCAATCGGATTAAACGTAGGGTCCTGCCACATTATATACACATTCACACTGCACCACAAATTGATCTATTAATTAAAATTATGTTTTCAGGAGGCAATACCGGAATCTTCACAAACTTCTGACGTAGAGAGACACACAGAGACTGAAAACGCTCCGACCAAGTCGCAATTGCCGGAGGCTAGCATCGAGGAAGCGCCACCACAACAACTACAAGACTTAGCCTCGGAAGCTAGCATGCCTTCACCATCAGAACCTACTCGTAAAAAAAACGACATAATCCGAAGAAAACGCAGCCACAGGAAGATTCGGCAGATATCATGCTCGCAGAAGCCCTTGAATGCTTGCAAAAGTCTTCGATCGACATCACCGATCCATACTCTTCATTTGGAAGACACATAGCCAACGAGCTAAGAAAATATGATCCGCACACATTAGCGTATGTTAAGAACGCTATCAATAATATAATTTTTGAAGCCGATATAGGGAAATACACGCAACAACAAATTAATACAGGATACTATACACAGCAGTACAGTAATTCCTCTACAATGGACTCATCTGGCACTTCATCATCAGCATCACATACCGCTACGTCGTCTCATGCCATTACACCATCACCAGATGCCAATGTTGGATTCGAAACAATGAAACACTGAATTGTAATTAAAATAAACAATTGAATTTTAAATTTGTCAAATTATTTTTATTTACCTTTACATAATCACTTAAGGCTTCAATAATAGCGTCACAAACTTCTGGAACTATTCTTGAGATACTCTGCTTCGATATTCGAAATAAATATTGCAAGCTGCTATAAGAATCTCCGGTTGCTAAAAATCTTAAAGTTATTAAAACTCGTTCATTCACAGTGATTGCTTCTCTATATTTTGTATCGCACTTTTTGATTTTATCAGACAACAATGAGCACAAATTTTCGAACTCTTGTACGGATATTCGTGTAAAATTATGTACAGTCTGATCATATACTAAATCTCCAAGTAATCTATTTCCATATTGGTGGCGACGCTCATAAATTTTTCTAATCCAGAAGCGTCTAGGTTTTTTCTTGATACGTGACTGTTTTCGTTTCTTTAAACAATAAGCAGCTAGGAAAATAGCTGCAGCTGAAAATACACGACTGTCCATTACGAATACTCTCGGACTTATGATGGCTCAGCCTGCCTCGCGAGGCGGCCTCGTGTAAATTGAACAAAACTACTGAGGCTGCCGAGGAAGTCATCGCTCGCGATCCGGACACCGAGGCTGCTGCGCGAGCCTGTGCGCTAGGTGGGTACGCGGCTTATCACTTTTCACTTTATCAAAGGCGTCCACTATCGCACTGCGTAACTCGTTACGACTTTCATATTCACGCGTATAAACTAGTCTTTTTATTTCCGACCACAAGAAAAAATCCAGGGGCGTTAAGTCCGGGCTCCTTGGCGGCCAAGCCACGGGACCGCGGCGGCCTATCCATCGATCACCGAACTGATTGTTCAGATAAGCACTCACAACACTTGCATAATGAGCGGGGCAGCCATCATGCTGATAGTACATATTCCCTAAGTACGCTAAAGGAACATCATCTACATACATACATACACTCACGCCTTTTTCCCATAGGGGTAGGCAGAAACTAAAGAACGCCACTTGCTACGATTCTTGCATACTTCTTTCGCTTCGACCACATTCATACATCTTGTCATACATACACGCCGGTTGCGAGTACTACGCACCTGACCTTTTTGAAGAACCTCACCAATAAGGTCGGTATAAGTTTTTCTAGGGCGTCCCCTCTCGGCGGTTCCACTGACATTCGCCATATAAATCCTTTTTGTTAGTCGCCTTTCATCCATTCTCTCGACATGCCCAAACCATCTCAGCATATTCTTCTCAATTCTCGTCACTACATCGTCTTTTAAGCCGCAACGTTCTCTTATCACACTATTTCTCAATCTGTCATTCCGAGTTACACCGCACATACTTCGCAGGGAACGCATTTCTACAGCATTTATTCTACTTTCATGTCTCTTCTGCCATACCCAACTTTCACTTCCATACATAAGTGTAGGTACCAACACACCGTTGTGGATAGCCATCCGTGCCTTTTTTGACACCGACTGGTTAGCCACAACCGCATGTATAGCACTGGTTAGCCACAACCGCATGTATAGCACCATTCACTTTATTTCCCGCATTTACTCTTCTTTCCACATCCGCATCAAATAACATCATCTAATAGCTCAGAAATTACCGTTCGTAAAATTTCTAAATACGAGCTGCCCGTTAGATGGCCTTCAATGAAAATAGACCCTACTAATTGGTCGTTTATAATACCAGCTCACACATTAACACTAAACCGAACTTGATGATGGTCTTCCCGTATTAAGTGCGGGTTCATAAGAGCCCAGTAATGTTCATTGTGCACGTTATAAAGTCCCACTCGGGTAAACAGTGACTCATCTGTCCACAGTATGGAAGCGTTGGTATTATTTAACAACCACTGACATAGGGCGATTCTTGCCGGTGCATCATAGTTGTTGATGACGTACGCTCCACGGAAATGATATGGATAAAACCATTCGTAATTAATGTTTTCCATACAAAGTATTGGCTAACATTGAATTCTTGGGCCGCCATTCTCGTGCTTCGCCGCGGATCCCGCTCGAAGTACTCCAGTATAGCGTCTTCTACCTCCGGCGAGTCATTCAGGCGCCCTCGACCTTGCGCGTGAGCCGGCACACGGAATTGTCCATGGTCGAGTAAGCGCTGGGTTGCAGCCAAGATGGTAGGGGTCGAAGGTATTTGAGGACTTTCAATCCCTCGTAGTCGCAGCGCATTTAAATGATCTGGCTGGGAATACAACCGCCTGGCCTCTTCCAAGTTATAATTGGCAACAGCGTACATCTGAACCATTGCCAAGTACTCCGAGTATAATATTCGTACTGACGACTCATTTTCGCGTGGCTACGTTAAACATAAACAATGCAACCTTTGTCGCGCGCGAGTTGCAGCAGAACTGGCGCTCTACGAGCGCGGGGCGGTTAACGGGGGTGGTGCGGCGCGAGCGTCGGCGCGGGAGCGCTCGCCGCGCCGGCGCCGCGCAGCCTGCTACTAGGGGCCTATGTAATGTACCTACATTACAGCTGTGTGCGTGGATTGTCTCAGCGAGCGCCGCTCCGCATCCAATGAGCGGATTTTGTGTCAAGGCATGTTTTATTGCTTAGTGTTGTGTGTGTAACATTGAGTGGAGTTATCATGAGTTCTCATTTTTTGTTCAAATATGACATTACTTTTAATAATTAATAAAATAATATATTTTTATTTAATTTAAATTATAAATTAATAGGTTCTATTATTGATATAGAGCTTAAAATTTTCGGTTCCAAAACGACTAAAAAATCGCCGTGTATAAGGGGTAAGCAGGATATAGTATGTAAGTGGAAAATTGTAAGCAAACCCCGCAATTCACGAGTAAAATGTAAGAGAATTGAAAATTAGGTAATGTTTATATACAAGAGAGGTTTTATATATGTGGAAAATAGTTTTAAGTATTCAAATAGTGTGAAATTATGTAAATAGATATAAGATTTTTTATAAATAAAGGCACAAAACCGCACAACAATGAAAAAAGTTAGTTGAAAACAGTTGTTTTTTGCGGGCCTCTACAAGGTAAAGATTAGTAGTATAATAGTAAACGGTGTCGAGGCCTGGGCAAGTACTGGAAATCAAGCGAATATTAAGTGAAGGAAAAGTGTTGTGCGGTGGCATTTGGAAGATTTATTAGTGTTTTATTTATTCACCTGAAGGCGCTCAAAGGCGATACCACGGGCCGGCTACCCAGTAACAATAGTTAAGTGGTACGACCGGCACTACATGCGGGAGTTGTTGGGACTACTCCCGCACGTAAAAAAACACATAAATTACGCGCTCTGGGGAGCGCGTAATTTATTACTGCGTTCGAAACATGTAGTTTGCTTAGAAGACTACATCGAAGACTGGATCAAATGAATGCTCATCGTGTCTTGGGTGGGCACATGAAGCATATGCAGACGTTCCAGAGTGTGGAGATGGCTACATATGCGATCGATGCAGACTCTTCTGAAATGTCCGGTGCTAGGGGTATGGCACATACACCCGTCCGGTACTAGGTGCCACATTTTAAAATAATATTTTTTGGTACCAAAGTTTGATTAATGGTATTAATTATGTTTTGAGCAGAGGTTGCTATTTTTTAATTTTATTTTATTTCTATTTTATGTAAGTCTGTAACAAATAATTTTTATAATTAAATGTAACGACTTCATAGACAGCAATCTACATCTATTGGAAGATACAAGCCGTATTAAGAAAGCTACCGCTCCGCGACGCTAGATGGCGTTGTGCCGATAACGTCTCTTTCTGAATCGCGGTGTTAAGAGTCTCCGTGATTTAATGACCTCTGCGTGAACAATTTACCGCTCTTCGGGATCGTGGAAAACTGGATCGTTCGTAACTTCGCCGCGCGTCACCTGAATACAGTCGAGAACCTTCTTGCAAGTGCCACTCCTGTGTTCCGTGTCGCGTACCGCCGTTCGGATCGTTTTCCAGTTCGCGTCGTTGGGTCTACCGCCGTGTGTGCGGCAGTGTCCTTCTCGGGGCATTGACGCAGGCACGGTGGGACAAACGTCGCCGGAGCCGCTGCCGCCGGTGTGCTTCCCAGCACGCCGCACGGTCACGGCCGAGGTTACGCGTCCCACGCGATGCCATCGCCCGGATGCCGCGGCCCCTCGCGGGGCCCGGTGTCAAACCAAAAAGGCCCTTCTCAGGGCCAAACCCCGCCGCGCGCGTCACCGCAAGCGTCCCCGCCGCCACCAACGGTAGCCGCAGGCCCGCGCCGTACCGCGTCGAACCCGGACTTTCGAGCCCGGCCCGCCGTGCCCGCGCTACCCGCAATTGGTGCGAATATTAACGTTGCGCCACAAGCGCCCCCCGCGGACAAAAGTGGAACCAGTAGTGCCAGTGCCAGTGCCACCGCGTCCCGCGCCCAGCCAGCAACCGCCGTTCGCCCTCCGTCGTTCCGCCCGGTACCGATGGAGGTGTCGCAACCCCCAGTCGCGCGCCGTGCGCCCTCAGCGCCCGTGCCCCGCGCGCCCGCGTCCCGCGCCGCCGCCCGCGCAGCTCCATCGTCCCGTGCGATGTCGAGCGCGCCCAGTGCCGCCGTTAAGGACAAACAGTCACCGCGAGTGTCAGTGCCAGTGCCACCGCGAGTGTCAGTGCCGGTGCCCAGGCTGACCGCAACCGCGATTGCGTCGCCGCCTGCCCCCCGAGGATCTGCCCCCTCTTCACCGGCGTCGCTGTCGATGTATTCGCAGCACGCCGGTTCCAACTCGTCGCTGGAATCGGAGGCCAGCAGCAGCAGCGCGCACAGGGCTGCGCTGCCGAAGACCCGACCCAGCCTGGGAGGTGAGAAGACTCCCTCCCTCCCCAACCTCAACGCAGTGAGTACCATATCCTTTGACCTGGATTATGATTTCGGTCTGCCGAGACTCGCGCAGCGGAGGCAGCGCAGCCCCGACGATGAGGCCGACGAAGAGGCCAAGCGCCAGTGTGTCGACGCCGAGGCGCCCACCTTCGCCAAAGCCGTCCTGTCACCGAAGTCTCCGACCGGTGCCGCAGCCCCCGCGCGTGTTGCTACCTCCAGCAACGCCGCGCAGGGTAAGCCGGAGAAGAAACTCCGCTACCCACCGCTGGTAGTGGAAAAGACTGGGCGCGCCATTTTAAGGCGCTCCGGGCCAAGCTGGGTCGGGCACCGAACGCGCGACCCTTCCAGCAGGGGGTGCGCTTCACCCCCCAGAATAACACCGAGTTCCGTCTCATACAGAGTTATCTGACGGAACTGGAGAAGGAGGCCAAGATCTCTTGGTTCTCCTACTCCCTACCAGCCGACCGCAGTGTCAAGGTGGCCATAAGGGGGCTGCCAGTCGACACGGCGCCCGAGGACATCGAGGAGGATCTCCGCGCGCCCGGCTATGAACCGGAGTACGTCCGCCACATAAAGGCCAGACAGGGACGACCCGGCTGCATATACCATGCCGCCCTCAAAAGGACCCCCGACCTCACCCCGGGAATCCACCAAGTGACAGAGTTGCTGTGCATGCCCGGGGTAAAAATAGAAGCCTGGCGAGGGAAGAAGGGGCCCACGCAGTGCCACAGATGCCAGCAGTTCCGGCACTCATCCACGCAGTGCCACCGCCCGATCGCCTGCGTGAAGTGTGGCGAGGGCCACCGCGCGAGCGAATGCCCCCGCCCGAAGGAAGAGCCCGCCACTTGCGCCAACTGCGGAGGGGCACACCCGGCGAACAATGCCAAGTGTCCCGTCCTTATGCGCGAGATGCGCAACAGGCGAGCGGGCACGGTCGCCATCACCGGAGACGCACGCCGGCCAGACAAGGCCACCGAATGGCAGACAGTCGCCAAAAAGAACACGGCAGAAACTCCCTCCACCACCCTGATGGCGGCCGCAAACGGCCCCTCAGCGCGCGGAACGGCCACCACCTCCTCGGGGCGGAGGAAAAACAGGCGTGGAGGAAAACGAAACAAAAACAAGAAACCCCAAGGTGACCAGGAGGTTGTCACCGCCGACACACAAGCTAACACAATAGTTAGTGAATAAGTGGGCGGTGACAAGTCACGCCACGCCCCCACGGGCGACCAAGCGCAGCCGCCGGCCAATAAGAAACAGGCTGGCGCGCGGTCTGTCCCGCCAGCGCCGACTGGCGGCAACCGCGCGCAACAAGCGCAACAAACCCATGACAGCGGTGATAACACCCTTCACGCGCACGCCAAGAGGGGCCGCGCAGTCGACGCTATTGCGCCGACCAAAACAAGCCAGGAGGGCAGGAGGGTGTTATTGCCGACACCAACACCGATGCAAGCGCACAGCCGCGGCCAACAGCCGGCGGCGAGCCCCGGGGAGGTCACATACACCCAGACACCCGGAAATAATGCGAACACAAACTTGGACGTCATAGAGGTCGCGATCCGGGTCTTACAGGACGTACTGCTCGCCCTGCGCAGAGGAGAAGACCCGGTGCGCGCTATCCTCAACGGCATGGCCACCCTTATCGGTCATGTCTAAGCCGTTGAGGATATTAAATTGGAATGCCCGCGGCCTCCAAGACAAGGTCGCCCTCCTCCGCCCCCTCCTACAAGAACAGGACATAGACGTGGCGCTCATAAGCGAGACACTCCTGGGACCAGAAGACAGGGTACGCTTCCCCGGTTATCTCGTTTATAGGAAAGATGAGCGGTCGGAGCACTGCAAGTACCGCGGTCTGGCGGTACTTGTGCGGCGAAGAGTCGTGCACCAGGAGCTCCCTATCCCCACCCTGAGCGGCGAGATGTACGCGCTGGGTGTTCAACTGGACACTGGAGCGGAGCACTTGTGTGTGTACGCGGCTTACAAGCCACCGAGCGCGCGGCTAGAGCCGCGCAACATACACAAGTTGCTGGAGGCGCCTCACCCTACCATCATAGCAGGCGACCTCAACAGCAAACACCCAGCGTGGAATTCTACGAGGACCAACACCGCGGGGAACAGGCTCTTCGCCGACGCGGAGGCCCGAGGTTACGTGGTGTCCGGCCCCGAGGCGCCCACCCACTACCCCGATAACATCCAGCAGCTACCCGACGTACTGGACATCGTCGTGCACAACGGCCTCAGCTGCCAGATCACGCAGCACGTGCTGCGTGCACCAGGAGCTCCCTATCCCCACCCTGAGCGGCGAGATGTACGCGCTGGGTGTTCAACTGGACACTGGAGCGGAGCACTTGTGTGTGTACGCGGCTTACAAGCCACCGAGCGCGCGGCTAGAGCCGCGCAACATACACAAGTTGCTGGAGGCGCCTCACCCTACCATCATAGCAGGCGACCTCAACAGCAAACACCCAGCGTGGAATTCTACGAGGACCAACACCGCGGGGAACAGGCTCTTCGCCGACGCGGAGGCCCGAAGTTACGTGGTGTCCGGCCCCGAGGCGCCCACCCACTACCCCGATAACATCCAGCAGCTACCCGACGTACTGGACATCGTCGTGCACAACGGCCTCAGCTGCCAGATCACGCAGCACGTGCTGGATGACGAACTGCGGTCCGACCATCAGCCCGTATTAGTTGTCATCTCAGCACCGACCACCCGACTCGCTCATCTAGCGCCACGTCGCCGCACGGACTGGGAAGCCTTCGCGGCGAAGTTGGAGACCACCACGCCTACTCGGCCTATCACCGAGGGCAACGACGTCAATGAGCTGGCGGACGAGCAAAGCCGCACCAGATAGGTGGTTTTGCGTGCGAGCGCACCCCTATAAAGAGGCTTCGCCTCAACCAAAGGACCGGGCTAACTCATTAGCCCGCGAGTGAGACCTCGGGCAAGGGGCCAATGCCCCGTCACCGACTCCTCGCGCCCCCTGCGGGGCGATGAGAAGACTTGAACCGCTCTTCGACGCTAGATGGCGTTGTGTCGATGACGTCACTTTCTGAATCGCGGTGTTAAGAGTCTCCGTGATTTAATGACCTCCCAAGGAACATTAGTATTAATTATTTGGATTCGCCCGTGGCCTATCCAAGTCGTTTCTGCCTCAGAACCACTTCCGTACGGACCGCCCCTGTTTTTATACGTCTTCTTTGTGCTCACGACAGGGTTTGTTTCAGATCCTGACGTGAGCGCAGGGGGGACACTACCGCAGCCGCTGCCCGGTGTGGCAACACACCGAAGCGGTCGCGGAGGCCACGCACCAGCAGCGCCAGCCGCACGATGCCGAAGCCCGGTGCCCGCAGCTCGCTGGGCCACACTGGCTCCCCGCCGCCAATGAATCGTCCGCTGACGGACCGGACGACGTCGATGCCGAACATCGGTGACGCGACGCCCGGTCCAGCACCGACCGAGGAGGCACCCACCGCTCCTGCCCTACTACCGGCACCGCGTGCCGCCGCCGCGCCGACCGCGCGGGCGCTTGCGCGCGATGCGCCAGCGCCGTCGACAACGCGCCCGCAATCCGTGCCGGTGCGACCACCCGCGTTCCGCCCCGTGCCGATACAGGCCCCGGGGCCTGCCACGCCCACACGCCGAGCACCGACCGCGCGCGTACCGGCCCCGCCGACGCGCGCGTCCGCGCCCGCGCGCGCTTCCACTTCTGCCGCTGCCACTCGCGGCAGCCTGACCCCGCGCACTTCCGCACTTCTGCGCGGACCGGATCGGCCCTGGAGCTCCGCTCCCCGTCACCCGCCGAATCGCTGAGCTTCGGTTACGAATTCCGGCTGGAACCCAGAGCCCAACGTCGGCAGAGGAGCCCGGGGGACACAGCCGCCGAAGAGGCTAAGCGGCTGTGCACAGACATCTCCCCCCTGCCACAGAGAGACCCACGCAGGCGAACCACACCGGACGCGCCTGCTCCTTCCTTCGCGGAAGCGGCAAGACGCTCGCCGACCGCGGACAGTGCTACCCCGACCGAACCAACAACTGCCCACTTGGACCTTGTCACAGAACAAGACAAGGCTCCAAAGCAAAAGAAGTCGACGACTAGATACCCGCCATTGGTGGTGGAGAAACTTCCCAGCTGGGCAACCCATTTCAGGGCGATCAGCGCCAAACTGGGACACCCCCCCAATGCGAGGCCATACCAAGGGGGGGTAAGGTTCACACCCGCCTCCGAAGAAGAATACCGATTCGTCCAGCGGTACCTGACCCAGCAAACAGAGCCTGAAGGTGGCCATCAGAGGCCTACCGGCGGAGACCGAACCAGCAGATATAGAGGAGGAGCTCCGCGCCCTGGGATACGAGCCGGAGTACGTGCGCCACATACAGGCGCGCCAAGGAAGACCCGGCTGCGTATTCCATGCAGTCCTTAAGAAGACACCGGATGTTCGCCGGATCTATGACACATCCGTGTTTATGTACATGCGGGGTGTCAAGATCGAGGCGTGACGGAGCAAGCGTGGGCCCGCCCAATGCCACCGGTGTCAGAAGTTCCGACACAGCTCGCACAATTGCCACCGCCAGCTCGCCTGCGTACGTTGCGGGGAGGAGCACACAGCGAGGGATTGTCCGCGCCCGCGGACGGAACCCGCCACGTGCGCCAACTGCAAAGGCGAGCACCCGGCCAACAACACAAAGTGTCCCGTCTTCCAGAGGGAAATGAAAAATAGGAAGGCGGGCACCGTGGCCATATCATCGGCGTCAGCGACGCTACAACGCCGGCCAGATACGGCCACCGAGAGGCCCCAAACCCAGCCGGCACAAGAAGAGGCCCAATCAGCGTCGCTTATGGCGGCGGCAAATGATGCCACGGCGCGCGGAGCCACCACCACCACCACCAACAAGGCGGAAGGGCGGAGGAGGAAGAAGCGCGGGGGCAGGAAGAAGAAGAAGGGGACCCAGGCGCAGCCCCCGCCCCCCAAGGAAACCTGTTCCCAGGCAGACCCTGAGCCTAAACCGGCGCAGGCGAAGCAGGAGACCACAGGCGCTGCTGCCGCTGAGAACGGCACGACATCTCGTCGTCAGCGGCAGGAGAGGCCGCCCCAGGGCACAGCCGCTGCGACGCAGGGGCCACGCCAACAGCAGCGTCCAAAGTCGCTGCCCCGAAAGGCAGAGATAGCCGCGGGCAGCGACGCAAAGGAAAATAAAAAGAAATTTACCGCCTGCGCCATCCAGATCCTCATGGACCTTATAAAGACACTGAGGCAGGGTCAAGACGCGGAACTGATAATCCTCGACGGTCTGGCCGCACTTCTCGTGCTGTACAATGGCTAGGCCGCTGAGGATTCTACATTGGAATGCCCGCGGCCTGAGGAACAAGGTCGCTCCCCTCCGCCACCTACTCAAGGAGCAAAACATAGACTTGGTGCTTATAAGCGAGACTCTGCTGGGACCAGCCGACAGGGTGAAATTCCCGGGCTATCTCGCTTATAGGAGGGACGAAAAATCACCACACAACGTCGCCTACCGTGATCTGGTAGTACTTGTGAAACGAATAGTCGTCCATCAGGAACTCCCCTCGCCGTCACTCAGCAGCTTCTACGCGCTGGGCGTGCAACTCCACGTGGCCGGCGAAGACATGAACGTCTACGCGGCCTACAAACCGCCTGCGGCCCGCCTCGACCACTCCGAGCTGCGGGCCCTGCTGTTCCAGGCCGCGTCACGACCTACGTTGATCGCCGGCGACATGAACTGCAAGCACCCCGCGTGGAACGCTGCCAAACAGAATACCGAGGGAAGACGGCTCTTCGCAGACGCGGAGGCCCATGGGTACGCGGTGTCCGGCCCTGAGACGACAACCCACTACCCGGACACACCGAGCTCCCTACCGGACGTGCTGGACATCGTGATACATACAGGGCCACGCTATCAGATCACGCACCAGGTGATAGATGACGAGTACCAGTCGGACCATCAGCCCGTGCTCGTCATCGTGTCGGGAATGCCGACCCGACTCGCCCCTCCCGCGCCACGTCAAAAACGGACTGGAACGCGTTCAAGGAAAGAATGGAAACCACCACTCCAACTCGGCCTATCATTGCCCCCGCAGACGTAGAGGAGCTGACAGCCGAGGTCACCGCTTGCATCCAACAAGCCTTGGAAGCAGCAACCACAGCCACCGACTCCACAACACCGCAGGGGCGACAGTTGCTACCGCCCCTGCCGGCACGCGTAATGAGGTTAATCACAACCAAGAGGCGCCTCCGCAAGCGGTGGCAAGAAACACGCTGCCCGACGCTCAAAACTGAGCTAAACCGTCTCGCGGAGAGGGTTAAGGCCGAGTTGCGGGCGCACAACTCCGAGAGCTGGGAGTCACACATAGATGCCGCGGAAGGCGATTGGCCGGCCATACACAGATTGTGCCGCCATCTAACCAATACCCCAGCTCCAGTGCGCCCCCTGCTAGACAGCGGCGGGGCAGTGAAATACGTCGCAGCAGACCGTGCGGAAATATTCGCTGAGCACCTGGAGCGTCAATTCCAGCCGAACCCGACCGACGACAATGAGCATGTCGCAATGGTCGAGAGGCACCTTGGAGACTACTTCGCCACGCCGATAGCCTCTGACGAAGAACCCATCCACATCTCCCCCGGCGCAGTAAGACGCGCCATCCTAAGGACGAAACTGAAGAAGGCCCCCGGAGCTGACGGGATCACCAACACAGCGCTGCGCCACTTGCCGCACCGGACTGTGGCAACGTTGGCGCGCCTGTACACGGGGATCCTGCGCACGGGGACCTTCCCGAGCGCCTGGAAGGAGGGGCGCGTCATTATGCTGCCCAAGCCGGGCAAGAACGTGATGCGGCCAGAGAGCTATCGGCCAATCACCTTGCTGCCGACCATCTCCAAGGTGTTTGAATCACTCCTGTTGCGACATCTCACACCACATGTCACACCGCGCCCAGAACAGTTCGGGTTCCGCGCGGAACACAGCACGACGCTCCAGCTGTCGAGGGTACTGCACCTGCTGACAGCGGCAGTAAATAAGAAGGAGCAGGCAGTTGCAGTATTCCTCGACATGGAAAAAGCGTTTGATCGCGTTTGGCACGCCGGTCTGCTGTACAAGCTGTCGACGACGAGTACGCCCCGCCGCATAGTCAGAGTAATCCGTTCTTTCCTTGCCCACAGGACCATCAGAGTGGCGGTCGACGACGCGCTCTCCAGCGCCCATCCGGTGGCAGCCGGAGTCCCGCAAGGCAGTTGCCTCTCGCCGGTGTGTTACTCACGCTACACGGACGACATCCCCACCACGGGGGACACGACGCTCGCGCTGTACGCTGACGATGCCGCGTACATTGCCACCTCGCTGAACGCGGGGCACGCGGCCGTTAAAATGCAGCGCGCCCTAGACCTGCTTCCCGACTGGCTCTCCAAGTGGAGGCTCTCGGTGAACGTGAGTAAAACACAGGCGCTGGTCACCGGATCCGGACCGCCACCAACGCCCCTGCAACTACACAGGGCCGACATCACGTGGTCGCCCCGGGTAACATACCTGGGCGTCACCATTGATCGTCGGCTCTGCATGGGACCGCACGTCCGCAAGGTCGCCGCGAAGGGAGGGACAGCCCGCGCTCTCCGCCCAGTGCTCACATCCCGCCTCCCGCTACGTGTCAAGCTGGGTGTGTACAAGACGTACATACGCCCAGTCTTGACGTACGCCGCCCCAGCTTGGCTCGCCCTCACGAGCGAGTCGAGCAAGAAGACACTCCGTGCGCAACAGAGCAAGGTGTTGTTGATGTTGTTGATGATTCATTGTTGGATTCCGATACAAATCTTTGTCGGCTACAGAAACCAATATATCAACGAGATTCAGACCAAAACTTATGCATCAAAAATCAAGAAAAAAATACATGTTCAACTATCACCGCTACATGCAAAACTAAATGGACAGAGCTCAATGTAATAAACACATTTATAATTACTTGTTGTGGCCATTGCACTCTGAGAATCATATGTGGAGATCAAGTTACCACTGAACAGGTGACCGGAGTGAATATAATAGCGCTCGGGAACAATTGTATTATCAAAGGCGAGACATTCTTAATTACGTCACATAAACAACAGTCAATCGATATGAAAATTAAGCCCAATGTTATTGCCGTAGAAATCGCTCCCGTCAATAACATAATCAATTTATCAATACCTCACAATGAGTACAAGGAAGAAAGCTATCAATCATCTTTGCAAAATATCTCCAAGCAAATACAAAGCATAAAAGCAGCCTCAGAACAGGTGATCGACAATGATGGTATGTCGTATCACGATGTCCACCATTACGCGGCCATATACTTCGTGGGGGCGGCAGGGCTAGCCTTTGCTGTGTTTGTATACATACGGTCACGAAGGCACCGCACCGTGCAGCTGGAGCCTACATCGATGCAACCCAGCGTACACTACCGTGCCAGTACCAGTGATATTAGTGCTAGTGGTATAACAAATCAAAGTGATCAGTGCGCGAGTGAAACAAACAAGTCAAGTGCGTTCGTAATTGATAGGGCAACTTCACCTATTATTAAAAAATGTAGTTTTAAAACCTCATCTAACAATTTAGCAACATAAGTACAATTGTTCTATCACCATGTATCACTCGCTTATACTAACTCCGTTATCACTCAACATCAACATTAGGCGTCATCTCTTAGCATTATCATCATCTTCCATCTCGAGCCCGGGAGTATGTACGGTGCAACCGCACATTTCCATTACTGCACTTTCAGCAAAAATTTATATGTTATTAATTGTCATTCATTTACTTAAAGTTCAGTTCACGTACGGATCGCGTCATAGCAATACCTCATAATCATTAGTTAAGTAAAGTGAACTCAATACACGTATAAAGTGAAAAATCTGTTGTTTTATTGCATATCAATCATTATCATTATCAAGCAGCAAAAGACGTACGATCACAACCGTACAGTTGCATTAGACCAATTCCTCAGCTTTAAACCACATATAGACAACCTGGTAACGAGATTGCGCAAACTCATTTACATATTTAAAAGTCTAAAACATATAGCTGACCTTCGTACCATCAAAATGGTCTACCAAGCCTTGTGTCAGTCGCTTATTGACTACTGCATCGTCTCCTGGGGAGGGGCTGCTAAAACACACTTGCTGAATGCGGAAAAAGCTCAACGTGCCATACTTAAGGTTGCTGCAGGTCTCCCCTTTCGATATCCTACGGTCGACTTATACAAAAAGTGGGATGTACTGTCTGTAAGACAAACTTTCATCCTACATACAGTCCTTAAAAAGCACTCGCAACTATTATATGATTCGGACTTATTGAAAGATAAAAGAAGAAAGGGTACGGTATGCGATACAAAGTTATTCCGCTTAAGTCAGTCAAAGTCAAAGTCAAATATTTTATTTCAATTAGACCATTAAAATAGCACTTTTGAAAAGTCAAACTAGTTGCACAGTCCCACAGGTTTTTCTGTTACCTAGGGGATTATCTATATAACGTCATCAACAAGAGTCAAAATATATACCCCCTTCTCAAATCTATGTGTAAGAAAAAAGTAACTGACTTTCTGAAAACTCTTTCCTATGAGGACACTGAAAAATTGCTCCACACAATTGCATAATTCTTAATTGTGTAATTGTGTGGAGGTAATTCTTGCACTCAGATAATTATCTATCCATTCATATCATATACACACGCACCACCATTCACATACACACGTACCACCACTCACCTTTTACTTACACAGGACCACACACCCTGCGACTGTTTTTATTGTTGTATTTTTATTTTTTTATTTATTTTTTTATTGTGTTTTCTTTTGGAAAAGCGTAGAGCTTTTCTAAATTGTTCTATTAATTTATTTCTTTGCATTTATTTAATTTTCTTTTAAAATGTTTAGTGGAAAAATTTTACCTGTCTGCTTAGTTATGATGCCACCAAGTGGGGTCTGGTGACCTGTAATACAGGTTTTTTTTAAAAACCTACTTCAGGGCCCAACTCTCACAATGTGAATTTGTAAAGTTCTGAACTTGTAGGTGCTACAAAACCATTGTGAGAGAAAATAAATAAATTTATTATTTATTATTATTATTTCGCAATAACCCCACTTAGTTTTTCCATTGTAATTGACAGTGATTCTCAATCTGTACGGTCAGATGGTTTGACATTACACGAAGTGTGTAAAATTAAATTATTATTACGGCCCTTCTATGAAAACTTGGGTTTATTGTGGAAAGTGATTTTACATATTAATCATTACTTTTTAACCGACTTCAAAAAAGAAGAAGATCCTTTATTCGACTGTATTTCTGTTTTGTACGTATGTTATACGATACATTTGCCGATTATGAACCGATTTTAATTATTATTTTTTATTTGGTAGAGAAAACTCGCGCGTTGGTTCTATATTTTATTAACTTTGGTTTTGGTGTGGAAATACCGGTATGATGTTATGATATGTTAAGTAGACACTTTTTTTTCAGAGTCATCATGCCGCGAAATTACATAAGAAAAAAAATTAAATCATATACTCCACAAGATTTAGCTCAAGCGATAGAAAAGGTAAAAAATGGAGAACTTACGCAATATAGAGCAGCGCGAATGTACATAATTCCCATGACGACTCTTGATGAACACTTAAGAGAAGGTAAAGAAACTACCAGACAAAATGCAGGTAGGCCAACTGTTATACACCTAGAAGATGAGAAAAAATTAGCAGAAACTATCAGAATTATGGAAAAATGGGGATATGGTCTGTCTAGGTTTGAAGTTATGGCTAAGCTTGTCGCTATGTGCGGGTGAATCAAATTCAAACACCCTTCAAAAACAATGTCCCAGGCACAGACTGGTTCATTAATTTCCGCAAACGACATAATTTATCAATTAAAAAGCACTGCCTGTAGTTTGTAAGAAGAAAAATGACAGATCCATTCGTCATTGGTGAGTATGTAGCGTAGCTATTTCAAATATTTTATTATTACTGTGTTGTTATATGTACCTACTCGGGGCTCCGCTGCCGGCCCGAGCCACTAAGTTCGGTAGATACCTAAAGTAACGCGTGGCAACGGTCGGGAGCGGGGCGCCCCACCAGTGAGAAATGAGACACGGGTCGAAACGCACGTCGCCTGCGCTCTGGTTCCCGCGCCCGCGCTCACGTCCACGCGCTACTCTTATTGTACCTACGCTGTTTGTGTTCTGAGTCTGTATTTCTGTAACTGTTTATGTTTACGTACTAAAATTAAAATTTATAAGTGAAGTTCAGTTTAGTGTTTTACTTAACACATCCCGATCCGCTTCAAGTATTTCGATTTGCTACAAAATACTCTAAAAGATTTGGATCTTTTTGAAAGCCCCCAATTCATTTGGAACTTAGATGAAACATCGTTATGCCTGGATCCGTCTACTAAAACAAAAGTAGTTGGGCAAAAAAACAAACCTTGTGCGCGGACCACCCATGGGAGTGGAAAAGAAAATATCACCGTGTTGACAGGCGCAAGCGCCAGTGGCAAGAAGTTGCCGCCTTTGATTGTATTTAAAGGCAAATTTGTTTGGGATCAGTGGATGGCTGAGCTGGACGGTGGTGATTACGATTTCGAATTATCGTATGCAGCCAGGGGGTCTACTCGTAAAATCGATAATCGATATGTCGTGACATTTGTCGCGTCGAATCCTACTCTTAGTTACATCGTTTCGATTGTCGTAACGATGAGAGAACGAACGATACAAAATTCGAGAGTATCGATCGTAGCCCTACTCTTAGTTGTAAATGTCATTATCGAACCCTACTCTTAGTTGTAAATGTCAGGAACAAACATACGAATTTGACAACGACCAAAACGTACATTTTACGATAAACTCAACGATACCTCATAGGACGTCGTCGGCATTATCGTGTTGAATTGTGCTTGTGATTTTTAGTGATTGTGGAGTTAATTTTCTTTAAATTCATCTTTTGACATCGACTGCTTACTCAACACATACTGGACATTCATTTAAGACCCAAAATTAACGGATTTTGCTAATTTGCACAGTGATTGTAATCCAACTAAAAGTAAGTGATAAAATGAGAACAAAAAAGTTTGAAGTGTTTTATTTAATATATCAAGTGTACCAATGAGCTCCTGCACTAACTTAAGTAAAAATTTCAGTTCCAAACAATGTCGAGGATTTGGCTCACAATTGAAGCCACCAGGGAACAAAATACTGCCCGCAGGAGGAGGAGACAGCAAATGAGGGAAAATTTCAAATATACCACCATTCCTGATGGGGAGTTTGTAGGAAATTACCGATTAAACAAAAGCCCTTTTGAGGAAATTTGTAAAGATATTGTGCCCTTGCTGTCCTTAAAAAGAAATCGAATGGGTGTTGACCCAGTAATTAAGGTACAGAAATAATACATATTACCTCTTTATTATTCTATAAACTGTAATTCTTTTTATAAATTAATGTTCTTTATTTGTAGATTCTGACTGCCCTGAACTATTTTGCCCGTGGCAGCTATCAAGGGTCTGTAGGTAACAATAGTGATGCCCCTATAGCACAACAAACTGTGTCAAGGTGCATCAGAGAAGTTGCAACAGCCTTAAATGCGCCACACATTGTAGCAAAATATACTAAGTTCCCACAGACTCAGCAAGAACGAATAAGAGTTAAATCAAGCTAATCAATATCTTCATAATATTTATTTATTACATATTCCTTGCATTGTTGAATTTACATTGCCTAGTAGGAATTATTCATACATGTTTCATTTTATATAATTATATTTTTACAGATTCTATACTAAATATGGATTTCCTGGAGTTTGCGGGTGCATTGATTGCACTCATATTGCCATAGTTAGACCCAAGGAGAATGAAGAAAGATTTTACAACAGGAAATCTTACCATTCTTTAAATGTGCAAGTGGTTAGATGATTTTTATTCGTTATAATTGCTGTGGGAAATGAGTATGTACATCTCAATTTAATTGTTGTTTTATTACAGATCTGTGATGCAGAAAATTATATTTTAAATGTGGATGCATCATATGGAGGTGCAACACATTCTACTTGGTGCATTATCTTTCTACAGAAAAATAACTGTACACTAAAGTACATAACTTCTTATAAAATTATTTTTTCTTTTAGGAGATTCTGGATATCCATTATGATGGAATACTTGATTACACCATTTGGTGAGGTGGCAGATGGCACTCCTGAAGGAAGATTTAACATTCTCCATAAAAGAACCAGAGCCACAGTAGAACGTACCTTCGGAATTTTGAAAGGACGATTCCGATGTCTACTGTCAGCTCGGGAAATGCACTATTGCCCAGAAACAGCAGGGAAAATTACAATTGCCTGCTGTGTCTTACATAACATCTGCATTAGGGATGCAGTGGAATTTCCTGAGCTGTCGGAAGTAGAAAGGCATCGTGAGCAGCAACAGCAACCAACATCTTTGCCAGGTGCCCAGCTACAACTGCTACAATAGCACTTCGAAGAGGGCAGTCTGTGAGGGCTAACTTAGTTAGTCAGTTAGCTCCTAATTAATTTATATTTATAGTTATTATTATTATGTTTTATAGTTAGGTGTATAGTTATGAAAGATATTTAGTTTATCAAGTTAAGTGTTATAATAGTACTTAATATGTTAAAAGTTATTCAATAAAACATGCTATTCTTGATTAGAATATCAAAACTAAAGTTGGAGAATTTTTTTTTAATATTATATTTAGATCCAGCCTTTTTATTCCCGATCCGTTTAAGCAGTCATTGTACTCATCAACTTTTAATGTAGAACCTAATCGGCAGTTGTATACAAATAATTCAATATTAAATGTAGGAACAGTTATTATTTTCGCAGTTTCATGTTGTAGCCATAGTAAAAGTTGTTCATATTAATGAGTACAATAATCCCTTAAATGAGTATTTTCTATACCCATTTAAGGGACCATTGTACCCTTTATAAGTAAACCTAACGAAAATACATAAAATAAATATGTACATTAGGTATATTAAATTATGTTACTGACTGTAAATAAAAAATGGTACATTTAAAATGACAAACATGATAAGTAATATGAAATTTATTATAATACTTATATAATAAAACTCGTTTTGATAAAAAAAACTTCGACATAAACATACAAAATTATTTAAATTTAATTAAAACTTTATACTAAAATATAGGCTTGAGTAACTCCGGACACAGTTATATCTTCGGATATGTGTCTCACTTTGGATATGAATCGTTCATTCCCTTTCTAATAAATAACTATATCCTATATCTATCCTACCCGTCCACGTCCAAGTTTCGTTCATTCGTAAGTAAGAGACTCTTTTAAAGAGAGCGAGAGCGTAATACAACACAGCGGCTAGTGAGCGAAAAAGAAAGGACGATTAGGTTTGTTCATCGTTCGGTCGTCCGTTCTATATGCAGGCAGCGAGAGCAGCGCTTGATAAAAAAATATATTACTAGACGTCGTTTCTTTTTTGTTTCCGCTTGAAACGAGACGCGCATGCGTAAATCTGTATAAACAAACTTAGCGTGACAGTGGCGCGAAGCGAATATTTAGTTTGTTTTGTTTGTTGCATTAGAAATTTACTAAATAATCTCTTGTGTGTATTTAAATAATAGATAATAACTAAAATAAAGTGTGTGTGAGTGAGTATCAGTGTGGTGTGGCGACTTTATTGTTCAAATATGGCGATGAGGAGAAAAACAAGTCTGATTTGGAATCATTTCTCCCAAAATGATATTAAGGAGGCGAAATGCAATTATTGCTCGTCCAATATAATGATATCGGCTGGTAATACCGGTAACTTGACACGGCATTTAAAAAGGAAGCATCCTACAATTTCAGTATCGCCGATAATACGAGAGCCGGTAGCGATGACAAGTGAAATTTCGCAACTTCCAAATCCTACTGTTGAAACATCACAAGACAATCAAGGCATTTTAGTATCTTCGACATTGCCCTCGTCTTCGAGTGGACAAAATTTAATGACTGATTATATTCAAAATACAAAACCGCTCCCGCGTCAAAAAGCTAAAGAATTGGATGAGCAGTTAATAAAACTGATTGCCAAAGAATATCACCCTTTTCGTATCGTGGAAGGAGCTGAATTTAAAAAGTTTATTTACTTGTTAAATCCTAGATATTCCCCTCCGACACGAAAAACTTTGGCTAATGTACTTTTGCCTCAGCTTTACGCAAAAGTACAAAACGAAGTTGAGCAGCTAGTGGCTGCAACACTAGCTATATGTCTCACTACAGACGCGTGGACATCGATAACCAACGAAAGTTTTATTGCAATAACTGCTCACTATATAGATACAAACACTAATCTGCGTTCAAACTTACTATCTTGCATACAATATGATGGACGACATACGAGCGAAAATTTGTGCGAATTTTTAAAGGAAGAGATGGAGAAATGGAAAATTTCTAACAAAGTTACAGCTATCGTCAGCGATAATGCTAACAATATTGTTGCAGCCGTTCAGAGTGGTGGTTGGCGCCATATTGGTTGTTTCGCGCATACATTAAACCTAGTGGTGCAGGTTGGCATTTCCGAAATTCAAACAACGGTCACAAAAGTGAAAAATATAGTGGAATTTTTTAAACGTAGCTCACAAGCTCAATTAAAATTACAGGAGATGCAAAAGCAAATGAACCTGCCAGTACTGAAGCTAAAACAAGACGTTGTAACTAGATGGAATTCGACCTATGACATGCTTAATCGAGTAGTATCCCGTAAAGATGCAGTTATTGCAACATTGGCGCTAGTCCGTCACGAACTAGCTCTAAATACCACAGAATGGCAAGTAGTAGAGGAAGCGATACCAATTTTAAAATCATTCTATGAAGTTACCACCGAAATAAGCACAGAAAAACAAGTCAGTCTTTCAAAAGTCATAGTATATTCTCGGCTTCTGCATCAACATATTTCAAACTGTAATTTAGAAGTATACTCGCCCGAAGCACAAAAAATGATAACAAGTTTGAAAGCTCAAATCCACAGAAGATTTTATGATAAGAGTGATGTGGAATCCAATGTATTATATGCCGAAGCCACAATATTGGACCCCCGATTTAAAAATAGAGGTTTCCGAGACGTGAATAAATACGAAAGGGCAGTGTCAGGCTTAAAGAAAAAGGTCGGCCTCAGTAGCCGGATTAACGTGAGGACAGAGAATAGCGAAAGTCGATCAACAGCTCAGCCTCGGCCAGAAGCGGTTGGGGAACCATCGAATTCTTCGGCGTCAATATGGCAGAAATTTGACGAAGAAGTTTCCGCACTTGTCCCGTGTAACCCTGTTGCCGCCGGTATTGTTGAATTAGACAAGTACATTCAGGAGCCCTTATTAGGTCGCTTTGAAAATCCATTGATCTGGTGGAAGGAGCGTAAATCTGTGTACCCAATATTATACTCATATATTTTAAAAAGACTGAGTCTGGTAGCAACATCTGTGCCTTGTAAACGCACATTTTCAAAGGCTGGCCTCATAATGACCGAAACACGATCCAGGCTACATCCCAAAAAATTAGCTGAATTGCTTTTCATTGCTAGCAACATGGAATAAAATTAAAAAATAATGTAAATACATATCTACGAATAGGTATATTCAAATTTACTTTTAAAAAATTTGAACTACAAAAAAAAATAATTAAAAAAATTAAAAAAAAAACCAAAAAATAGTTTAATAATTATAAGTAGGTAAAAAAAAACAACTGTAAAAATCATAATCATGTACATAGTCGATCAGAAATCATTGTAAATACTAATTGATTTTTAAATACGCCAATCAAATATTTATTTTTAATTTAAATAGGTATTTGGTTGACAGTCCTAAGCCTGTGTAAAGTATGACGGGAAATCAAATAGTTTGTCCTCGGAGCGAGAGCGAGTAAATTAATTTTGTACTGTAAGCGGCTCTATCTCGCTCCGAGAAAATTTTTAAATCTCTCGCAGCCTCGGAGCAACATAGTTCCGCGATATGGGACTTGTCCTCGCTCTCTCACGTCATCATAACCGCGGATATGATTAGCGGACATGGATATAGTTATCGGATATGTGTCTTTGGCTGGAATGATATGTCTCATATCCAATCTTCTAGTGGAGTTACTTAGCACAAGCCTACTAAAATATCTAATACTTACTTATTAGTTTAACTCTATAAATCTATAAAACTCAATAATTAAAAACAGAAAAATAACAATGACATCTTATGTTAAAACAGAATAATACCAACAGCTAACTGTTGCTGTTGGTATTATTCTGTTTTAATTTTACTTATTCTAGTATAGCTTTTTCTATACCAGAAAGCCGTGAATTAATGCTATTTAGTATACTAATTTTTTCATTTTCTATCCGGACCAAATGGTCACTGATATTGCTCCCTAGACGGCGACTGGTTAAACGCCGAGATGGACCTAAACAAGAAATAAATAATTAGAATTTATCTGGTATCTAGTATTCGCTTTAAAACTAAAAATATGCAGTTAAACTTTTCTTATCAATACCAAAGTTGTCAAGTCAAATATGTGGGTTTGTCCCAGCCACTTGACTATGGAATTTAACAATCAAGGGCCCTTTTTATAGGGTGGTTACGTCACTTGATTAGGTAAAGCGTCAGGTGGTGAAACAATTATTGAGATGTATTATTTTATAAAAAAGTATATGAAGCTGAAAAATATAACATTTCAAATATAATATTTATTAAATCGTAACAATAAGTACTCACGGATATTAATATAGGATGATGTAGGGGTTGACTGCCTATTTAGCTGTTGTGAAGTACTAAGGCTCAAAGGTTCTGGTAATATTGGTGGGTTAGCTCTTTGTGCATCTTCAGTAGAAATCTCCACTGTAGTTGCACTAGAGTTACCACCAAGATTGTCTGATGTACCAACCAAACCTAAACTTTCATTAGGAAATGGAAATTCAGGTTGGGGTAGTACTTCGGACTGTACTTCATACTGAGCCACCTCTTCATCAATATTCTGTAAAACAGAATAACAATTGATTACAAATATATACTTACCAATGAATTTCTAATTTAAATTCTTTACAAAATTTTAACAGTACCTACATCACTTATGTTTCTAATCTAATTAACCCTTCTTTGCATGATGAGGGCAATTTCAATCATAATATTTAAGACAACAAAAAAAGGTACTCAAAACCATTGTACTGTAAATTTGTTGTTGCTGGCAACATTTTAAGCGACTATTGCGTACAACAAAACGCAGTTGTCAAAAAATAGCAAACGTCACTGTCAATACCAGGCCTAGAACTTGTCATTCCGCTGTTTGTTGTGACTGGAAAAAAGGAGCGAGATTTTAGTTTGTTATAAGGAAATAAACGGAGATATAAAATACAGTAAAAATGAAAATGAGTGGAAAAAAGGTTTGTTTTCATGTTTTTGTTGTTTTATGTACAATTTATATCAAAACACTGTGAATAAATTTCTCCAAACTATGTGATGGAAATTTACATCACTATGCAGTAATTTCACTTGTAATGTATGGCAATCATTTTTTTGTAAATGTTTATCTTATGTTGTTTTTTAGGGAAACTTGAATGAAAGAGATATTGAAGATTATCTTAGTAAGTTACAAGGCGGTTGGCTCTCAGAAGATGACCTCGATGACCAAGATTCCGATGATGAAAACCGCGATTCTGAAGTTATAAGAGTGTTGCAGGAGGAGAACGACGACGATGATGATGATGTGGATGATGTGGATGAAACTGCTGACATTGATCCTCCTCTTGTAGAAACAGAAGATCAAGAACCCTCTCACCCATCAACTTCATCCAATTTGTAGTCTTCATCCAGTTTTTCATTTGACAAAAGAAGCTTGATTTGGAAAAAAAGGAATCTGGTGTATGACACAGATAAAATTACTTTCTTGGGGAGTTCTACTGCTTCACGTGGTCTATCACACCTAGAAACTCCATATCAATGTTTTAACCATTTTATCACTGAAGATTTTATCAAAACATTAGTAGAGGAGACAAATTTATATATAATACAGAGTAATCCCAGTTCATCTATAACATTTACAGAATATGATTTGTATAAGTTCTTTGGTATATTATTGTACATGTCAGTAATCAAATTTCCTAGCACAAGATCATACTGGTCGCCAAAGTTTGTGTTAGATATTAAAGGTATAAGTACCTATATTGTTTACCGTACGAAGTACGTAGGTACAGTAGGTAAGCGCGCGCAAACCGCGCGCGCCTCGCTCATGTAAATGTGTATGCAACTGACTCGCTATTTTATTGCACGTGTTCCCGCTCTTCTCCTCAAATACCTAACAGTGGCGACGAGGTCGAACCTTTATAATAAAATATGTTTTCCAACGGTGCTTTTGGTACTCTCACCAGCTTTGACCATATAACGTGCGAATGGGAAACCTATAAGTCGCGCCTCGCACAGTGGTTCATTGCAAACGACGTAAACGATGCGTCGGACAAAGCCAAGGTCAAACGGAGAGCAATATTGTTGAGTGCGTTGAGTGAGTCGAGCTACAAGCTAGCGAGTGACCTGGCGTTGCCGCAAAAACTGGAGGAGGTGGAGTACGACGAGATTATCAAGCTACTGGATAGTCACTTTACTCCAAAGCGCCTCGGATTTGCCGAGAGATTTAACTTTATTTAGAAAAGGAAAAATACGACCGCGGGCAGGATTCGAACCTGCGTCTTCTGGTTCGGTACACCAGACGCTATGACCACTAAGCCACCGCGATACCTACCCGTCATGTCGAATTTTTCCTTCACATACTGAATTTACGTCTTTATGGTGACGTCAGTAACACCTAGAGGAGCGTCTGTTCAAAAGGTCGTATTTCACTTTCCAAGTTTTTATTTTTTTTATTTTTTTTTGAACTCATAACAAAAAACTCCACTGAATGAGCCTAAATACTTGTTCAAAAGGAGCGTATTTCCCATATAATAAAATCTTAAAAAATTGGATTCCAATCAAAACGGATGTATTTCTGCATTAAAATGTTGTTTTGGATTGTTTTAAACAGAACAGGCATATTTCTTCTACAAATAGCATCTTTTATTTATTTTTCTGTTCAAAAGGTCATATTTTTTTCCATACATAACAACTTTAATAAAAATCGATTTGTTTGACTAAAAAACGGTATCGAGTCAAAACATGACGGCTGTACGTTGAATGTCATTGCCAATAGCAACCCTAAAAAAATAAAAAATAAAAAAAATTATGACTCTACATCTCTATAACGACGTCGACAGATGACACTGACAGAAGTTACTCCTAACGTTTTGTCTTTCGATGCGAGTTGATGGATTTTGTGAAATTTTGAAGTTTGGAAGTTATTATAAAGTAAAAATCAGAGTGAAAATGGATGAGCAAGGTTTAGTCGAGACCTTGAATGCTGGTTCAAGGAAAAAAAAGCGTAAAGAACGTTCGGAATACCGTAAAACGTAAGTGACATTCTAATGTAGGTTCTTAGTTCGATATCCTGTTTTCTTATTAAGACAATAACTAATTAATATACTTTTTCTATGTATTTTTTCAGGACTTACACAGATAAAGATCCCTTGTGCATAAATTATAGATGTCCATGTAATCACAAGTCGCTAAAAACTTTCAAATGTAAACGGTTGACATTACAAGATATCATAGAAAACAGAAAGTTGTTTTTTAAACGGCGTGGGAAGGTAGATCAAGATATTTATCTTTCTAGGCTCTTAGCACCGTATGAGCCACTAAATCGAGGAAAGTCAAATCCAAGAGCGACAACGAAAAATCGAAAGGTTAGTTGCACCTACCATCTATTTATAAATAAAAAACTGACAACAGTGTGTAAACATGTGTTTCAAAAAACTTTTTCAATTGGAGAAAAAAGGCTAAGAAACTTAAATGTTAGGCTGAGTCAAGGGGAAACACCTACAGAGAAGCGAGGTGGGGACAGGAAAGCAGCCAAGTCAAGAGAGAAAAAAGAAAAGTTAAGAGAATTCTTGAAAAAGTTACCTGCTCAGGAAAGTCACTATAACAGACAGAAAAGCAAAAGAATTTATTTGTCATCTGACCTAAACGCTGCTAGATTACTCAGAATCTATAACCTGTCAGTGCCTAGAAATTTATGGGTTTCCCGCACCATGTTCCACAATATATTTTGCAATGAATTCAACATTGGGTTCAAATCCCCAGCTACTGATGCATGCAGTGTTTGCATATTGTGGACGAATAAAATAAAAAATGAAACCAACAGTCAACGAAAGCAAACACTGATGGTTGAAAAGAGGGTTCACAAACTAAGATCCAATGCTTTCTATGAACTATTGAGAACACCAGTTGCCAACAGCATAAGGCTGTGTTTTGATTTGCAGAAGGTATTACCATTACCAAGAACACCTATACAAGACGCATTTTACAGCAGGCAAATCAGTTTTTACAATTTTTGTATAACTGACGTAGACAAAAAGCAACCTGACTTTTTTGTATGGGATGAGACACAGGCTTCTCGTGGGTCTCTAGAAATTGGATCAGCATTGCTGACATACTTAACCAATTTAACTATTCCTGAAAATGTCACGTCACTGAAGTTGTTCTGTGATGGATGTGGTGGACAAAACAAAAATAGCCACATCCTACATTTACTAATTTACTGGTTAGCTAATAACAATAACACAATTGAAGAAATCACAATAACTTTCCCTGTTCGTGGGCATAGTTTCTTGCCAGCAGACCGCATATTCGGTAGAATAGAAAAAGATATTAGGAAAACACCTATTATTACACACAGGACAGGATACATAGAAATCATAGAGAAACATGGAAAAGTTCATGACATTGGCTTTGATTGGACTCTCAAAGATATAAAAAAGTTGGAGCTAAATTACAAAAAGCTTACAAAAATTCAAACTGCTAAGAGAATTAAAATTAAAAAAGTTAAAGGTCCAGGAGGTCGTTTCAAAGATGTCAAAATTTGTGCATTTCAAAACTATCGTTTTGAATCGGGTCAAGAAGAATTTGAATCATTATTGAAACGTGGTAAACGACATCCTAAACAACTGCAAGAACAACCAACAGGCAAAGGTCTTACTGGAAACAAAAAAAAAGATGTCATATTATTATTAATAAAACAATTTGGTGAAGATTGGGCCTTGATTGAAGATTTACAATGGTATAAAAACATTCTTCATGAGCATAACGCACTCAATGAGAATGAGGATGAGGATCATGATCATAACCATAATGAGGACAGTGAATGCATTTGCATGGAACCTGACATTGGGGATATTAGAGTTTAAGGGATTGAATAATATTTTGTAATGATTAATGATAAAAAAATAAATGATGTGAAAAATAATTTTGTATCTGTCTCATTATAAAATCTAATTTCAGCTCAGAGTAGAAGTAGATATACATCAAAGTATTGCTCATAATTGATTGATTTTTTTATTTTCACAGAATGCCAAAAAACTTCACTAGTATTTCTCTTTATTTTGTATTTCCAAAAAGTCCAGTCCAAAAAGTCACAAAGCCTTATTTCTAAAAGTGTTAAATCAAAAGGGCATATTTCTAGAAGTGACAAATCAAAAGGTCGTATTTCTAATTTGTCCGATCAATAAGTCGTATTTCTAAACTAAAATTAAATTTAAAAAAAAAATGATGTATTTTTTTTATTTTTTTATATGCATGTATTATTGTAGTCTTAATCCTCACAATGAGCTTACATTTAATTAAATTTTAGCATTTTTATAATAGAAACTAGATGTTTTTGTCTGTTTTTGTGAAGTTTGTTTATCATAGAAATACGTCCTTTTGAACAGATGCTCCTCTATTGAAATGCAAGTTTTTGCTTTTCAACCAAAAGAATAAAGAATAAAAAAGATAGAAAGATTTAACTTTTACTCGGCTATGCAACGACCAGGCGAAAGTCATACTCATTGGGCAGCAAGGATTAGGGGATTGGCAGCACATTGCGGGTTCAAAAATTTGGAAGAGGCCCTTCTAGACAAGTTTGTCATGGGAATGGCAGCGGGTCCCGAGCGTGATAAGTTATTCGCGAAGGAACTGCAGGAATTGACACTGGTCAAAGCGGTGGAGCTGGCGGAGAGCGTGCGAGCGGCGCGAAAAGCGTCTACTAGCGCGACGGCGGGCACGCCCTACGGCAGCGGCGCGGGCTGCGCGAACGGCGCGACGCTCGCGGCGGAGGCTTCCGGCGCAGCAACTGACGGTGTATTCAGTATCTCCAAGAACGAAAAGTGCAATGTGTGCGGTTATACCAATCATAAGTCCAATCAGTGCCGTTTTAAAAACTACAAGTGTAAAAAGTGTAACCGAAAGGGTCATTTAAGTAGGATGTGTGCGGCTAACTCGAAATTAAATGACGTCGACAAAGGTATTGCGGATGTCGGAGACGATGGTGAGTCACCCGTATATAATATCAAGTGTGTAAGGTGCAGACCGATGTCAGAATCTGTTAAGGTCAACGGTATATTATTAGAATTTGAATTAGACAGTGGCTCAGCAGTTAATGTTATCTCTGATAAAACATACTACTCTTATTTTAAAGAAGTACCTTTGTCCGACACTGATAAAAGACTATTCAGTTATACAGGAAACAAAATGATGACATTAGGTTGTGTCCGGTTGCCTGTGTCGTATGTATCCAGCACACATATCCTAGCAGCGTTGCCATTTACACGGCAATTGCCGTGTAAGGGCGCGTTCCCACCGTGTCGTGACGACAGATAATCGTGTAGTTTTAAGTGTCGCGGCTTATATGTTTAAATGGAGGTGTTCACATTTAGAACGACACAATTTACTGTCGTCTACGACATGCAGTGCAGTGACGACACTTTGTCGTGACAGTGGGAACGGCAAGCACGACAGTCGTAAAACGATAAAAAATCGTGGACGGCAACTCTATGTAGACGAACACGTGTTTTCCCTTCCCTCTCGCACCCGCGCGCCCCTCTCGTCTGTACTCGATTTGCTTTGTGCGTGTTAGAACTTGTCAGACTTCTGCGCATGGTGGACGTATAACAATGGCTAAAAATATAACACCGGAAGTTTTAATTCCACTTGTGGAACAAAGGGCTGTCCTTTGGGACAAAACTTTAGACATTTATAAAGACAAAGGTTTGAAATTAGCCGCGTGGAGAGAAATTTGTTGCGTTTTTGAACCTAATTTTGAGAAGTTGGAGGAAAAGGAAAGAAAAGATTTCGGTAAGTTTCTGAAACTTTTTATTTATTATGATACGTGTGCTGTAATGTTTTGCCAAGGTACGGAGCCTATTTCAGATACAAAATAGTCGGAAAATTGTAAGCGCACTGCGTTTCCACCACCTTCGTTTGAACGCAGCTGTGTTGCAGGCATGTTTACCAGGGGCATAACGGTTGGGGTATTCTCCAAGTATATAGCGTCTTTTTTTATTAAAAAATTATGTAATACCGTACAAGCCTTTACAACTTCAATAGCTGTTTCTGCACATACATCCAATGGTCTATGCAAGATCCTCCATTTATTGGATAAGATACCAAAAGTGCATTCAACATATCTTCTCGCGCGGCTTAGACGGTAATTAAATATCTTTTTCTTATTGTCTAAATGAGTACCGCCATAAGGTCGCAATAAATTTTGTGACAATGTAAAGGCTTCGTCTCCAACAAATACATATGGTATTTCTTCTTGCATATTTTCGTGTAATGGCGTGGGTCTTGGTATATTTAAAGTACCATCATTTAGTTTCTTCCAAAAATTGGATTGTTTTAGGATAGATGAATCACACTCTTTTCCGTATGAACCAATACTAACGTAAATGAAACGGTATTCTGAATCAACAATTGCAAATAAAATAAAAGAAAAATAATCCTTATAGTTAAAAAACATAGAACCACTATTTATTGGCTTTGTAATCCTTATGTGCTTGCCGTCCAGCGCACCGAGGCAATGAGGAAAATTTGCTTTCGTTTTAAAAGCTTCAGCGATCGCTTTCCATTCTTCTTCGGTATTGGGCAACTTTAAATATTCTGCACTTAATACGCTCCAAATAACAAAACACGTTTCTTTGATTATTTTGCTGATGGTTGACATTCCCACTCTAAAATTATAATGCAGTTGTTTAAACGAACATCCCGACGCCAAATATCTGTAAATAAATACAACAGCTATTATAATACGCTTATATTCGAGAACCAATGCCCTAACATTATAATTATGTATAAACATATAATCAGTCTAATACGTAGTCCCTTACTTGTTCACGGAAACATCCGGGGATACTAGTGGAAAAACTCGATCTTAGTATAGTTTTTTAAACTCTGAAAAACGTGCAGATGTTTGCGTGAACAATAATTTGACTACGTATTAGACTGATTATATGTTAATACATATAATGTTAAATCTATACACAAACAAATTTTAATTTTAAGTCTATTTTACTTTTACAGCTACACAGATATCTACAAAGTGGACACATATTCGAGATGCATTTATGAGATCCCTGAAAAATGAAAAAGAAAAAAAACGATCTGGTGCAGGCGCAAAAACAACTAGGCCGTATGTTTATAAGAATCAGCTGTCTTTTTTATTACAAGTTACTGAGCCCCGTATGACCTCTGATTCATCTAATGAGCCTAATAATTCTATCTCTGATACATTAAGTGATGCAGCACCTTCTACTCAAAAAAAAACTAAGGCTGACAAATTAGATGATAAAATGTCACAATTTCTAGATTATAAATTAAATAATCAAGAACACCCACATGTGTCCTTTATTAAAGGAATTTTACCATCTTTGGCATCATTCGACAGTGATGACAATTTTGAATTCCAAACGGGTATTATGCAACTGATCCAAAAAATTAAAACGAAACGCCTTCGTAATAATTTATATGATACTTATGCAAACTATGGTGACTATCAAAACCATTTATCACAACCGACAGGATATTTTACACAAGATCCAGGTGCATCAACTTCGACTAGCAATCAAGTTATGGAACCGGCTGCATCACCAAATTCAGTTTATACTAATTTGTCTGATAGCACACAAGATTCTTTTAATTTTGACAATATATAATTTAAAGATGTCTTTACTTATAAAACGTGTAACTCTAAAATAAATCTCTAAATAAATAAATGTATACATTAATAAAGAATTTTCATTTTATTTACTTACCTTAAAGTTATCACTAGTCTTTCTTCGGCACTTATACAATTTCTGAAATGTGTGTTTTCTCTTCTAAGATTGTCTGCAAGTCGTGCCAGTAGGCTATCAAAGGTGGATACAGTCATTCTTAAATACTCATAAAACTTTCCATCATCACTTTTTAATTCTTCTATATAACTCTGACATAATCCTAATGGAATTCTTTTCATTAACATTGGATGTACCCAGTACTTTCTTTTCATTGCTTGCTTCATTTTCCTTCTTTTCAAAAAGTAATACATTATTAAAATTTCATCTTCGTCCATTGAACTCAGGAGAGTAAACGCACTAGTGATCACCAAGCGAACGCAGAGGCGACTAGATTTGTAGCTTGCTGATGATGTGTAAACGACAAAGCGACTGCCGGGAAACGATAAAATGTCGTCGCGATCCAATGGGAACAGCTAGATACGACAGTCGCTAAACGATAAAAAATGTTGACGACAAACAATCGTTATAATGGGAACAGGTAGAGACGACAGTCGTCGAACGATAAATTAGTCGTTACGACATAGTGGGAACGCGCCCTTACACGGCAATTTGGGTCTATTCACCAATAAAACACGGTACACGGCAATATGTTCATTGCCGTGTTCTAAAACACGGCAATCCAATGGTTACCAACTTTTTCCGATAATTTTATCGATAGTCGATAAGTCGTACATCGTTGGACTACACTAGACGTAGCCATGACTATGAGCGGGGAAATCCCGACGCGCATTCGAGGAAGATTCGCGCACACTTTATTGTTTATAGTACTCATTTCATTCATTCATTCATTTTGTGTAAAGTACATTATAAAGATATTCTGCTGCTTAACATTTATTTACTTTCTTGAAGTAAGTGAGGAAGAAGGGCCATGTACTCCAAAAAAGGTACAGAAACGAACACATTTACCCCAAAAATACCGATCTCAATGGGAGCAAGATAATAATTTTAAAGATTGGATTCAACCCGTGGATAACGACGTATATAAAGCAAAATGTAAATTATGTGACGTAAAATTGAGCTGCGAATTGTCAACTTTGAAGCGACACAACGAAAACAAACAACATCAGAAACATAAATCAAGTTTAAGCAATTCTAAATCAATTCAATCATATTTTAAAGGTGCCTCAACCTCTAAGGATTCTGACACAATGGTGACGGAAGCAGAAATTAAATTATGCGCATTTGTTGCTGAACATAACATTTCGTTTCTCGCTATGGATCACCTTAGCGAACTCATGCGATCCTGTTTTCCGGACTCAAAAATAGCAGCTGAAATAAAATTAAAAAGAACCAAATGTACGGCTACAGTTACAAATGTCATCGGCAAACAACATAAAGACACCCTCGCACTAAAGCTTCAAAAAACAAGATTCAGTGTTTTAGTAGATGAATCTACAGATATTGCCTGCTCCAAAACCATGTGTATTGTGGTCAAATTTTACGATACTACTTCTTCAAAAATTGAAACATGTTTATGGGAATTAGTCCCACTGTTTAGACACGGCGATTTTGACAAAAATGTAGAAGGCTGCACTGCAAATGTAATATATGAAGCAATTATTAAAAGTTTTTCTGATCGGGATGTACCTCTAACAAATATAATTGGATTTGCATCAGATGGGTGTAACGTTATGATGGGTGCGCACAATTCTGTTAGCAGTAAATTGAAAAATAATTTTCCGGGCATCAAAATATTCAAATGTATATGTCATTCCATGCACCTATGTGCCAGTGCGGCCTGCAAAGAATTACCGCGGCGCTGTGAGGATCTTGCGAGAAATATATACAGCTTTTTTAAAAATAGCTCGAAAAGGCAAGCCGAATACACAGAATTTCAGATTTTTACAAACAGTAAGATACACAAAATTCTCCATCCCTCTCAAACACGATGGTTGTCATTATTAGCAGTTGTTAACAGAATACTTGAGCAATGGGTCAGTTTACAATTATTTTTTTCGAAAAAATGGCTCGATGAGCGTATCTTTGCCACTGAAATAATTTACCACGACCTAAATGATCCTTTTGTCAAATTGTATTTTCTATTCCTGCAATGGGTGCTGCCAAAGTTCGTAAAACTTAATGAATATTTCCAGAGTAGTGAACCGAAATTGGTAGAATTGGATGAGAGGATGAGGATGACATTCAAAGAATTGTTATATTGCTTTCTTTCTCGAGACTATGTCAATCAAACAGATTTTGCAGAAATTAATCCGGATAACTGCGATAATCATATCCCTACGTTATATCTAGGTGTGAAAATCTTAAATCAACTTAAATAACCGGATATTATAAATAAACCAGATCATTTGAAAGAATTCCAAACCAGAGTTAAGAAATTCTTAATTACTGGTTGTAAGGAGATCCAAAAAAGATACGATTTTTCCGATCCTTTATTACCTTTATTAAAATATTTAATGCCAGAAGAAGCAATCAGTGAGAAAATCCGGGTAACATTTCCCACATTAATGCCTATAGTCGAAAGACTGCTTATAATTACAAGAGACGAAGATCTTCATCAGAAAATAGATGACGAGTGGCGAATGCTGCCGTCTGTAATTAAGTATTCCAAATTAGAAGTATCGCAAATGAAGACAGATAACTTTTGGTCAAAAGTTTTAGCGCAACGTGAACTCGGTAGCGAAAATTTAGCCGGTTTTGTCCTTAGCGTATTATCCCTCCCACACGCCAATGCAGACTGTGAAAGGATTTTCAGTGAGGTCAATTTGATAAAAAAAACTATTACTTCTACTATAAGTGGAACTTTACTAGCTAAGCACTTTATCCGATCCCAAGGAAATTGTGTAAATTTCAAACCGACAAAACAAATGATAGACAATATGAAAGAAAAAAATAAATATAAAATGAACAAAGATGAAGAAGAAATTTTGGATACCATAAGAAATTTGTATGATAACTGTGAAGAATAATGTTTTTATGTCATGTTTAATCTTATGTGTTAATTTAAAATAAAAAAATGTACACGGCAATTTTGTAGTTTTTATTCCAAAACACGGCAATCCAGATCCCAAAACACGGCAACTTAAAATTTCGAAATGGTAACCCTGTATCCTAGAGTTCTTCGTGGTACGTAGTGGCGGGCCGCCGCTCCTCGGCCGCGAGTTTATACGTATGTTTAACTTAGAATTTGCCCCGGCGGCGGCGTCAGCCGTTAATTATTTAGATAAATCGGAGGATCGCACACGAACGGATATTGTATCCAGATTTCCCAGATTATTTTCCGATAAGTTAGGGTGTTTCAACAAATACGAGGTTTCCTTAAACTTAAAACCGAATGCCAAGCTATTATTTTTCAAAGCAAGACCTGTGGCGTTCGCTCTAAGAGAGAAAATTGATTTAGAATTAAATCGTCTCGTGAGTTTAGGTATATTAAAACCAGTAGAGTATGCGGAATGTGCGTCCCCGATTGTTCCTGTTTTAAAAAAAGACAGCAACGTAAGGATTTGTGCCGATTACTCGGTGACAATTAATAAACAATTAATCATTGAAAAGTATCCATTGCCAACCGTGAATGAAATGTTCTCCAAATTACACGGAGGGGAACAATTTACCAAGCTAGACCTCTAGAGAGCGTATAATCAGTTTTTACTCAAAGAAGAGTCGCAGCCTCTCACTTGTATAAATACACATCTCGGTCTTTTTAAATATACGAGGCTGGTGTTTGGCCTGTCTAGCGCTCCGGCTATTTTCCAGCGCGCAATGGAATGCGTACTCTCAGGTTTAGACGGAGTTTTAATTTTTTTTGATGATATCTTGATAACCGGTAATAATAGGAATGAACACGAAAATAGGTTAAGCTTAGTTTTACAGCGTTTAGAAAACGCAGGGTTAACCCTTCAGCAAGATAAATGCGAATATTTCAAAGACGAAATTTGTTACCTTGGTCATATTATCAATAAAGATGGAATAAGAAAATCACCTGATAAGGTCGAGGCTATATTAAAGGCTCCAAAACCGTCAAATAGTTCACAGTTACAATCATTTCTGGGGTTAATCAATTATTATAGAAGTTTCGTTCCAAATGCTTCCTCATTATTAAGCCCATTCTATGAATTACTGCATAAGAATAAAAAATGGGAATGGACTTTAGTTCATGATGAGGCATTTGAACGAATAAAGAAACTCTTAGCATCTGATCAGCTGTTAACCCATTTCGATCCCGGTGCAAAATTGATTTTAACCGTGGACGCGTCGCCATACGGTTTAGGTGCTATATTATCAAAGGTATCGCGTTCGGACGGCCGCGAGAGACCTATTGCCTTCGCTTCAAGGACGCTCTCGTCAGCCGAAAAAAACTATTCTCAGTTACAAAAAGAAGCTACCGCTATTATTTTTGGTGTAAGAAGATTCCACCAGTACTTATATGGTCGTGTTACACCTTTCATATTACGAACAGACCATAAGCCGTTGATTTCAATCTTCGGCCCATACCGCGGCATTCCTGAAGTGTCGGCTAATAGACTTCAACGATATGCGATATTTTTATCAGCGTACAATTATACCATCGAATATGTTCGTAGTGGCGATAACAGTGCAGATTATTTATCTCGGGCGGTATTATTAAATGTAAATAGTAATCAGTCTAGTGAGCAAGAGAGCGCGGAGGAGAGCGACTGTCAAGAGCGCGCCGCGTACGTTAACTTTGTTGTTGAAGGAAGTTTACCTATTACGTTGGATCAATTACGTTGCGAGACCGAACGCGATGAGATTTTAAAAATAGTTAAAAATTATGTTTTACATGGATGGCCGCGTAAAGTACACGACCTTAAATTGCAACCATATTTTGACTGCCGTTTACAATTAGCATTGGAAAATGAATGCTTAATGCGTGGTCATAAAGTAGTCATTCCGCACTCGTTAAGGGACAGAGTATGTAGGGAGCTTCATGACTCTCATTTCGGAGTGGTGAAAATGAAAGCTGACGCACGTAAACGGTTTTGGTTTCCCGGCGTGGACGCGGCGCTCGAGCGATTGGCAGCGGCCTGCGGGGTATGTGCACAACTGCGACCCTCCCCGAACCGCGCGCCCCCCTCACCCTGGCCATATCCGCCGCATGCGTTTTATAGAATTCATTTAGATTTTCTCGGACCCTTTAATAATCAAATGTTTTTAGTGATCGTTGACGCATTTTCTAAGTGGGTCGATTGTTACATAACTAGTTCTTCATACGGATCAAAAACCGTTATTAGTAAATTATGCGATTTTATGTCTAGGGTAGGGGTACCGCACACATTGGTGACTGACAATGGTACTTCTTTTACATATCCCAGGAATTCGAAAATTTTTGTTCATTAAATGGTATCCTTCATGTCTTATCACCCGCTTATCATCCGTCGAGTAACGGACAAGCGGAAAGCTTTGTAAAAATAATAAAAAAACGTCTTAAGAGTATTATATTAGAAAGAGATAGTGGTATAGTACCTCTTCAAGAAAAACTAGCAAAATTTTTATTTGATTATAGAAATTCGAAAAATAGTACCACTGGTAAGTCCCCAGCTGAACTAATTTTCGGTCGACCCTTACGTTCGCGATTGGATCTGTTAAATCCATGTCAATATGTCCCGACTTCCGTAAACCTTTCTCAGACAGTAGAGAAAAATCAGTCTTTACAGATTAAAAATAAGGGAGGACACATAAGACCTAAATTTAAAATAGGTAACGAAGTTTGGGTTAAGCGTTTCTGTGGGAACAATCGATTCTATTGGGTAAAAGGCGTTATAAAAGAAGAAATTGGAAATGTTATGTATTTAGTGCACATTCCGGAAGTAAATCACGATGTTACGCGGCACATTGACCAGATTAGACGTTTTGAAGCAGAAGACAAATTGACCGGGTCAACTGTCATCGAGGATTGGGACATGACAGAGGTAGAACCTGATGACAACTTAACACCGCAGTCGGGAACATCCGCCGGCTCAGGTGAGGAACAGATTCCACCACCCAGTGGTGCGTCCCAACCAGAAGGAGAGGAGGTTGAACAGTCACAGGCGCAGTCATCATCGGATACCAGGGAAATGTGTCTAGATACCTTAACGTCACACGCCACAGTAGAAAATGTTGACCAACAGAATCGACGATCTAAGCGGCACACTGTGCCTATTAATTATATTATAGCCATTTTTTTTAAAATGTGGGGGAGGGATTGTTAGATATTAAAGGTATAAGTACCTATATTGTTTACCGTACGAAGTACGTAGGTACAGTAGGTAAGCGCGCGCACACCGCGCGCGCCTCGCTCATGTAAATGTGTATGCAACTGACTCGCTATTTTATTGCACGTGTTCCCGCTCTTCTCCTCAAATACCTAACAGTTTGGATATGAGCCCATTTCTTCATCAATGCCACTGAACACGTTTGAGAAAATAAAGTTATCATTACATTTTAATAACAATGATCTTCACAAACCTATAGGTCATCCAGAACATGACACATGGCTTTACAAAATCCGCCCTGTTATCAAGCATCTCAATGAGAGGTTTGCCACAGTGCCAATGAATCAAAGACTTTCTGTGGATGAACAGATGTGTTCTACCAAAAAAGGGCATTTTTTAAAACAATATCTGCCATAATTTGATGTTCTCTGTGATTTGATGGGATATGCCCACAAGTTTAGAGGTATATTCTGGACAAGAGAATACAGAGAAGCTCACAGATGAACCAGATCTTGGTGCAACAGGAAATGTTGTAGTTCGTTTGCTTCGAGGAGTGCCAAGAAAGCAAAACCATATCATATACTTTGATAATTTTTATACCTCTTTGCCATTGGTAGTTTTTTTAGCTAAATCAGGAATTCACACAGTGGGAACTGTGCAACAAAACAGGATACCAAATAATAAACTTCCAAAGAAAAATTTCATGAAAAAATCTGTGCCCAGAGGTAGTTTTGAGGAAAGACTGTCTGTGCATGATGGTATAGATATGAGTTGTGTGGCTTGGAAAGATAATAAGATAGTAACCCTGCTATCTTCTTATGCTGGAGCATTGCCTGTAACTAAAGTCAATAGATTTGACAGGATAACGAAAGGAAAAATTGATATTACTTGCCCGTTTATTGTCCAAGAGTACAATAAACATATGGGAGGAGTAGATCTCATGGATAGCTTTTTGGGCAGAAATCATATAACAATGAGGTCTAAAAAGTGGTATTTGCGTATTTTTTTTCATCTATTTGATCTAGCTATTATAAACTCTTGGATTGTTTTTAAAAAAATGCTCAAGAAAGAGGTGAACCTAAAAAGAGTCTGCTTACAATGGCCAATTCAGAAATGAATTGGCCTTTGTGCCATGCAACAAACGAACCACCAAAGAAGCTAAAAGAGGGCGTCCTAGTACCAGTGTACTAGAAGAAGAATAATGGCTCATTTACATTAGGTCGGTTTGAGGTCGGTCACCGAAGGCGGCGGCCGCATTCGGTTTAACTGAAACGCTTACCTAAATTGAGTTGTTTACATTGGTCGGTTAACCGAATTCGGCGACTTGATTGATGCGGCGATTGTATATTGAACAGTCAGGTTGCAAGCATCGTCATGAACAGTCTTGTGTTAGAAGGATTTTTAACTGTGTGCGATGTAATACAAGAAGTTATGAGGAAAAAGTTTAAAAATAGGAGTACAAAGAGAAAGAGAGTGTGGATAACACCTCTATTAAGTCAACGGTCTTTGTTAGGAGCTTCAGTGTTGTTGTGTAATGAATTCAAAACTGATGATGATTTTTTATTATTTTTTAGAATAGATAGAAACCAATTCGAATGGTTACTGAATGAAATATCTCCGATTATAGAAAAACAAGACAGTGCATTTAGAAAGTGTTTAAACCCTAGAATAAAACTACAAATAACTTTACGTTTTTTAGCAACAGGCGATTCTTACAAAAGTCTTGAGTTCTTTTTTAGAGTTTCTGACAGTGCTATAAGTTTATTTATTCCAGAAGTACCTCGATAAATGACTTTAATGTCTCAGAAATGGAGACATTAAAGTCATTTATCGAGGTAAGTGGTTTATGTAGTAATTACTTTAATGTAGTTAATGTAAGTAAAACAACATTTTTTTTTACAATTAATATAATTTCAAAATTACGAAACGTGATCTTAAAGTTAATGGATCATGCATTTTGAGAATCTTCTAGGTTCGAAAGAACACCAATCACATTTGAGATAGAATCGTTGCTTGTATTTAGCTCTATGTTTTCAACTGCTATGTTACTTGGGCTACTAGTACTCATAGTAGTACTCGTAGTATAATTGGGTGTGAAATATTCATGTACTGGATAATTACTTGTAGTATGTGATGTTGTACATTCCTCAGATAAAATCCTCAACTCAAATTCTGTAATAGTTTGTTGAATTATTGATTTTGCTGAAATAAAGTGTTTTTTCGGCATTTGTCGCAACGAAGACGCAATGTATTTGCCAAATATATCATATTCATCATCCTTCATAGTTCCAACTTCTTTTCTTAAGTTGTCCAATTTCTCCAATGCCACAGCAATCACGTCTTCAGAGTTCTCGTTACCTTTATTTCCCACCACATGGTTTCTTTTGCGTTTAGGTTTTTGAGGTAAGTTTCGAGAATCATCAGAAAAATCAGTTGTATGTTGCGATGTACTTAAAAAGGTAGTTTGCGTGACATCACTGCCTGTATCGCTGATTGTTGAAGCACAATCAATATTTTCATCCTGAAATATAAAACATTTAAATTAGGTACTGGATCATCATGGTTGTTAAATAGGTAAGTCAATATAAGTAATTTTTATTTTTTTCATTTCAGATCCCGAAAACAGAAGAAGATTGGCTTAAAATCGCTAAAGGTTTCGAATTGAAATGGAATTTTCCAATTTGTATTGGAGCACTTGATAGTAAACATATTGTGATTAAGGCGCCACCAAACACTGGGTCAGATTTCTTCAATTATAAAAAAATTACAGTTTAATATTATTAGCTTGTGTAGATCACGATTATTGTTTTACGTATATTGACATTGGTGCAAAAAGCAGAGATTCAGACGGCGGTGTTTTTGATCATTCTCCCTTGAAAACGGCAATTGTTAACAATGCTCTTAATATTCCTGAAAGATATGTGTTCGTAGTTGATGCTGCATTCCCACTCAAAAAATTCTTAATGAAACCTTACCCGGGTCATAATCTTACTGTTGCTGAAAAAATATACAACTATCGACTATCCAGGGCTCGGAGGATTGTCGAAAACGCCTTTGGCATTTTGGCTTCGCGATTTCAAATATTTGGAAAACATATCAATTTAAATATTAAAAATACGGAGAAAGTCGTGAAAACATGCTGCTGTCTTCATAATTGGCTGCGTAAAACATCCCCTGCACATGCACACTTTGAATATTCAAATACCTGGAGATCTAATTTTCTATCATTTGTTGAAGAAAACAATATGGACTGTAGTGAAGCAAGACAAAAACGAAATGCTTTACGTGATTATTTTAACAGTGATACTGGCGCTGTTTCTTGGCAAACAAATTGTCTTCAATAAATAAATAAATAATATGTAATTACTGTGTTAATTTAAGTTAATAAACTTGCTTACCATATTTGTATTTGTATGACTTTTACTTGTATATGTCCTCAAAAATCCATCAGCTATTTCAAACCACGCCATCTTTGGTTTATAAACAGATTGTGTACTGGCACCGGATCGGAAGCTAGCGTCAATTTTTTTTCTTTCTTTTATGTAGGTAGACCGTAAATTTTTGCGTGGTAAATTATGGCGTAATATTCAACAAGTCTCTGATTCTTTCATAGGCGTTATCTCTAGCGTCTCGATTTCTGTACGACTTATGTGTAACATTCCATAGAACTTCGTTTTCCCAATACAGTTCCACCAAGTGCGTCATTTCCGAGTCACTTAATTTTCGAGAGGCCATTTTATGCACAATCGTGCGCGTGCGGCGGACTGGCTCGCGGTCTTCGAACTGAGCTGCGGGCTGCGGGCGCCGGGCGACGGGCGGGGCACGGCGCACTCGACACCGACAACGGGCTCGACCGAATACGGCCAAACCGAATACGGCCAAACGAATACCTGTTTATATTAATCGGTGACCGAATACGGCCTGCAGCCGAATACGGTCTAACCGACTTAATGTAAATGCGCCATTGCAATAAAAAAAAAGAAAAGGTTCTCCAGCTCCACCACCTCCAAAAGACATAAGAAAAGATGTTGCTGAACATTGGCCAAAAGTAGGTGGGTCACTCCGGTGCAAATTTCCCAAATGTAAAGGCTATTCCACAATTTCGTGTAGTAAATGTGGCGTCAATTTGTGCTTAAATAAAAATAATAATTGTTTTTTAAATTATCATAAAGAAGATTGAGTAAACAATATTTTTTTATTTATTTAGTACTGAGCTAAATATGTGACAATGCATGATGATGTAAATTTCCATCATATTGTTTTTTACATAATACATATTTTTATTTACATTAGGATTTTTTTAAATATTTTTCCTTTAATCTAGAGCATTAATTACATCACCCTGATTTATTTAAAAAAAATAGAAAAAATCATGCAAAGAAGGGAATCTAGCTATTTTTAAGTGACAGTATAACATTTTGACATCTTGCAAAGGGTCTTTTTTCATACTACTTTTTTTCAACTTTCAATTAATTATTCTAATTTGATACCAAAAATTTGAAATTATCAACAAATTAAAATACATACAATTGTAGGGAAGGCTGGCACACGAGCTGTGGTTTGTGGCCCACCAAATCCTTCACCCATTATGTCCAGCACCCGTAATTCCCAATGTGCAAGAGAAGCAGAAGATGGACCACCACCAGTTCCTGCATGCATTCTGTGTACAGCTGCAGCATTTTTTTTGGCCATGTGTTTTCTGTCGGTCCACACCTGTAATTATTATAGGTACTTAATAATATTCGTAGTAAGTACTCTTACTACTTACATAAAATCGATATCAAATAATTGCCTTAAAATTGTTGAAAATTTACTGTGCTAGCTGTGGGGCAATGCGGACTCATACTATAAATATTACAATAATAATACACAAAATTGTGTAGACATAATTATTTAAGCAAACTTGAATGATTGAAATATTAATTACCTTTTGCCATTGTTGCACAGTTTTTACACTGCCCCCCAAAGAATTGAGCAGCTGAGTTATTTCCTCCCACAACCGCTTTGCTCGGGCCCTCCCATCAGCTGTCCTGAGTAGACCTCTAGCTAAGTCTTTATGCTCGTTGTGGAAATCAAGCAAGGCGTTTAGCTGGTCGGTGCTGCATGACTGAGATATTCTCTAAAAGTAATAAAACGTAGTCACAACTATAACTAACTTTAACTTTATCACAACAAATTGCATTAATACTTACTTCTTCAAAACTTCCTTATTTAAAGTATTTAAATCAGTTGTACACTCACAGACACACCTTAGGCACACTTCTATAATTTCACAACTGAGAAAAATTTCGAACCAAATAAGTTTTAAAACCACTTCAACTCTCGATTGTTTAAAACAAAATCTCGCGCGTCTGCAAGTTTTGACATTTTAAAATGTGACAATGAGGCCATAGAGAATATTTAGTGTTTTTAACAAGCTGAGCACTTATCATTCACTCCGAACATCGTAAAAAAAACGATACGATATACGATATCGGATTCGAACATTTGTTAGAGTAGGGTAGATGCGATACATTCGGAGTAGTATCGTATCGTTTCGAATATATCGTTATCGATTTTAAGAGTAGACCTCCAGTACTAAGGGGTGGATGGAAACAGATATTTTCTATAGTTATATGGAAAAAGTTTTTATTCCAAGTCTGGGCGAAGAGCGCCCGGTTCTTATTGTATATGATGGTCACTCAACTCACGTTGATGTAAGAGTTGTGGAGCTGGCAATCCGAAACCGTGTCACAATTCTTAAACTACCGCCACACACATCACATTTGCTGCAACCTCTTGATATAGCAGTATTCAAGTCATTCAAGTCAATATGGGATGCCAAGCTGGTAAAGTGGCAGCGTAGAAATATTGGCACAAAAATGCCAAAAAAATTTTTCGCTCAAGCGCTCGCAGATACTTACCTCGGCAAGAAACAAACCCCGATATAATCAAAAGTGGATTTAGAAAAGCTGGGATTTTTCCTTTTAATGCGCACGTGATATCTGTGGACAAGTATGATCCAGATGCTTACAAAAGATATCAGAAGTAAATTTTGAATCCACACAACCGACACCCAAAAACCCGGTCACTAAAAGAAATTTGGGTTGTTCCGTATTCATCCTATGACGTCTCATCCCATTTCTTTACTCATCCCAAACTAATATTCCTTACTAAACCCATTAAATTATTTTAATATATTTCCTTAATTCAACCCAAATGCATTCCGTACTCGTCTCGAAGCAAATAATACCAAAAAGGTATGGATAGCAAACGAATACTTATTTTCTTGCAGAAAATTAATATGTATCTATGCCTTCGATAGAACGACTTTCTAGGATTAAAAAAATAAAAAATGGTAATGTACATTTTTGAATTTTTAGTAAACAAGTCGACGCACATACCTTTGTCTATGTGACGTCACTCATAAACAGTGCGAGTGCGAGAGAGAACATGATGTGCGCTGTTTCATTTGCACACTTTATTGCACCGTTCGGCCGTCCGTCTGTGCGTTTAGTTTAAATAACTTTAATGGCTTTTACGTAAAAAAGTGAAAGAGATAGCAATAGCTACTGTCTTGACCCTTAACCGGTTTTAATCGTTTTAACGATGTTGTGGATCGGTTCTTATCAGTTTACCACTAACTGGCATACTGTGTGTCAACGCGTGTTAAAAATGCACCAGAACCGTGATAATGACTTACGTTATGTAGAATCGCAACGAGGCCGTAAATTGTTGTTATATAACGGTTTTCAATTTCATAAAAAATACGACAATAAGGATGGAAGCGTAATGTGGCGTTGCACAAAAGCACCAGCTTGCTTTGGTAGTGTGAGAGTGTTAAACGAAGCCGTTCAAAAAGAAAATCCTCATAGTTGTGATCGTAGTGAAATAACAAATGTTGTGAAAGAAGCTTTGCACAATCTCAAGGATAGAGTGAAGTCATTACAAGGTGAACCAATATCGACAGTGTATCAAGAAACTTTATTGTCACTACATGAACGGGGGCTCAATTTAGTAACAAACCTCCCAGAATTTAAAAACATCAAGACTGGTCTCTACAACGCTCGCAATAAGAGCCATAGAGTAAAAAAAACAACTTTTAAAAATAGCGCTGAAGTAGAAATTCCCGGTACATATCAGGATTTTTTACTTTTCGACTATCAAGAAAATGAAACACGCATTATAGGATTCGCATCACAGGAAGGGCGGCAAAGAATGGCAACGATTCGAGACTTCTATGCTGATGGTACGTTTAAATGCTGTATTAAACCATTTTACCAACTTTATGTTATACATGGAGATTTGAGCAATGACAGCGAAAATTCCTATATTATCCCGTTAGTATATGTCCTACTTATGTCAAAAAAGGAAAAAACTTACACTACAATGTTCCGTTTGATTAAAGCTCAAATACCAAATTGGAATCCGAAGAAAATTGTAATTGATTTTGAAAAGGCTGTGATGAATTCAATTCAAACGGTACTACCGAATACAGAGATCAAAGGTTGTTATTTCCACTTTTGTCAAGCTCTTGTTAAACGAGCAAAACAACTAAAAGTTACAAAAAACAGAAATCAGCTCAAACATCTTGCCCTATGTTTGGCTTTGCCATTGTTACCAGAACATTTGATTGACGACGCTTATCTATACATTATGGGGGACTGTCCAAGAGAAAACAATATTACTAAATTTAATGACTATTTGGTGAAGACATGGCTAGAGGGGGGCAAATTTCCAACACATATTTGGAATGTATGCGGGCAAAAAAATAGAACGACCAACGCTCTCGAAAGTTGGCATGCGACAATAAATAGATTTATTCCAAACAAAAAAATAAATATGCTGAAATTGCTACATGTTTTAAAAAGAGATGCCCTTCTACAAAACGCGAGAATGTTACAACGACAAAATGGTGCATCGACCTCTTCGTCAGCTAATGAAAAGGAAAATGAAGACCGAATCAACAGGGCTATTCAAGAATTAGTTGATCAAAAAATAGTGCTGGGTCACTGCCTAGAAAAACTAGCTCCATTTATTTATTTTAAAGTGTAAATGTATCGTTCGAATACATAAGTCTTGGTTTTAAAAAGATATTCCTATGATTAATCTAGAAATGGAAGTAATAATTTATATTTTTTTATGATTTGAAGACGTACCTAAAGTTGATACCTATCTCAAAACGATATTGTACTAGTCTTAAGTTAATGGTCCATCTGTAATCTGTGATTTCTATCTATTTTTTATTTTACCTAGTTCATAGTGCCTAAAGTTGATACCTATTTTAAATCGATATTGTACTAGTCTTAAGTTAATGGTCCCTCTGTAATCTGTGATTTCTATCTATTTTTTATTTTACCTAGTTCATAGTGCCTAAAGTTGATACCTATTTTAAATCGATATTATACTAGTCTTAAGTTAATGGTTCCTCTGTAATCTGTGATTTCTATCTATTTTTTTTATTGTACTTAGTTCATAGTGCCTAAAGTTGATACCTATTTTAAATCAATATTGTACTAGTCTTAAGTTAATGGTCCTTCTTGAATCTGTGATTTTTATATACTTTTTTATGTAGTTGATAGCAAAAGTTAAAAAGTATTAATTTGTTGATTTTATAAAGATATTACATAGCTTTATTTATTTTAAGTTAATTCTAAACAAATTTATATCCAAATGTGTACAAAACGCTTTTGATCAGACAACCTAGTAATAACATAATAATGAAAGAAGATTTAACATTGTTGATTGTGAAATGTTTGCTTAAAATATTTTTGTTCATTATAGTTTATTTTATAAAAAAAAACATTTTTTAGTTATTTGAAAAGCTATAATTATGTATGTGAGAACAGAGAACAGAAGATAGGAGTGATGATATTTTTTTAAATATATGATTCTATCAAATTTCCTGCAGTTTTATTTAATAGAACAACATAAAAGCAAAAGCTTACCTTTTAAAATATTTCCAAGAAATATATTTTTGTTCAGACCGTACACACAAATCTAACGTTTTATTAGGTAGTTTTACAATAGGTTGAGCAAGGAATACGGATGGGATAAATAAAGAATTTTTAATAATATTATTGTTCTGGGTTGAGTAAGGAACATAAATAGGTTGAGTAAGGAAAAAATAATGAGTAGGATGAGACGTCATAGGATGAATACGGAACAACCCAGAAATTTGCATTGATTTGTTTAATACCTTACGCTCGCCAGTTTCAAAGTCTAGAGTCCAAACTTTGAGTTTTTTGGCTAAACAGCCAACCCAACTACCTATATGTTTACAGAAACCACCCAAAACTGATGAGGTTACCTTGCTGTCTCAGGTATCGAAATGCGATAGCCAGACGTTGAGTTTTGTAGCAAAACAGCCATCCCAAATGCCCAAATGTTTACAGAATTTTAAGCAAACACCAACTCAAAATTTGTCAAAAATTAAAATAATCTCGAACGTTATTATCAAAAAAGCACCTCAACACTCACTTCGATTCCAACCCGAGCCGTCATGCACATTCGAAGAATTGCTTTTAAGGAAAATTCAACAAGACAAAAAAGATAATTTACCCACAAAAAAGAAACGTGTCACTAAAGCCTTGTATCCACTTGAGCATGCTCAGGCGAATGAGCGGCACATTTGGCCGAGCCGCTCAAGTGGAGACGCCTGAGCACGCTCGGCCAGAGCAAATCCGAGCGCGCTCAGGGCGAGCGATCTGTCGGTTTTTGTCCGTGCTCAAAGGCGCTCAGTATTCGCTCGGCGCTCAGTGTGGACGGTTGTTTTGTGTTTGAGGCGAGCGCGTCGAATTCCCCGAGTTTTAATTACGTTTACTTTATCTGTTATTTGAAAAATGAGTGGCTTGTGGGATAACGAGGCTTGTTTAACATTAATTGATGCGTATGAATCAAAGAGGGTGTTATGGGATAGTACATACGAAGAATACTATAATCGCATAAAAAAAGGAAGATGCTTGGCGTGATATCAGTGAAACATTAAACATTAGTGTAGAGGATGTAAAAAAAATAATTGTAAGCTTGACAGGTTCATTTAGACGAGAACGATCAAAGCAAAAACGAAGTTCTAAAACGGGAAGTGGTAAGTGTTATTAGTGTTTATTTGATCCGTCAACATGTTATTTTTATTTACATACCATATACATACATATATATGAATTACATAATTCAATATTTTTGTTTCAGGTCAAGATCAAGCGTATGTGTCAAAATGGTTTGCGTTTGATGGGATGAAATTTTTAATGGATAAAAGTGAACCAAATGAAACTCGAGATAGTTCCAATGTACGTTTATTTATTTTCATAATCTATACTGATATTATAAAGAGGTAATGTTTGCGAGTTTGGAACTCACAAACACAACAAACTCGCAAACATTACCGGAGATTACTCTGGTGCTTCTGGTCCAATATGGATAATTCTTTCACTAATATAAAGGTACAGTATGGTTATATATTTTGTGAAAATTAACTGAACTGATGAACTGCGTCAACCAACTCAGAAAATATTACGGCACTTTTGAGCTCAGCTAATTTTCAGAAAATTCTTATAATTAATTTCTTTGATTTGGTTGGTAGATCTCCTGGGTACGTGTGGCAAAGAAGAGAAGGATTGTAATGGCTCATCGTTCCTAAATGTACCTACCTGGAATTATCTCGCCATTTTCTTCCCTATCAAAAATCCCAATGGGACAGTAGTATTCTCTAGTAGGTATAGTTTCTTTGACGCATGAAGTTATGCAAATGCGTAATAGCCATTACAACTGAAACCGCATTATTAGTGTCCATTGCAATCGGTTTACGTAATACTCTGAAAACGGATGCGATAATACCAAATACATTCTCGACGACTCGTCTAGCTCTTGAATGTCGATAGTTGTAAATTCGTTCGAGAGAACCTCGTATATAATTATTACCAGCAAATGGTTTCATTGTATATTCATTAAGAGCAAAAGCGTTGTCTCCTACAATACAATAAGGTACTTTTACATTATAAGGAATTTGCAATATCTTTGGTGGTGGAATATTCAAAGTTTTATTTTCAAGTTCTCTATATAAATTGGTATGTTTAAATACACCTCCATCAGAAATTCTACCCTTACATCCAACGTCAACATATATAAAATTATAGTCAGCATCTACTACCGCAAATAATACAATACTAAAGAAATCTTTATAGTTTCGATATTCAGCTCCACTATGGGGCGGTGCTATGATTTGAATATGCTTGAGTAGGATATTATTGGGCATTCTACCCCACCTGCCGTTCCTGCGGCTCACTCCGTTGTGTAGGAGCCGTTCAACATTTCCGTTTTAAAACTTGATTTACTTATGCTGGGGCCACACTAGCGAGAAATGCCATTAATTATCGCGATAATGGACGTTAACTATAGGTGTAGCCACAACTTAACGGGATAATTTGACAATGGCATTAACAATGCCGTTTGGCGTTAGGCGATAGCTTTGGAGGCGGTACATGAGCATTCATGTTGACCGTTAAAGTGTAGCCACCCACTTTAATGCGTTAAAAATTATCGCAATAATTATCGAGATAATGGGCATTTGACGTTAAACGCTAGTGTGGCCCCAGCATTACCGTTCTTACGTCTCACTTTGTTTGCCTCGAGCCTGACTGTACAGTGTATAATGATACGTTTTGACGACTTCTTTTAAGACACGTGAATTTGCGGTTCTGAAAAGAACCTTTTGTGAACACGGTAAACTGTTTCACTACACTACTTTACTGTCATTCAGCATTTTAGAGACCCGAAATTATTACTTCTAGGTTTTAGCTGAAAACCAAATTGGGCAGTGGTTCTGAACCACTATTATATCAGCACTAGAGAGTAATAACTACGCCACCGTTACTTTCGGAGTACCGCAGACCCGCGAATTGAACACTAAACCACTATAACTTTAGTTGACAAGTTTTATAACAACAAGTTTTACACATATTTCGTTTACTAATCGAACTATACGACTATACGAGCATAAAGCGCCGACAACATGAAACATGACGCGCGACAGTAAATATAAGTGACGCTGCAACGTTGCATAGTGTCCCGCAACATGACCCACAACATTGTACGTGACGCGGGGCATGTTGCTTGCTCCCGCCTCGAGAGCGAGCGCACGTGTCCCGCGTCAGTGTTGCGCCATTTGTCACTGAGTGTAGTCGCGTACGCAACGTGCCTTTAAAATGTCTGTAGTGTGGGGAAATGATACCGTGCTTTTGCTTATAGAGCTTTACGAAAGTCGTGACTTGTTGTGGGATACTTCACACCGTGACTATCGAAATAAAATAAAGAAAAATTATGCATGGGAGGATATTGCCAAGGCGCTTAAATTGCCTAGAAAAGAAATAGAAACCAAAGTTCATACCCTGCGTTCGCAATTTGTCCGAGAAAGGAAGAAAGTGAAATCGTCAAAAACTACTGGTAGTGGACGAGAGGACGTGAAGTCCAGTGCATGGTTTGCGTACGATGCAATGAAATTTTTGCTAAAGGGAGCCACAACTTCTGGAAACTTGGACACTTTGGACACAAACGTAAGTCATACTTTAGTTATTTTGTCATTTGTAATCAGTAATCACGGTCACATCACCTGCGACAAATTTAGCGCAAACGGGTTTATTTTTATTTATATTTATTTATTTATAATTTATTGTACGGACACACAAGGAAAGGAAAAGTAACAAATTAATACGTACCTATATTATTTACATAAACTAAGATTTGTACACACCTCACCCACAAAACTTCACTTCTAAAAGGATTGACGTTGTTCAGTAACATTAAAAGAAAAAATATAGTACAATACTAGTTTATTCATTTAAAAATTATTCTGCCAGGGAACACGTCCTTCTTCACTCATGAAATATTCAGCAAATTTGTTTCTTATTTCCATAGCAGATTCAGGGTAGCGTCTTCCCATAGCATTCAAATTCGACATATTAACAGAGCCAGTTTCTCTGCGCCAAGATCCTTCTAAAATATCGTGATCCACATTTTCAGAATCAAAAGTCCCATGTGGGTTGTACAGTGATCTCGATTGACTATTTCGCCTTAAAAAATTATGGAGGTATACGCACGCCATTACAGCAACTTCAGCATTTAAAGGGTAGGATGGTTATGGGAGTTCGGAATATACGAAATACAACACCTAAGATACCGAACACATTTTCGACAATTCTTCTAGCTCTTGACAATCGATAGTTGAAAATGCGTCTTGTTGTACTCACGTCATGATTACCGGGATATGGCTTCATCATGTTTTCTGTCAGTGCAAAGGCGCTGTCTCCTACAAGTACGTAAGGCATATTCGGCCCATTTTGTCGTATTGGGTCTGGAGTTGGCCAGTTGAGTTGGTTATCAGCTAAAGCTTTATAAAAAGCAGTCTCTTGGAATACTCCACTGTCAGAAGATTTTCCTTTAGCACCACAATTTGCATAGATAAAATTGTAATTTGCATCGACAATACCCAATAGGACAATACTAAATTGTTCCTTATAGTTAAAATAGTCACTTCCCGAATTCGAAGGAGCTTGGATTAAAACGTGTTTACCGTCTATAGATCCAACGCAATGCGGAAAATTCCATATATTTTCAAAGCTTTTAGCCTTGGTTTTCCATTCATTTGCAGTAGCTGGGACCTGTAAAGAAATACTTATACATTAAATACTATTTTTGCGTACTAATAATTAAGGATTCATGTCTAACAGATGTTTGATATAATACAATACGTGTTTTATACTTAGTATATTCTTATTATAATAATTGACTTAATATTTATATCATTAATTTTTCAGAGTCCACAAAGCCAAAACTCGATTTTGTCTCCGGATGAAGATGTCGTTCAGCATTCTGAATCTACCGTTCCGGAATTTCAATCTCCTCATCAACTAGAATCACAATCTACCAGTGATCAAGCAGAGCAACCCACAACCCCTTCACCAACACCTTCATCGTCGCGACCAACTCGGAAGAGGAGCCACCCCAATGAAGGTAGATTGGAGGAGGCTTATGAAGTTCTGCATGCTGCTAAAAACAGAATGATGTCCCGAGATGAATTCGATGTTTATGGACAGTACGTAGGAACTGAGTTACGTGCATTAAATGACGAACACAGTATAATTATGGCTAAATATTATATTAATAATATTTTATTAGATGCACGCTTAGGAAAATACCGTACAAGTTATAATAATCAAAGCCAGTCAGTTGTTCAACAGGGCTATATCACTGCATCCAGTGATATTAGCCCCGAGCCTTCTGAAGAGCATATTATACAAAATATACTTGCAAATATGGATTCCTCGAGCACTAATAGCATTGATGGCACTAATACTAATTAATTTACGTTGATCGCTATATCCATCTTGTACTCTTTAAAATTTATTTTGAAGATTAAAATACAATTATAAATAAAATGTATGCGTTTTCTTCAACTTACCTTTACAAATATCTTCAATTTTTTTATCAGTTCTTTACAAACTTCTGGTACTATTTTACGTATTAGTTGTTTTGACACTCGAAAAGTGTACGACAAAGAAGCATAAGAATCTCCAGTCGACAAGTACCTCAATGTAATGGCCAGTCTGATATGAGGACTAATAGCGTTCCGTAATATTGTATCCTGTTTGGCTATGGAAGGTGCGATCATTTGCAATAAAGATTCAAAATCAGATGATGACATGCGAGTAAAAAGGTGCGATCATTTGCAATAAAGATTCAAAATCAGATGATGACATGCGAGTAAAATTCACAAATGATCCGTCAGACATTCGGAGATCACTTAGAATATTAACTCTTCTTTCTCGTTGTAATAAGAAATTCCGCATCCACCACCTTCTCTTTCTCTTACGTTTCAACACACTCGATATAATTACTATGTACGCAGCACTAATAGCCACAACCTCCTCGGGCGACATTTCTATAAACACTGAGAAGTGTGGTCGACAAAATGTTCCGCGACATGTATGTCGGCACATTCCACGTAGTTGTTGAGGAACATGTTCCGGAACATGTTGCTCCAATTGTCCCCTAATGTATCCGTGGCTTAATAAGCTAAAATTCAGGACACATTGTCTCATGTCTCTTCACAGAGCAAGAAATAGCATGCACCTACAGGCACACGCACATTCTATTTCTATGACCCCAGATTGGGCACCAAGGACATCCAAATTTTAATTTAATGAACTCATACAGTCAACACTAGCTTAGACGTTAAAAAACAACTACTGGTTGCTCTGCTGTTACTTGCTGCGTTGCGTTTGGTTAAGGTGCTATCACACTCATACCGTCGCCGTTGAAACGGTTTCCGTGTGCCGTCCCGTGGTCGTCTATTGTACCCTACTCTTTGTAAACCGCCGGACGACGGCGCCGGATCGATGGTCGTGTTAAGCTTACACAGTACAGGTGTAAATGATTCTTTAGAATCTCAAAGATTGCAAAATTGCATTATCCGAACTTTGTTACACGAACACGTATGTATGAGTCATTTCCACGTATTCAACAATTACACTGCATGTAAGATGATCATCCACCTGCTGCCACCCATCTGCCGTTCCTGCGGCTCACTCCGTTCGCCTCCGTCATTTTCGGTGTGGTAGAAGGCCCAATAATATCCTACTGAGTAGGAGCCGTTCAACATTTCCGTTTTAAAATGGTTTCCGTGCGCCGTGCCGTGGTCGTCTATTGTACCCTACTCTTTGTAAACCGCCGGACGACGGCGCCGGATCGATGGTCGTGTTAAGCTTAGGACAGTACAGGTGATGATTCTTTAGAATCTCAAAGATTGCAAAATTGCATTATCCGAACTTTGTTACACGAACACGTATGTATGAGTCATTTCCACGTATTCAACAATTACACTGCATGTAAGATGATCATCGTGCATGTTGCAGTCTCTGATTAAAATTGGTTTTTTAGAGGATTTCCTAACCAATACAATAAATTTAAATATTTAAATGTTCCTATATCAGTTTTATTTATTTATTATTGTTAAGGACTTCCAACAAGAGATGTTTTGATAACTTTGCTTATTATTTTATAATGTAAGGTTGTGAGTTCGGGGAGATGAGTTAAACAAGTATCTCCATTGAAATATCGTTTATTACTGCCTCTAGGCTAGGGTACAATCATTTATATAGGATTGATTCTTAAGAGTAGAATACATGAGCACACATACATATGTCAAACACACTACACGCCCACCGGCAAAATAAAATAAAAACAATGGTTACATTTATTTTTATTTTTAGGTTATATAGGTATATATGTGTAGCCAAATAATAATATTTTTAAAATCCAATAAACAAAAAGTATAGTACTAGGATATAAACAAACAAAAACATTAATAAAATAAAAGTACAATTAAATAAAGTTACATACACTTTATATGGAACGCAATAAAATTGAATTGAATACATTCCTGTGTCAACAGTTTACAAAAAAAAATTATCTAATATATGGTCTGGTTCTATTTTTATGAACTATTAATTCTTTACCTTTATACAATATTTTTAAATTAGGATTACAATCTTCTATTACTTCGTACGGTCCTATATACAGGGTGTTTGGCGCATGGACCGACAAAAATTTTTGGGGGTTTGGTGTGGCCATGTACTAGTTTTCACCCTTAGACCCAATGTCCTATATGTCACTGTATTCGAGAAACGATTTTTTTTGGTTTTTTTTTAAATTACCAGAACTATCACCTTTAAAACGTTATAACTTTATAGTCTGTAGTTGTATTTACACCAAATCACTTTTATTGCGTTCTCTGGTGTATTATTATTCTAAATAAAACATAAATTCATAGCACTACATGTAAAAAAATACTTGTCAAGCTTCCAAACTCTTAAAAATGAAATAATGTATGAAAAATTACAAATTCAAAATTAATTATAAAAAAAAGTCAAAGCTTTTTTGAACTTCATTTAATTTAAAAAGAATGCCTACTTAATACCATTTCCAACGATATGCCTCATGGCCTTGAAATCATTAATAATGTCGTCAAAATCAAAGCAGGAACGAACACGCACTCTAACAACGAACCCGTTTGATAGAACAATGGTGAGCAGGTAAACAGCCTGTCTCTTTCTTACGCATGAAAAATATCTCTTGTCTTTGTCTATCATTGGGTTGGAGTTTGTGACGTGTCCTTGTTTAGTCAAGATTTGACTATCTCTGCTATCGGAACTGCCCGTGTATTTCACGTTTTCCTAGTTCAGTTATTTTTTTGTTAAAGTTTGTTTTTGTTAAGTTTTGTTTGTTGAACTGTTTTGTTAAACTGTTGGTGTGTTAGTATTCACCGTACTTGTTACGATGCCTAACTTCAGTAACGAAGAGTATGCTGACATGTTGTTGGCTTATGGCAGCGCTAATTGTAACGCTCGTGAAGCGCGTAGGATTTACCAGCAGCGATATCCTAACCGGCGTGTACCACACCACGAGACGTTTGCTACAACCTATCGACGTCTGAGGGAGACTGGAAACATAAATTTCCAAGAGCCTCGAGTTAATGTGAGGCAACATAATGTTGCAATTGATGAAAACATTCTGCAAGCTTTTGATGAGGATCCAACGACAAGTATTCGAGTTGTAGCTGAAAGACTTGACTTGTCGGTTTGGAAAGTTTGGTCAGTTCTTCGGGAAAATGGCAAGCATGCGTATCACTACACTCCTGTTCAAGGTACGTTTAGTTTATTTATTTTATTAGGCGGAATCATGAGACTGAATTTTGAACCAGTTATCCTCGACCTTATTGTACTGAAATTTTGCATACAAAAAAACTTGTATTTTAAAATGGTTTTAACGATACATTTATTTTAATCGTTTACAAATATCCTTGTAGCTTTACTGGTTCGTTTTTCAAATAAATACCTAGTAACTTTAATGTTTTCTAATTTTAACTTTTAAATTTATGTTAGTTTTTGCCATTCAAAAAGTCATTTATTCATTGTGGGTGACATTCTTTTTTCTTAGGTCGGTTTACAGAAGAAAATAAAAATCGCGTTTGTACCATTCTTTAATCGATTGTTCTAGGTCTCATAGATGATGATCACAGGAGACGGCTGGATTTTTGCCGATTTATGATGCATACGGACGTAGAAGATACAAATTTTCTAAAAAGAATTTTTTGGACTGACGAATCCAATTTTAATCACGAGGGAATTGTGAATCTCCACAACCTTCACCATTGGGCGCAAAAAGGACAAAATCCCCGCAAGAAAAGACAAAGTTCCTTTCAAACTAAGTTTAGTGTAAACGTTTGGGCGGGGGTTATTGGAATACACCTGATCGGTCCACACTTCTTACCAGAGCGCCTGACCGGAGAAAATTATTTGAATTTTTTACTCGACGATTTACCTGAATTGGTATTACCAGTATTAGACGGAGAACCAATTATTTTCCAAAATGATGGCTGTCCAGCACATTACCAGCGAGACGTACGAGAACATCTGAACAACTGTTTTCCAAACTCATGGATTGGAAGAGGCGGCCCAATTCCTTGGCCTGCAAGGTCACCAGACCTGACGCCCTTGGATTTTTATGTCTGGGGGCGTGCAAAAGAAATTGTGTACGCGACTGAAGTACCCACAAGAGAAATTTTAATCGAACGAATAAATAACGCCTTTGAAATTATGAAAGCAGAAATGCGACTTAGGACGACGACTGTAGAAATTAGAAAAAGATGCCGTGTATGCATTCGCAACGGAGGCAGTCATTTCGAACCTGATTTGTAACTTAAATTTAATTAAAACATTTTAAAACATTTTTGTGTTTTCATTATCCTGACACTGGTTAATGTGTACCTTTAGGTTTTATGACCACATTATTAATGATTTCAAAGCAATGTGGCATATCGTTGGAAAGGGTATTAAGTAGGCATTCTTTTTAAATTAAATGAAGTTCAAAAAAGCTTTGACTTTTTTTTTATAATTATTTTGAATTTGTCATTTTTCATACATTATTTAATTTTTAAGAGTTTGGAAGCTCGACAAGTATTTTTTTTACATCTAGTGTTATAAATTTATGTTTTATTTAGAATAATAATACATCAGAAAACGCAATAAAAATGATTTGGCGTAAATACGACTACAGACTAAAAATTTATAACGTATTAAAGGTGATAGTTCCGGTAATTTTTAAAAACAAACAAAAAAAATCGTATCTCGAATACAGTGACATATAGGACATTGGGTCTATGGGTGAAAACTAGTACATGGCCTCACCAAACCCCCAAAAATTTTTGTCGGTCCATGCGCCAAACACCCTGTATATCGGATCAAGTTTGTTTACCATTTGTTCATTCTTAAGAAGTATCATGTCACCAGGACTGTACGTAACAGGATTTATACTATATGAATCATATTTACATTTTCTGGTCTGTTTACTAATAATTAAGTTTTGTCTCGCGTCATACTGTGATTTTTGAAGCTTGTATCTGAGTTGTTGCGGATAGTCATAATAGTTATATAGCGGTTCAATATCTGAAGTTAAATTACTTGGTAAATTGCATAGTTTACCAAATACGAGTTCATATGGAGTGTATTTAGTTTCCGTATGTACGGTCGTATTAAAAGCAAAGCACCAGTATGGAAGCCATAAACTCCAATTTTGGGGTTGATTTTCTGTTTGTATTCGCAGGAATGAAAGTAAATTTTTATGAGTATTTTCTAACCCTCCTATTGATTGGTGATGATACGCAGTAGATGTTATTTGGTTAATTTTAAGAACGTTACATACTTCCTTCATAACTTTCGAAACAAACTCCGTACCGCGATCAGATATAATGTTTCTTGGAATGCCATAACGTAACACAAAATTATTAATGAAAGCCGTTGCCACTGAAATCGTATCCTTATTTTTAAGCGGATAAACCTCAACATATTTACTAAGATCACACTGTAGTGTGAGTATATACATGTAATTATCACTATCCTTACTTAAGGGCCCAACTAAATCTAAATATACTCTATCAAACGCCGAATTACCTGTATCAGTCAGGATCATTGGCTGCTTTATGTGTCTAAAATGTTTTTGTCGCTGGCATTTATCGCAGCGATTTACAAACTCAGTGACGTCATTTTCTAACTTAGGCCAAAAATAACGCCGTTTTATATTATTTATCATTCGTCGTATACCGGCGTGGCCACTACTAGGTAATAAGTGGTAGTCATTTAAAATTATACGTTTCGTATCGTGATCACTTATAACTTTTACACCTTTTAAAATATATATACGTGGTCCGGACCAATTAGGTGTAAAGTTTATGCTATCAATTAAATCTTTGATTAATTCAATGTTTTCATTATTTTGTACAATGTATATACTCTCAAGTTTCATTTGATTACAGTATAAAGCCAACTCCCATACAAAGGCATCTCGTGCACATTGTAATTGGAAAGAAGGATTTACTCTTATTATACAATTTGATGCATCATAATTAAATATTTTTTTATTTGATAGGTCATAATCTCTTAAACTGGTCCATTCTTTTACTTTCACAAACCTTAACTCTGTGCAATCCTTTGGTTTTTTAAGCAACTCTATAACTCTTGGGTGATCAGACCAATCGTTTTTAGATTGCTTAGCAACCATAGGGTTGTCACCCACACTTTCTCCACTTCTTTCACACATACGCTTTCTTTGGCCTCTGGTCAATACCGAAACAACGTGCTGATTAATTTCCTTCAATTCGTCACTCGTGATCCGGATACGTGACAAGGCATCTGCAGCTGCATTGTCAGTACCTCGGACATATTCTATTATGTAATCATATTCCTCTAACAGTAAACGGAATTTAGTTAAACGACTAGATGGATTTGTTTGATTAAATAAGTAAACTAATGGTTTGTGGTCGGTTTTTATTACAAATTTTCGCCCGAATAGATAGGGTCTGAAATATTTTACAGACCACACGATAGCGAGTAACTCTTTTTCTATTGTGGGGTACCTAATTTCCGCTTTATTAAGACTACGACTTGCAAAAGCAATGGGTCTGTTATCATTATTGCATAATACGGATCCGATTGCATAGCCGGACGCATCTGTTTGCAAAACGAAAGTATTGTTTTCATCAAAGTTTGGATATTGTAATATTGGTGGAGATATTAATGACTCTTTTAAGGTTTCGAAAGATTTCTGACATTCAGACGACCATTCAAAGTTAATATTTTTGCGACACAGTCTGTTAAGAGGTAAGGATATTGCGGCAAAGTTTGGTATAAATTTTCTATAAAAATTTACGAACGCTATGAATCGTTTTGTCTCATCAGCAGTTTTTGGCACGGGATAATTTTTTACTGCGTTTACTTTCTCCAAATCCGGTTTAATTCCCTCAGATGAAACAACGTGACCTAAAAACTGTATCTCTTTCCTTAAGAAATCGCATTTCTTTGGGTTAAGCTTTAAGTTAACTTTCCTCAATCTAGTTAAAATATCCATAAGGTTTTTATTATGAATTTGTAAATTGCGTCCAAAACATATCAAATTATCTAAATAAACAAATAATTTATCGTAAGTAAGTCCTGACATGGCAATTGTCATTAGACGAGAAAATGCACTTGGGCTAATCTTTAATCCCATTGGTAGCCGGGTCATTTGATATTGTCCTGAAGGCGTAGTGAATGCTGTATACTTTCTGCTCTCTGATTTTAATTTTGCCTGATAATAGGCTTGTGATAAATCTAATTGTGAAAAATACATAGAACCGGATAAAGAATCTAAAATATCATTAATATTGGGAAGTGGAAATTTATCGTCTAAAATCCTACTATTTAACTTACGAAAATCAATAACCAGTCTCCATTTCTTTGAAGTATCATCAGATTTTTTGGGGACCAACAAAATAGGGCTCGACCACTCACTTTTTGCTGGTTCAATGATATTTTCAGAAAGCATTTTCTTAATTTGCGTTTCAATTTCATTACGTTGTGAAAAGGGCAACCTGTACTGTCTAGTATAAACTGGATCAGCATTTGGTTTTAATTGTATACTTTGTTCGTAAAGGTTAGTGGTAGATAATTTATCGTTTGGTAAATGAAACACATCCGAAAATTTTGCACATATGCTTTGGATTGATGTCCTCTCTTCACAGTTTAGATGATTTAAATTTAAAAGAGAAAACATGGTGCGTACTCTCTCTCCATCAATATTACTATCCCGTTCGAAGTTACAGATGTCATAATCTGATAATAAATGTATTTCTGGCCTGAAATAATTAATGTCTACTTGTGTTTCGCGAGTATTTAATATTTGTATACTAATTTGTCCATTGTTTGGTTTACAGATACTTCCGGCTATAAAAACTCCCTCGCATAATTGATATGGTAATATTACGCAGTCCTCGTTACAACTAGTGTCTAACATAAATATTTTCTCACATCTAGGTGGAATACTTAAAAAGCAGGTTTTATTTATCAAACTATTAATCATCGGCAGGGTCAAAGTATTGTCATTTCTCTTTAACGTTAGCGTATTATTTTCAAAATTTAAAATCGCGTTATATTTGCTCATAAAGTCTCTGCCAATTATACCATGTTGTATACTAGGTAAGGTTCGCATAATGTAAAATTTGTGTACAAATTCCTGTCCATTTATGATCAACGTAACATAAGCATAGCCTAAAGTTCGTACTTTGCCCCCAATGCCATTTATATAAATGCATTCAGTTTGGATTGGAATATTCCAATGCGTTATAGTTTCGTATTTCAATACTGATAGTGATGCTCCAGAATCTATAAGCAATCCATATTTGGCACCTTGTACTAAGAATTCCACCGAGCTGTTATTGTTACAAGCAAATATAAAATGATTATCGAAAAAACTCTAATGGTTCAGTAGTATGCCCTTCTGTAGGTTGGGAAGTTCGATTCCGGTCAGTTAAATCGATACTATTTATGCCATTTTCTATAACGTGCACATTAGCACTGCGCGTAAAAACCCGTCCAGGCCTACCGCGACTTGAACCCCGCATGTGACCACGATTATTCCTGAATTGTTGTTGAACTCTTTGGCCTTGGAATTGCCTATGATCATGAAAAGAACCTCTACTATTCCCTCTCGGTATAAACCGATTGTTGTAAGAACGATTAGGACGTCTATTATTATGGTAACTATATCCACGATTATTAAACGAGCAACCTTGGTATCCCACATACACAGAAGCGCCAGAGTTATTATCAAATCAAATCAAATCAATTTTATTGCATTCCATAATGTATTAAAATTTATTATAGTTCCTACATGATAACTCCTCATCCTTAGCTGCTCTTATAGTATCTTTCAAAGTATCATAATTACGCGCCGACAGAATAGTGCGGATTTCGCGGTTTTGCAAGCCATCAATGAAACTTTTGATTGCGATCTTCTCATTTTGAGGGCGTAATATTTTATATGCATTTTGGTCATCACTAGCTTGCGCAACTGTCAAATCCACAAAAAGCTGCTCGACCTTAGATCCATATTTTTCTATAGGAGAACCGTTTTGGTTGATTTGTGTCAGCTCCTTGTGAATTGCCGTATTAGATTTTTTTGTTAGAAGGTGCTGACGCATTTCAGTCATAAGCAACTCACAATTATCATACGATGTAGACAACCTTAGTTTAGCGTTCTCGTTTAGTCGTGTTTTTAATATAAACTTAACTAGCATTTTGTTGCCTTCTTCGGTGAGGGAAGAACTGTATAATTCTATGGCATCTATTAAACTTTTCGTAACATTTTCATCACCATTCATAATTGGTAATAAAGCCACGGCAGTCCTATAATTAAAAGCCTCCATATTGTCTACTTCGGTTCCAGTTTTGACCGTACACTCGGCACTAGGATGAGAACTGTACGTTTTAGAGCAAAAAGATTCTATTTGGTTAAAAGTCTTTTCAAATAAATCACAGTATGATCGTATTTCCTGTAAAATACTTGTACTAAATTGTTTCTTTTCAATCTGTATCGATAAGCTATTAATACATTCATCAAATCGATATTTTAACAATGTAGCCTCCTTTAACTTTTGTTTTAGAACAGTTTCGGTTCTTTTAGGATAACTTAGTTTTATTAAATTATCTCTAATATTTTTTAATTGTTCATATAACAGATTGAGTTCATTTGCCATTACCAATGTAAATAAAATAAAAAATCATTATTTAACTGTTCTATAATAACATGATAATACACCAAAACTACTAGATAAAGAAACTAGAAATTCGTCCAATAACCGATCCATAAATTCGCATATTTTCACTTTACCACAAATAAAGCAATAACGCAATTCACCACACTCATCACTGATTGTAACTTTAATCACTTACTGCGGTTTCTGGACTCTGGTACCCGCCTCCTGGCGAGCCTCCTGGCGCGCCTCCTGGCGCTGCTGGCGGCACTCGTAACAGACACGAGCCTCCGGGTTCGGTCGACGAAAAGAACGTGATAGGTTTTGTGCGAAAACCTCATTCCTTATCCACGAATAATGGCAGTTTCGGTACAGTTTATACACTGCGTAAAGTCCGGCGATTCCGAGTAAGGTGCAAATTATAAACATCACGATGCTAATGTTTGATAAGTGGTACTCCTGCATAGAAGCTGAGTTTGAACCACCTGATGTACTTTGTGATATAAAAACGTCCTCTTTTTCTATATTTGACCGGCACATTTTAGCAGCAAAAAAAAAAAAAAAACACACTGTAATTTCTTATATCATAGTTCATTAATGTCTTTCAATAATATTAAGTCACGCGGCCGAACTCGGCAACCCGTCTCGTATGGCAGGGTCGCCATGTAAGGTTGTGAGTTCGGGGAGATGAGTTAAACAAGTATCTCCATTGAAATATCGTTTATTACTGCCTCTAGGCTAGGGTACAATCATTTATATAGGATTGATTCTTAAGAGTAGAATACATGAGCACACATACATATGTCAAACACACTACAATAATGTTTCATAATAAATAATTGTTAGTTCTATCAATCTAGGAATTGATTGAAAGATGAATCTTAATATCAGTACCTACTGAACCTTTACATGAAATGATTATGAAAAATTCGTTTTGGTCGTTAGATGATATTACTTATACAAATGTCAAGTTTTACTGCAGCATATTAGTGAACTAGTTTTTTGACGCGAGTTTGTTTACGTAGATTAGTCTGCACAAAAAAATGTTTCCAGGATATTTTTCTTTCAGCTCGTTTTTATTTGCGTCTTTGTAAAAATGATTTTTTTTTATTTTATTTCACATGTGTGATGTCATGCTGAGTTTTATATCAAGGTTTATTAAACAAACATATACACGATGATTTTGTAGTCGTTTTGGAACCGAAAATTTTAGACTCTATATCAGTAATAGAACCTATTAAAATATAATTTAAATTAAATAAAAATATATTATTTTATTGATTATTAAAAGTAATGTCATATTCGAACAAAAAATGAGCTCATGATAATTCCACTCAATGTTACGTACTACGATCACTACGATCGATGTCATTCAATGTTACACACACAACACTAAGCGGTAAAACATGCCTAGACACGTTATCCGCCCATTGGATGCGGCGCGGCGCCCGCTGCCTACAATCCACGCACACAGCTGTAATGTATTATGTGCCTACCCCTAGTAACAGGCTGCGCGGCGCCGGTGCGGCGGGCGCTCCCGCGCCGTCGCCCGCGCCGCACCCGCCAGTTCTGCTGCAACTCGCGCGCGGTAAAGGTTGCATTGTTTACGTTTTACGTAGCCACGCGAAAATGAGTCTTCAGTATGAATATTCGAACGCGGAGTAGATACTTGACAATGGTTCAGCTGTACACTGTTACTAGTTACAATTTGGAAGGCCAAAGCTGAGGCCAAGCGGTTGTATTCCCGGCCAGAACATTTAAAGGCGCTGCGGCTACGAGGGATTGAAAGTCCTCAAGTACCTTCAACCCCTACCAACTTGGCTGCATCCCAGCGCCTTCTCAATCATGGACAATTCCGTCCACGCGCAAGGTCGAGGGCGCCTAAATGACTCGCAGGAGAACGAAGACGCTATTCTGGAGTAGGTACTTCGAGCGGGCTCCGCGGCGAAGCACGAGAATGGCGGCACAAGAATTTAATGTTAGCTAATGCTTTGTATGGAAAACATTAAATAATAATGGCTTAACATCCCTATAAGTTCCGTCGAGCTCACGTCATCAACAACAATGATGCACCGGCAAGAACTGCCCTATGTCAGCTGCCCGGCTCGTCATGCAAAAAGTGTTGTGTGTGCTTACCCAAACAATCAGTTCCGTGATCGATGGATAGGCCACGTCGCGCGGCGGTCCCGTGGCTTGCCCACCACGGAGCCCCGACTTAACGCCCCTGGATTTTTCTTGTGGTCGGAAATAAAAAGACTCCTTTATACCCGTGAACATGAAAGTCTTAACGAGTTACGCAGTGCGATAGTGGACGACTTTGATAAAGTGAAAAGTGATAGGCTAAAAGACAATAGCATAAAACGGGCACGTTTGTGTATTGAACGCGGCAGACTCCATTTCGTGTACTTGCTTCGTTACAGGGAAGTGTAAACAATTTATAAATAAACTTTTAATAGGTAAGTACTTAGCTATGTACATAAGTTAATTATTTTGTAAATAGCTCAAATTCCAAAAATCCAAACGCCTGAAGTACCTACTCAGTTCATTGGCTCTCTGTTTCTAATTATTGATACCTACAGTAAAATAAAGATAAGTTCAATTCAAATAAAGTATTTCTGCCGGTCCTAAGCCCGTGTAAAGTATGAACGAGAAATTGGAGTAGGTACAATTTACGTAGTTGGCGTGAAAATGTTGATGCGCAGCGGCAGTGCGAGCGACTGCTGCGCCTGTCGCGGGTTCGATCCTCGCTCGGAACAAATTTGTATGATCTGTGGGTGAATGTTCTGGGCTTGCGTGTTTGTGTATGTGAAAATTTATGTTTGTAAATGCACCCATGACACAGGAGAAAATCCTAGTGTTGGGCAACGTTTTTTTCTTAAATAAGAACTACGATAAAACCTACCTACACACAGTCTTATTCTATTTTTTTTAGTAAGAATGTAGGTATTACGTTCATGTCCCGTATCAGCTGATTCTCTGGGCGCCATACTTGTCCTATTTGAACTGTGATCCTAGGTACTTACCTAACATCAAATTACGTCGCTATCTGCATCGTAATGCAATTTATTTTAATAATAAAATGTACTTGTCCAGCTACTAGCTATTAAATCACGCGTAGTAGGTACTCGGACGGATCATCCGACCGTCCGTCGCTTCCGTTGCTGTAGGTAGGTGACCAGCTGATGAGCTGACTCGTACCGCGCCGCGCCGCCGCGCCCGCGCCACCCGCCGCGCATCATTGATAAATGGCAAGCTTGAGACTGAGGCGGTTTAAGAATGAAATATTCGTGCACTACTACGAACAAACTCGAACAAGTGAAATTTTTTTTTGAAATGCCAACTCTTTTATTATTAGCTGTACAGTCAACTTAGTATTTTTTATTTGTACTACTAATTATCCTAAGTTACCACGTTGCGGTTCCAAAACGACTATAATTTCACGCTGTATACTTTATTACAATGTTTTAATGTAGTAATCATGAGTGTCATGTATCGTCTTCAGCTTTGTCAGCGAAAAGTTGGTTTTATATGTCATTTCTCACGATAAAATTGCAATTTGACAGAAGCGATTTTCAATCAATACGACATAATTAGACGTAAGTAACATAAATTAGTCATGCAACTGTGAGGTCATGTAATTAAGGTTTAATTTTATAATGGAATAAATATTGATGAAATGGTATTTTTATGTATAAAATGAATCAATTTTGATCACAATATTACATTTGCTCCAGTATCTTCCAGTGATAAACACCGGTTACTTTCGTTATAAAATTCGTTTCGTAATTTTGTTATAAAACCTTCAACTTATAAAATGTAAGTAAGTACTACTAAGTTTACTGAATTTGCTAATGCATTTAATCGCTACCCAGCTACGGACCTGGTTTCTGCCTGCCGGCTGGTGTATCGGTAGTCATAAAAGTCACAGTTATTAGTTCTAAAATTAATCTTTATATGTTTCATTTCAGGTCTGACTCCGATTCAGAATACCAGACACGACCCGCAGCTGTAGCCGAGGTTGTGAAGGTGCAACCTAAAAAGAAGGTGTCGAAGCGCAAAGCTTCCGAGAGCACCACGCCATCGCCATCAATATCGGGGTGTATAGTCGTTTCGCACCGTGACCGGTTCGAACCGCGGTATGAATCGCCCAAGAGCTCTTTTTGAATGTGTCCTTTCGCACCGCGGTTCGAATCGCCCAAGAACTTTTGGTAATGGGTTGATTCGGACCACAATATAGGGAAAAAACATTTCTAATTTTGGATAGGTGAAGTCTGACAGAAGAGATGTAGTTTTTATTGTACATTTCGTACAGTACAACCAGGCACAAAATGATAAAAGATATCGTAGGCCCGCTACATATTAAGTATTGATGCAATTGCATTTTACATTTTTTTTACTTACTAAATATATTGATTGGCTTAAAATGTAGTAAACATACATCAAATACATGAAAAAAGGTGATGGTGTGCACACGCAAGTACATTCCAAGAATCTCAGGTAAAATTTATTATCCCTTTGGTAAAAAGTTGACTTACCGGTCACATAAACAATAGAACAACCCTACAGCAGGAACACTTGTTTCTGATTGGTAGATGCTTCTAGTGTCATTTTGCTTGCACTTTGGTCATTGAAGACGTCACAGTGTCTTATCAACTTTGAGAGTGGTGATGTGACTGAATAATTTGTTATTCAAATGTTGTGATGTGTTGATTTTATATGGTAAGTACAACTACATTTATTGCAAATTCATTATTAAGTAGGTAATAGAAACCATGATAATTTATATACATAACAATATAGCATTTCCATTTTTCTATGTTTTTTATTTAATATCAAATTTGCACCTATATAGTACAATGTAAAACAAATTCATTTAAAAGACATGGTATTGGAAGAAAAAATGTGTTTAAATAGCAATTTTTTATTAAAAAAATAACTAGAAATAAATAAAATGTTTTGTTTTTAATAGATCTTTTGGATGTATCTTTTGGATGTATATATGAAACAAGTGATCGCTATAAAGTAAAATTTAAACACGTTTTTTTCTTAGATTATAATCTATCGAAGTTTGTATAATGAAATAACCAAAAAGCTGCCTGAACTTGATATTACTTCCCAAAGCCTACCAAGTATTGATCAATTGCTAAATCAATTGATATACATTAAGGCTATTGTTCCGTTTCTTTAAATTTATCTTTAAAATGTATAAACTATAATTTGTTTCTTTTATTTAATGCATGATGATGATGACATGCACATTTCACCGTTAAATTGTAAATAATAATTGTAAAGATACTAAATAAATAAGAAATAATAGTTGTAACATAAGAAATAATAGTTGTAAAATAAGAAATAATAGTTGTATTGTAAAATAATTGTTAACTACATCAAAACTATTATTTTTTTTAGGTCGCTGTTTCAGTTCTGTAAAAATGTCTGGTCACCCTTCAGCTTCACATGGTGAGCCTAGCACTGTCGTCTTTCAAAAAACAAAGAGAGGGAGGCAAATGCTCTGTCGCGCTGGATATAACTATGTGTTGAAGAGAACAAACAAGGATGGGTTTGACTTATGGAGGTGTACTAATAAAGACTCTAGTAAGTGCAATGCAACACTCAAAGTGAAACCAAATCCATTTATAATACTACATGAGACTTCCCATAACCATCCACCTAGAGGAGAAGCAGATATGGAAATAGATCGAGAGATGTATTTATGTACTGAAACATTGCAAAAGAACATTAATAAACCAGTAACGCAAATTTACGGGGACGCTGTACAAAATCTTATCAATAAAGGAATAGATTTATTAAATCCTTTACCTCAGTTTGATAATATCAAGAAAAAACTTTACAAACTCAGAAATGAATCGCAAGGTGCTAAGAAACTTAACTTCCATAAAGCCTGTGAACTCGAGGTGCCAAAACGGTACGAAGATTTATTGTTTGCGGAATATAAAGAAAAACAGAAGCGAATCCTTATTTTCGCAAAGAAAGAAATGGTCAAATATTTGAAAAAATCGACAAAATATCTCATTGATGGTACATTCAAAATTTGTCCAAAGTGTTTCTGTCAGGTATACACTATTCATGCAGATATCGGCAGCAACCAAGAATATGCCAATGTAGTTCCCGTGCTATATGCGTTGCTTCCCGACAAAACAAGGGCTACATATGAAATTTTATTTCAAATGATAAAAAGCCAAGTTAAAGAATGGCAGCCTACAGAAATTTCAATGGACTTTGAAGTGACTGCGATATTGGCAATAAAAGATTTATTTCCAGAAGTGAAAATACTTGGTTGTTATTTTCACTTTAACCGCTGTTTATGGCGTAAAGCTAAGCAGTTGGGAGTAGTCAAATCAAAACTGGGGGTAATCCATGTGAAACTATGCACACAATTGGCACATCTACCCCCAGACTTTTTGGATGAAGGGTGGCTATATGTGATGAGTGAAAGTCCAAACAATATGGAAGTCACTAAGTTCAATGATTATTTTGTTCAAACATGGCTTGAACATGAGGTACTCTCAAAGACATGGAATATATATAAACAATGTGACAGAACCAATAATATGGTGGAGTCATGGAATGCAAAAATAAAGAAAATCATTCCAGAAAAACCCAATATTGCACAATTCCTTAATGGAATAAAAAAAGACGCCAACTTTTACTTTAGTAAATCAAACAGACCAGGTGACATACAAATTTCAAAAAGAAAAATAGACACCATAGAAATGAACCAAAGAATTCATAATATCATACAACAGTTGTTATCTGGTAGTATAACTGTGGGCCATTGCTTAGAAAAATTAAGATTTTAGTTTAAGTAGTTATACTTTTTTTTTCTTTTTATTGATTTTACAAGTTTCTTTATCTTTGTTGATTTTTGATAAGTAAATTATAATGAATATCATAATCTGTGATTAGCAAGAGTTAGAATTAAGTTATAATGTTGATTAAACTGTGATTTTAAACCATTACCGTCTTACTACAAAAATGTAACCAGTATTAATACATACGGATTAGGTCAGTTTTGGCCGATTCTTTTTTTGTGAATTAGCACTTGTTACACCTGTGATTGCCCTTATTTAACTAATTATAAGTAAATTGTAATGTAAATCTCTGATTAATGAGAGTTAGTTTTAAGTTAAATGTATGATGTTGATCAAACTGTGATTTTAAACCATTACCGTCTAACAAAAAAAAATATAGCTAATATTAATATACACTTGTTATACCATTTGATTGTACATATTTAACTAAGTAGTTATAAGTAAATTACAATGTAAATCATGAAACTGTTAAATGTTGATGAAACTGACTGTATATTAAACATGATTTCTAAATCGCATATTTTTTTACACTTACCACTTTTCTAATCGTCTGTCCAAATGATTAGAAATCTTTAATTATTTCTATGAGTTGAAATCAAGATACACGATATGATTATTAAGTACTTTCGCTCAGTGGTCCGAATCGACCCATTCCAAAAGATACCTTGGGTTATTCGCACCGCTGCAACCACTGTGGTGTGAATCGCCCTATTCAAAAATAGTACTTGGGCGATTCGGACCGCGGTTCGAATAACTCGTGGTGCGAAACGCCCCAAGACTCAAGACAAAAATCAAGGTAATTTTGTTACTGCTTGTACCTTTAGGTGCTTGTTGTGTATGTTATTTCAATTAAAATAAAATGTTATACACAGTTATACGTTGGTTAATGGATTTAGAACTGTAACGCAGAGAGCGCTGAAATCAATTTTCCATTAAATATTCCTTGCAGGAATGTTGACAGTTAGTTCATGAGGTATTGTTATTAAAATTATTATAACATAACATCATGCTTTCTATCCTCGTAGGGTTCGACATAGGCTTATATAATACACCCTAAATTAAAAACTAATGCAATGTAATGTGTTGTGTAAATTATTATAAAGAATATGTTAAATTGTTTACAGTAAGGGCGCGTTCCCACCGTGTCGTGACGACAGATAATCGTGTAGTTTTAAGTGTCGCGGCTTATATGTTTAAATGGAGGTGTTCACATTTAGAACGACACAATTTACTGTCGTCTACGACATGCAGTGCAGTGACGACACTTTGTCGTGACAGTGGGAACGGCAAGCACGACAGTCGTAAAACGATAAAAAATCGTGGACGGCAACTCTATGTAGACGAACACGTGTTTTCCCTTCCCTCTCGCACCCGCGCGCCCCTCTCGTCTGTACTCGATTTGCTTTGTGCGTGTTAGAACTTGTCAGACTTCTGCGCATGGTGGACGTATAACAATGGCTAAAAATATAACACCGGAAGTTTTAATTCCACTTGTGGAACAAAGGGCTGTCCTTTGGGACAAAACTTTAGACATTTATAAAGACAAAGGTTTGAAATTAGCCGCGTGGAGAGAAATTTGTTGCGTTTTTGAACCTAATTTTGAGAAGTTGGAGGAAAAGGAAAGAAAAGATTTCGGTAAGTTTCTGAAACTTTTTATTTATTATGATACGTGTGCTGTAATGTTTTGCCAAGGTACGGAGCCTATTTCAGATACAAAATAGTCGGAAAATTGTAAGCGCACTGCGTTTCCACCACCTTCGTTTGAACGCAGCTGTGTTGCAGGCATGTTTACCAGGGGCATAACGGTTGGGGTATTCTCCAAGTATATAGCGTCTTTTTTTATTAAAAAATTATGTAATACCGTACAAGCCTTTACAACTTCAATAGCTGTTTCTGCACATACATCCAATGGTCTATGCAAGATCCTCCATTTATTGGATAAGATACCAAAAGTGCATTCAACATATCTTCTCGCGCGGCTTAGACGGTAATTAAATATCTTTTTCTTATTGTCTAAATGAGTACCGCCATAAGGTCGCAATAAATTTTGTGACAATGTAAAGGCTTCGTCTCCAACAAATACATATGGTATTTCTTCTTGCATATTTTCGTGTAATGGCGTGGGTCTTGGTATATTTAAAGTACCATCATTTAGTTTCTTCCAAAAATTGGATTGTTTTAGGATAGATGAATGGTTTAAGACGTTTATTTCTCATAAAGAATACAATTCATTTATCTGAGAAATACAGGATGGCTTAATCTAAACATATACGTAAACTAAACTAACAAGCATACTAAGTATATGACGTATAAAGTATTATTTTTAACAAATGATTTGCTGATAGTTTGCGAGAATACATCATAACAAAACAAAAAATAATGTGGGTACTACTAAAACTTACCAGTGCAACATCATATTATTAATGACGACGGCTTTTATTAGGTATGTATAAACGATTGCTATCGTATAGCAATTTAGAATAGTAACTGTTGTAAATCTACATTTTACTTGGTTGGATATGCAATTTGATTTAGTAATTATTTAATAAATAAATAGTGTATTAGTTATTTATTTAGTATTTATTATATATTTTAACAGATGTTTTTTGTTTTTAGGATGTGATGTTTAAGTTTTTTTTTAAATAAGTTCATGGATTGAATTCCTTTTATATCTTTTGGGAGCCTATTATATAGCTGAGCCCCTTCGTATCTTATGTTTTTATAACCGTAACTAGTGCGTGGTTGTTTTAAACAAATATTATTTGCATTTCTCATCATGCGATGTTGGATTTCTTGTTTTTTTGTGAATGTGATTTGCGTGTGTATTTGTTTATTCAAGATTTTCCGTATAAGTATGCATGTACAATACTTATACATTTGCTCTAGTGTCATTATTTTTGTATTGTTGTATACTGTAACAGAAGGTGTAAGATAGTTCTTATGGAATAGTAATTTTAGAATTTTATTTTGTGTTGTTTGTAATAACTTTAAGTTAGACTTGGCTGCAGAGCCCCATAGTTCGATTAGATAAGATAGATGAGACTTTACTAACGAGTTATATACAATATATGAAACCGATTTAGGGAAGCAACGCACGGAACCACGAAGCCTACCCATAAGAGAAGATAATTTAGTTTGTAATTTGTCTATGTGAGGTCTCCAAGTTAATTGACTGTCAAGAGTAAGACCAAGATATTTTTCCGAATCAACTTTTAATAGGGGTGTAGTGCCAATGCGTAATGCGGGATAGCTGGATATTTTTTTATTTTTTGGGCAGAAAATCATATAGTTCGTTTTGGATATGTTCACAGTAAGTAAGTTGTAGCTGAACCAAGTGGTTAACATATCTAAATCATCTTGCGCCTGACCTATAATTGTAAGAATGTCGTTTCCAAAGTAGAGTATGAGATCCCTGAAAAATGAAAAAGAAAAAAAACGATCTGGTGCAGGCGCAAAAACAACTAGGCCGTATGTTTATAAGAATCAGCTGTCTTTTTTATTAAAAGTTACTGAGCCCCGTATGACCTCTGATTCATCTAATGAGCCTAATAATTCTATCTCTGATACATTAAGTGATGCAGCACCTTCTACTCAAAAAAAAACTAAGGCTGACAAATTAGATGATAAAATGTCACAATTTCTAGATTATAAATTAAATAATCAAGAACACCCACATGTGTCCTTTATTAAAGGAATTTTACCATCTTTGGCATCATTCGACAGTGATGACAATTTTGAATTCCAAACGGGTATTATGCAACTGATCCAAAAAATTAAAACGAAACGCCTTCGTAATAATTTATATGATACTTATGCAAACTATGGTGACTATCAAAACCATTTATCACAACCGACAGGATATTTTACACAAGATCCAGGTGCATCAACTTCGACTAGCAATCAAGTTATGGAACCGGCTGCATCACCAAATTCAGTTTATACTAATTTGTCTGATAGCACACAAGATTCTTTTAATTTTGACAATATATAATTTAAAGATGTCTTTACTTATAAAACGTGTAACTCTAAAATAAATCTCTAAATAAATAAATGTATACATTAATAAAGAATTTTCATTTTATTTACTTACCTTAAAGTTATCACTAGTCTTTCTTCGGCACTTATACAATTTCTGAAATGTGTGTTTTCTCTTCTAAGATTGTCTGCAAGTCGTGCCAGTAGGCTATCAAAGGTGGATACAGTCATTCTTAAATACTCATAAAACTTTCCATCATCACTTTTTAATTCTTCTATATAACTCTGACATAATCCTAATGGAATTCTTTTCATTAACATTGGATGTACCCAGTACTTTCTTTTCATTGCTTGCTTCATTTTCCTTCTTTTCAAAAAGTAATACATTATTAAAATTTCATCTTCGTCCATTGAACTCAGGAGAGTAAACGCACTAGTGATCACCAAGCGAACGCAGAGGCGACTAGATTTGTAGCTTGCTGATGATGTGTAAACGACAAAGCGACTGCCGGGAAACGATAAAATGTCGTCGCGATCCAATGGGAACAGCTAGATACGACAGTCGCTAAACGATAAAAAATGTTGACGACAAACAATCGTTATAATGGGAACAGGTAGAGACGACAGTCGTCGAACGATAAATTAGTCGTTACGACATAGTGGGAACGCGCCCTAAAAGACGTAGTTCGAGCTCGGACCTCTTTGGCTTGGAGGACTACATTCTGCCGTCAACCTCGACAGGAGACTTCGGTTCGTTCCTCACCAGCCGTGTCGCCAACGGTAAAGTGCGGCGAACGGCAGACTTAACCGGGGATTTCTATGTGGAGGTAAAGGTGTATAATAAGGCTGAAGTTGCCTCCACCCCTAAAGAGGTTCGGTGGAAGAAAGCCTCGGTTGCCCTAAAAGCCCAGCTGAACCGTAACACGCCGCAGTGGGACGGTCTATAAGTTTTTATGAGACGGTCTCATGAATTATTCGATGATTCTGAGCCCGTCTTTTATAGTGATAATATTAATATAAAATAAATATTTAAGTTGTTGGGGCACCAGGTACCTACCTATATTCTATTATTGTATTTTTGTGATCGTAGGTACATCATAATCGTAATTAATAATATATTGCAACATCTAATAGCAAGTTTAAAACTATTTTAATCTAAAATGCCTTTCTGTACTACTTGTAACACATCTGTTGAGCGCAGTCACTGGACAGGTCACCTACGTAGTACTAATCATAAAAACAAAACTATTTCGCATTTTTGCGAAGGTGTTGAAATAATAGATTCTGCATTTCGTAATCGTATAGCTTCTTATAGAATTGTCGATCCGTCTGAGAATTGTTCTCTAGAACCATTTCTTAATAATAATTGGGACAAAATTAAAACGTTAATTGACATAGGTATCTCTTAAAGAACATGATTGCCTAAAAGTTAATTTCGAATATTTTGCTTTGTTTTTAATGTTTAAAAATGATGCTCAGGAGATGAAATCATTTGCCACAAAAAACGTTACTTTATATCAGAATTATGAATTTGATTCATTAATGTCTCAGGTAAAAAATACTTTAACAAAAAAGATAGAAGAATTTCAGGACCGAGACAGTGGATGGCCGTTCTTGAGCAGTTCTCATTTGGAAGTCAATGTTAACAAATATCAACCGTTGCGCGGTTCAGGCTTTATCGAATTACCTCCTGCAATAAAATCGAGAAAAGCATGTGTTAATATCCACAATAATGACGAGTATTGTTTTTTATGGTCTGTTGTTGCTGCTTTATATCCAGCTAAGAGTCACCCTGAAAGAGTATCTTCTTACCCTGATTTTCGTAACGTTTTAAAGGTAAAGGACATGTAATTTCCAGTTAATTTCTCAGATATTGCGCGGTTCGAAATAAATAACCCTGAAATTTGCATTTACATTTATGGTTTAAAAAATAATACCGTCATAGGACCGCTTTACAAACCAAAAGCCTTGAACGGATGATTTGTCACATTACTGTCTCATTAAAGACTTGCCGCGACTTGTTAAAAATCAAATAACAAAACACCACAGTAAACTGTACTTTTGTGACGTTTGTTTATTGTTTTTTAATTCAAGCGATGACCTTAGTTTGCATAGTTGTGGAGGTGTCGCCACTGAACTACCTCCAAAGGGTTCTTTCATTCAGTTTAAAAATTATAATAGAAAGCAAATTGTACCATTTGTTATATACGCAGATTTTGAAACAATGCTAGAACGGTATGAATCTTGTGACCCTGACCCCACTAAGGCAAGTACTGTAACGCGACAGCGACATGTGCCTGTAGCTTTCGCTTATCATATTACGTGTACGCTAGACGAAAGCCACAATCGTTACGTCTCTTATCGCGGTGCGGATTGTGTGTCAGATTTTGAAGATGCACAAAAAATTTACGATATTTTAAAAAAGAATGCTCCTTTCGACGGCGAAGTGCCAATACCTCGTATCTTAAGGTTTTTGAGATTAATTTAGCTTTCTACACTATGACTTTAAGGTCGATTTCCGAGTGTTTTGATGAAGCCACTTATTTGTATTTTTAAAAACAACTCCTTTCTACTTAAAACGCGACTATATTTGACCGCGTAATATTTTAAAGTTTTTAGGAAATTACACTTTTTTTTCACTTTGTGTAAATTTTGGTCTATGTTAGTTAGGAGGTATTGGCACTTCACCGTCGCTATGATTTACTCAAATGATAATGCTCGCGACTTTGAAAACGCGATGACATGTCATATTTGTGAGCACTTCTTGTCTGGCGATAGGGTTCGCGATCATTGTCACTTGACTGGTAAATATCGAGGTGCAGCACATAGTTACTGTAACATACAATACAAACTACCAACATTTTTGCCAGTATTTTTTCATAATTTATCCTGATACGATTGCCACCTTTTCATAAAAGAATTAGGTGAAGCTCCTGGATCTATTAAAGTGATACCTAAAACAAAAGAAAACTATATTTCATTCACTAAGTTTATTCCGATTTCTACCGGGGAAAGCATCCAGGTTCGGTTTGTAGATTCTTTCAAGTTTTTAGGAACTAGCTTAGAAAAGTTAGTTAGTACAATGAAAAAACAAGACTTTAAACAATTAAAATTTTATTTTCCTTATAAAAAACAATTTAACTTACTCACCCGTAAAGGAGTGTATCCATATGACTATATGCGCTCGTTCAGACACGGCGGGAACCGCGCGATTATAGAATCGCATGGAAATCGCGCGGGTCTTATTTATATGAGTTAGTTAGTAATCGTTCAGACATAACCGCGCGGTTAATCAAGCCGCGCGGTTACCGCAACCCAACCGCCAGAAAATAGAATCGCGCTGCTCCCGCGCGTTTCTATTACAATGGAGTCTTTACTTCGCGTTCAGTTGCGTTGCGGATACCGCGCGGTGAGCACGTCACTGTTCGTGAGTTCGCCATGGATCGTTTCGACACTGAACTATTTATTGATGAGGTGGAGAAGAGACCTGCAATATGGGACATTCAGTGTGATGATTACTCAAATAAAATTATCAAGAACCGAGCTTGGCAAGAGTTGGTGGAGATATTTGGAAATTGCGAAGACACGGTGGAAAAAAAGAATATTTTAAGTAAGTAGGTTTATTCACCAAAAAATAATTGACAGAATTATGTTATAATTATTGTTATGAAGCGTATATTATACTCTCCGTATACTTTAGGTACTTAAATAAATATAAACAAACTTCGGCTGCTTTATGCAGACATTTCGAGCATTTTTCAAATGAAGGTCACAACGGTATTACCATATTTCGTTTGTTTACATTTAGTTATGTACCTAAACATTACAAGTACGGTATGTTAGTTGCAGCTATATCTTTGTGTCTTGCCATGGAACACGCCCATCGTTCACAAAGTAATGAGCGAATTTATCTCTGATATTCAAAGATGACGGTGTCCCTCTTCCCGCATGCAAGGTATTAAGATTAGTCATGGGTGCATTATATAAAGTATCTTTAAATTTTAGACCATCTCTAGTCCGCACATAGTTATGTAGAACACAAGAAGCTTTTATTATATCTTCGGCAAAATCTATGTTTACATTTATAGGCCTATGAAAGATGCGCCATTTGTTCGCCAAAATACCAAAAGTGCACTCAATATTACGTCGGGCTCTCGATAACCTATAGTTAAAAATCCGTTTTTCATATGGTAAACATTTGCCTGAATATGGGCGCATTAAATTTTCTGCTAAGCCGAAGGCTTCATCTCCAACTATAACATAAGGCATTGGTGTTAGGTCTACATTAGATATTGGTTTAGGTGTTGGTATGTTTAATGATTTTTCTGTCAGGCGTTTATAAAAAACCGAATTTTTAAATATAGCAGAATCACTGCTTTTGCCATAAGCCCCAATATCAACATAAGTAAAGCAATAGTTGGCGTCGCAAAGTGCTAAGAGCACTATGGAAAAGTAATGTTTATAGTTATGATACAAAGAACCCGAATCAACAGGCTTTATAACTCGGATATGCTTGCCGTCTATAGCACCAATGCAATTTGGAAAATTTGCATATCTCTCAAAGTCTCGTGCTATTGTCTTCCAGATATCTTCAGTCGCTTCGGGCATGACTATGTTTACCAACTTATTCCACAATGATTTACATACTTCGCGGACAATTCCAGTAATCGTCGATTTTCCTAGGCGATAATTGTAGCTTAGTTCTCCAAATGAACAACCCGTACCAAGATATCTGAAACAAGAATATTATTAATAATGTTATTATTTTTAGGTACACAACTCCAAAAAAAATGGAAAAACATACGAGATTGCTACAATAAAGAATACAAAAAAGAAAAAACAACTCCTTCTGGTTCAGGTGCTCGTAAAGGAGCCCGATATATGTATTTTTCAAGATTATCTTTCCTGCAGAATAGTGTAAGTAATAAAGACACTACAACTAATATTGAAGAACAGAATGAAAGGCAAAGTGAGGAGACAAGTGAACTAAACGCCAATGCAACCGAAGCCACTGAAATACGTCCCCCTAAACGTAAGAAAACACAAGTGCCAGAAGAAAAAATAGCTGTTTTAATAGAAAAAAGTATCGAGTCACGAAAACATTTTCAGAATGAACTTCAAGAAAATAGTATTACCAAGCAAGATGACGACAAACTCTTTTGTTTGTCGTTATATAAAGAACTCAGAAAAGTACCAGAAAATAGGCGTTTAGCAACCAAAATTGAATTACTTCAAGTGATACAAAAAGGACAAAGCTTACCACCCCCTGTTCGCTACAATACTCAGCAGATCACACCTACGTATTGGCAAGGACAACAGTATACAAGCCCGCAAGGATATTTTACTACATCTGGATCATCTCCTCCTGTTCCGGCACCATCACCGTCACCATCGCAATTTAGTTCTGGCTCTCAGTCCTCTACAGTTATAGAAAATATTTATGCTGATTTTGAAGAACAATAAATAAATCTTACCTTAAAGTTATTACGAGTTTCTCTTCCGGTGACACGCTTGGCCTCAAATGCGTTTCAGAGCATGAAATATCTTGCCTGATCAGTTCAATTAGTTCATCAAAAGATTTTATTGACATTCTCAAACAGTCAAAAAATTTGTTATCATACATTCTTAATTTGGGATATAATGTTACGAACTGACCATGTACTAGTCGGTCACGTAATATTGGATGCACCCAATACCGCCTTTTTCTTTTCTTTTTTTTAAGGAGCAACCACAGTAAACACACTTCTTCGTCGACCTCCATTTTGAAACTGACGCTAACCCGCACGAAATCGCATACTAACCGCGCGTGTCTGAATAGCTTCACAATTTTGCGGTTTGAAACCGCGCGATTCGTAAACGCACGATTCCCGCATGTCTGAACGCAGGCTATGTCTCAATGGGAACGTTATGAAGATACATGTTTACCCTCTAAAAAATACCTACATGTACATCTAAATATCGGTTGTCTTGTGTTTCAAAATTTACTTTACAACGGAGGACGGAAATATTTGAGTGTTACTGGAAATTGGGAAGTGTAGAAAGGCAACGGGATTTTTTGAATGCTTGTACAAGAACACTAAATTGTGCTTACCGCCGCATAAAAACCGACAAAAAATACGACAGAAAACAAAACACTGCATATTACTTACTTAATGACGATAAGGATATTCGCGTCTGTAAAACTTTTCTGATTAACACTTTGGGTATCACACAACGGATTATACGGACTGTTATCGATGGCAAGGCACAGAATGATGGGTTTATTCCACTTGATAGACGAGGAAAACACGGAAAGCAGTGCAAATTGAATCCTGAAGTCATTCAAGCAGTTAAAGATCATATCGAATCCATTTCCAAGGTCGAAAGTCATTACCTCAGGGCTAGTACTTCCAATCTTTATTGATGGTGGTTTGACAGTTGCTGAGTTACATAGAAATTATTCTGAAATTCAGAAGCAACGAAACAAGCCTGTTGTAAACTATGATGCCTACTCACGGATTTTCAACCAAGATTTTGATATCGGCTTTTTCAAACCGAAAAAAGATCGCTGCGATGAATGTGAAGCATACGAAAATGCCTCTGAAGAAGAAAAGAATAAATTGCGTGACAGCTTCAAGTTACACCAGGAAGAAAAAAGCTTAAGCAGACTCGAAATGGACAGGGACATGATAAAGTGCCATGAACCTGACACCAATACGATGGTATTTACTTATGATTTACAAGCAGTTTCACCCTGTCCTGTTGGCAAATCAAGTTCTTTTTTCTACAAATCAAGACTAAATTGTTATAATTTAACAATGTCTAATGCAAACAAGCAAGAAACAACCTGTTACTTTTGGCACGAAGGCTTGGGTAATAGAGGAGCCATCGAAATTGGATCATGTGTATATAAATACCTGGAGCAGATTGCAATTGAAAATCCTGGCTCCGATATAATTATATACTCGGACAATTGCTGTGGTCAGCAAAAGAACAGATTTGTCTTCGGCAAGCTACAGGACGGTGCGGCATGCTAAAGGACGCCTCGTCATCCCTAAGAACGTTGCAGCATGCCAAAGCATAGTTTCCAACAGTGTGCGCTTGCATGTAGGATGCCGAAGGATCCTGTTCCTTGCCGATGCCGATAATGGGCACCGGGCCTAAGCTTGTATACCAGAAAAAAATTTAAAAAATCGTGAAGAACATTCATCCCTGTTTGGCTTTCAACAAAATTTGACCTTATTATCTTACATTCCAAAACCCCGCAGAAATGTGTTTATGCTGTCATCACTCCACGATGACATAGAAATAGACCAAGAAACAGATGAGAAGCAAAAACCCGTGATAATAACATTTTATAATAAAACAAAGGGTGGAGTAGACACCGTTGACAAGCTTATTCAATCTTATGATGTCACACGAAAAGAAGGTGGCCATTGACACTGTTCTTCTGGATGCTCAATACTGCTGGCATCAATGGTAACATTATACAAATGCTCAACTGACCAGAAAACAAGCATAGTCGAAGAAGTTTCATAAAAGAGTTGGGCCTTGCTCTGATCGAACAACATTTGCAGTCAAGAAAAAACAACAATCGCCTATCTAAAGATCTTCGCAAGGAATAGCTTCGCAGGCAATCCATGGCCTGGAAGAGACCTTCATCACCAACTCCAAAGAAATTAAAAGTCGTAAGCTCGGCAGGCAAAGTCATGGCCTCTGTTTTTTGGAATGCAGAGGGAATAATAATGATAGATTACTTGGAACATGGCAGCACAATTACGGGGCAGCGATACGCAGAACAAATTAGAAAATTACGTGAAGCAATAAAGAAAAAAAGACGAGGCAAACTTGCTGCCGGAGTTTTGTTTCAACAAGACAATGCACCTGCCCACAAGTCCAAAGTTGCAATGACTGCTATTCATGAAGCTGGGTTCGAATTGCTGGATCACCCACCCTATTCTCCAGACCTGGCCCCGAGTGACTTCCATCTATTCCCTAAATTGAAAGAAAACATTCGTGGAAAAAAATTTGATGACGACAACGAAGTGATGGCCGCTGTAGAAGTCTTTTTTGAGGAGCAAGACAAAGAATTTTATAAAAAAGGCATTTTAGCTTTAGAAAAAAGATGGACTAAATGTATTGATTTGGAAGGAGATTATGTAGAAAAATAAATATTTTTTTTTGTCAGTAATGGTTTTGTTTCTTATTTAGAATCACAACTTTTTGATCACCCCTCGTATGTGAAGATATCTTGCATCGCTTGCTCATTCAAACGAATTTATTTATTTATTTACTTCAATTAAAACGGTACATACCAATTACAATAACTGAAGACACAGAGAAACTTATACCTACTACATTTTACTAAAATAAATACAAACACGATCATACATTCTTCTCACAAAAACGCAAACATTCTGACACTATAAACGGCCATTCATCCACAAACAAGTCACAGTCAGGATTGGCGCACAGGAGAGCGTTTAGAGCAGACAGCGAGCGTGGTATTGGTGACTTAGCACGCGCCATGGTGCGACACCAGGGCACGGCAAACAAAAGGTGTCTTCGGTTGCGACGGTAGTTGTTGGGAACAAAAAATCTACACAACTCATCATGCAGATCAGGTGCATCAATCTTACCCCGGAGTATTTTGCACATGACTATAAGTTGGTGCTTTTCCCGTCTGACTTCCAATGAGTTATAACTTAGGCAGCCCAAAAGAAATTTCGTGGGGTACATGTATGGATAGTATCCGTTGATACGCTTGTATAAGTAGCGAAGGAAGGCCTTTTGTACTTTTTCAAGCAGCAGAATGTATGTCGTCTCGTGTGGATTCCACACAGACATTGCACTTTCAAGCTTGCAACGTATCAGTGCCCCAAAAATCATACGTATCACATTGTGATTGCGAAAGTCTTGTGAATTTCTAAGGATGAAACCCAAACGCCTAAACGACTCTTTTGCAAGCGCAATTATATGGTCATGAAATGTTAATTTACGGTCAAATGTGACACCCAAGTCCTTTATTGTTGTTGCACGAGTAACGCTTGTGCCATTTATTTTATAATCGTACTCTATTGGGTGCCGTATACGACCTAAAGTCATTGCGTAACATTTAGTGGCGTTGAATTCCATCCCGTTTTTATAGCTCCATTGGTATACGAAATCGATATCCTGTTGCAGAGCCACACAGTCTGATTAATCGCTTATCTCCATAAACAGTTTGAGGTCATCAGCATACAGCAAACATCGAGTGTGCTTGAGAACAGTGGGTAGGTCGTTGACCATCAGCAAGAATAAAAGAGGCCCCAGTATTGAACCCTGACTTACTCCGGAACGCGTATGATATGGTTTGGACTCATAGACACCAAGTCTGACAAACTGCTGGCGATCACGGAGATAGTCTGCGAGCAGCCGAAGAAGTCCCGGGGCAAAGCCAATCGTGCAGAGTTTTTCCAGCAGTATGTCGTTGTTAACCCTATCAAACGCCTTCCGGAAGTCAAAGTAAACTACATCTACTTGGGAACGTTGATCCAACTTAGCTGAAACAAACTCTACAAGGGTCAGCAGGTTAGAATCCACGGATCTTTTTGGTCTAAATCCGTGCTGCTCGTTACAAATGAATTTGTCTACCTGCGCAAGTATGTGCTTATGAATAATTATTTCAAAAACCTTTGCTGGAGACGACAATACAGCAATCGGCCGATATTCATCTACCTTGGACTTGTCCGAGCTCTTTGGTATCGGGCTAACCCTTGATAGTTTCCACTGAGGAGGGTATTGTCCAGTTTTTAATGCTAGATTGAAAATATGACACAAAGGGATACAAAAACAATCATAAGTATGCTTAATCACCATAGAAGGAATATTATCAGGTCCTGTAGCGGTACTTAGCTTTAATTTTTTGATTGCATACATGACATCCCTGGGCGTGATTCGAAAAATATTGACATAGTTGCCATTGCAACTTTTATCCTCTCTATTGGCTAATTCAGAATTAAGTGCCGGGATGTCGGGCAAAAATACACTAGCAAAGAAACTAGCAAAGGCCTCAGCCGCATCCACCCCAGAAAAGGTTTGACCATTATAAGTAACATTGGGCTCAAATCCTCCTTTGGTACGCAAGCTGGAGATGTGTCGCCAAAACTCTCGTGGATTGGACTTTATGTTACCTTCTATGCGCGCCGTGTAGGAAGCATAGGAGGCCGCTGCTCGAATCTTAATGTCTGTTCTTAGGTCGGAGAATAATTTGTAAGTTTCTTGACATTTTGTTTGTTTCCACAGAGTGTGTAATTTAATTTTATATTTAGTGTCACGGATTATATCATTCGAAAACCAGACGGGATAGCGTCTATTTGATGTGCTTTTGCGACGTTTTTTGGGCATAGACTCGTCGAAAAAACCATAAACTAATTTGTATAAACCGTCCGTAGCACTGTAAACATCATTGGTTTGCAAAACCGTATCCCAAGAACATGTAAAAAGCGACGAGTATAGTCGCTCGTAATCGCACTTATTGAAGTTCCAATTTTTGGAGGGACTGATGTTACTTGGCTGGAGAACAACAGAATGATGAGTCGTATTGATCTTGACCCCAACGTCTAAAGGTGGATGGTAAGCATCAGGGGAAACTAATCCGTCAGTCGCGACGACTTGTACTTCATACTCGTCGACACTATCCCGGACCAAAACGACGTCTAACATTCCACCATGCAAATTTTGTACCACATTCATTTCTGTTAAGCTACAATAAGACATAAAATAACAATAATAGTTTGTAATATTTATGGACGCACTGTTTAAGTTAATGTCTCCAAATACAATAACGGGTCCCTTAAACTTATTAATGAAACTTTCACACTTACAAAACCATTGCATGTAGTCACTGTCGGTTGCAGATGGCTTAATATAAACAACACACACATAAAACAGACGACCATGCCATGAAAAAGAGGCCCAAAGGTCCTCACCTCTGTCAGTTTCTAAATCACAATGCCGACATAATATTATGGGTCGCGCTCGCCCGGACGGCGAGCGCGACTCCTCCACATGGTGTGTTTCTATCGCGACGTAGAATGCTCCAATCACCGCATTCGTGTTCGGAGTCCGGAATTATCCTGACATCCAAATAACCAATGAAATCTACAATGAAGGATTGATTCTGATTGAGGATCAATGCTTGACTATTGCAAACAAGCTACTGATTGAAGTAGGAATGATTGCGCCAAATCGATCGATGCACGATGCATTCAACCAAGAATTAAATCGAGAGCTGCAATAAATTGCGCGGCCGCGTAAAAGTTGTGACGCTCGCCAAACCCAACGCTCTTGGGGGTAAAATGGCTGTCCAATCGTGATAAAACGTCTTCATAGGGCACGTCTACAACGTCTTTTGGCAGAACCAAATCCGTTACCAATTTGTAGGTACTCTCAGTGAGTGCGCTGAGAAGGATCGCTTTCCTCTTCTCGCCTGCAGGATCTATATTTCCGTAAATATCGTTTGCCAAAAAATGTTGAGCAATACGACCTTTGTACGTTTTCCACGTCTGTGTATTGTGGTCGAAAAAACTATGTAGAATTCCAAATTGTACACTAGACATTTTGATACTAATTACTACTACTATAAATAATAATTATGGGTAAACTCGTCGCCACTGTTAGGTATCAGGATGGGACGCAGATCTGAAGGACAAGTGAAACGATCGCCAGTTGGCAGCGCACTGATTTATTGATCGTTGACATGTATCAAGGACGCGCGGGGAGGGGCGCGCGGAGCACACACATACCAACATAACAAAGAGAAATAGCACGATAAACAAGCTTGGAACAATAGCGGAATCACAATCGACGAGCTATATAGTTAAGCGTTCGCGACCGTAGCGGCAGGCAGACTGGCCCGGGCGCGCCTCAGGACCAGTTAATTAGCTAATAGCAAAGATGGTCTGTTTGTCGCCGCGTTACACACAAATTAAATATTATGCCAACTAAATAAAACATTAACTTATTGTTAGCATACTGTACATACATAAAATATATTTTAAAGTATACGCCACACTATTAGTAAATTCAGAGTCTACGATTATACTTTTTTTTAAATTTGTATTTGAATGTAAAATTTGGGTATTTTTTAAATAAAATAATACAAGGTCGATGAAAAAAAATCCATAGGGCATGAGAAGTGTTTAAGGGTATTAAATGATAGCAAATGACCCCCCCAGTCGACCATTTCAATTTGGCACACGATGCACCAAACACCCTGTATAAGAAGGTATTCAGTTAAGTTCTGCTATTTTGTAATTTCTGATTCTGATTTTGTGATCTCATTAAATAATATTTAAGTACTACAAAATGTTTCTTTTATCTTTCAAATTAATAAGACAACATAATAACAAACACAAAAATAGGTATAATAATAATACATTATGAGATGTGTATTTACAGATTTGTTTTGGATTGCATGAATTAACTTAATTTTTACTATATAAAAACATTTTATGTAACTTAACACCTTGGAGTTACAATTATCTGACCACAAAAATAAATTAAACTACAAAAAAACTAAATTGTAACTCAGACATACAATGTTTGTCCTCGTAACTTAATTGTCATTTCACTGTTTTGTTTTTCACGTAAGTCATGAAAACCCATGAAAACAATTTTTCTTTTACAACTTAACCATACCTATTTATAGTCCGCCTAAACTATATTAAATAGAGCCAGCTTCAAAAATTGTACGGGGTGTTTTGAGTTTGCTATAATTTTTCAAACTTTAAAATCGCTCTCCTGTAAAATCACAAAAAGTGAGTTACGATGTTATTGCATGGAGGTGTCGATATTGTACAGGACGACGTCCGTATAGAATAGAATAGATAGTTACACAGAAAAACGTAAACAAAATAATTACAGTTTATAGATAAGATTACGCAATTGCATTGTTTACACTTTCGTATTTATAGTATTTTCGTTTGTTATATTCTTATTAGATTCTAGTTAGGATAAAAACCAATTAGATTATATATAGAATTGAATATTTGATAGTTAAGTCTTTGTTAATGTTATTACGGTATGCCGTATTTTAGTTGTATAAAATAGAATTGTTCAAACGGCTTACTGGACGGTAAAGTTTAGACCCTAATAAGCTTAGTGCACGCCCACCTGAGCGCTGATTGGTCATAAAAACGTGTTCTGATTGGTCGACCAATCAGCGCGCCTACATTTTTAGGGCAAAAATAGTATATAAACAGTCGCATTTTTGGACCAGGCATTGAGGATTCGCCCGTGGCCTATCCAAGTCGTTTCTGCCTCAGAACCACTTCCGTACGGACCGCCCCTGTTTTTATTCGTCTTCTTTGTGCTTACGACAGGGTTTGTTTCAGATCCTGACGTGAGCGCAGGGGGGACACTACCGCAGCCGCTGCCCGGTGTGGCAGCACACCGAAGCGGTCGCGGAGGCCACGTACCAGCAGCGCCAGCCGCACGATGCCGAAGCCCGGTGCCCGCAGCTCGCTGGGCCACACTGGCTCCCCGCCGCCAATGAATCGTCCGCTGACGGACCGGACGACGTCGATGCCGAACATCGGTGACGCGACGCCCGGTCCAGCACCGACCGAGGAGGCACCCACCGCTCCTGCCCTACTACCGGCACCGCGTGCCGCCGCCGCGCCGACCGCGCGGTCTTGCTCCTTCCTTCGCGGAAGCGGCAAGACGCTCGCCGACCGCGGACAGTGCTACCCCGACCGAACCAACAACTGCCCACTTGGACCTTGTCACAGAACAAGACAAGGCTCCAAAGCAAAAGAAGTCGACGACTAGATACCCGCCATTGGTGGTGGAGAAACTTCCCAGCTGGGCAACCCATTTCAGGGCGATCAGCGCCAAACTGGGACACCCCCCCAATGCGAGGCCATACCAAGGGGGGGTACGGTTCACACCCGCCTCCGAAGAGGAATACCGATTCGTCCAGCGGTACCTGACCCAGCTGGAGAAGGACACGGGACTCTCCTGGTTCGCGTACTCCTTGCCGGCCGAACAGAGCCTGAAGGTGGCCATCAGAGGCCTACCGGCGGAGACCGAACCAGCAGACATAGAGGAGGAACTCCGCGCCCTGGGATACGAGCCGGAGTACGTGCGCCACATACAGGCGCGCCAAGGAAGACCCGGCTGCGTATTCCATGCAGTCCTTAAGAAGACACCGGATGTTCGCCGGATCTATGACACTTCCGTGTTTATGTACATGCGGGGTGTCAAGATCGAGGCGTGGCGGAGCAAGCGTGGGCCCGCCCAATGCCACCGGTGTCAGAAGTTCCGACACAGCTCGCACAATTGCCACCGCCAGCTCGCCTGCGTACGTTGCGGGGAGGAGCACACGGCGAGGGATTGTCCGCGCCCGCGGACGGAACCCGCCACGTGCGCCAACTGCAAAGGCGAGCACCCGGCCAACAACACAAAGTGTCCCGTCTTCCAGAGGGAAATGAAAAATAGGAAGGCGGGCACCGTGGCCATATCATCGGCGTCAGCGACGCTACAACGCCGGCCAGATACGGCCACCGAGAGGCCCCAAACCCAGCCGGCACAAGAAGAGGCCCAATCAGCGTCGCTTATGGCGGCGGCAAATGATGCCACGGCGCGCGGAGCCACCACCACCACCACCAACAAGGCGGAAGGGCGGAGGAGGAAGAAGCGCGGGGGCAGGAAGAAGAAGAAGGGGACCCAGGCGCAGCCCCCGCCCCCCAAGGAAACCTGTTCCCAGGCAGACCCTGAGCCTAAACCGGCGCAGGCGAAGCAGGAGACCACAGGCGCTGCTGCCGCTGAGAACGGCACGACATCTCGTCGTCAGCGGCAGGAGAGGCCGCCCCAGGGCACAGCCGCTGCGACGCAGGGGCCACGCCAACAGCAGCGTCCAAAGTCGCTGCCCCGAAAGGCAGAGATAGCCGCGGGCAGCGACGCAAAGGAAAATAAAAAGAAATTTACCGCCTGCGCCATCCAGATCCTCATGGACCTTATAAAGGCACTGAGGCAGGGTCAAGACGCGGAACTGATAATCCTCGACGGTCTGGCCGCACTTCTCGCGCTGTACAATGGCTAGGCCGCTGAGGATTCTACATTGGAATGCCCACGGCCTGAGGAACAAGGTCGCTCCCCTCCGCCACCTACTCAAGGAGCAAAATATAGACGTGGCGCTTATAAGCGAGACTGCTGGGACCAGCCGACAGGGTGAAATTCCCGGGCTATCTCGCTTATAGGAGGGACGAAAAATCACCACACAACGTCGCCTACCGTGGTCTGGTAGTACTTGTGAAACGAAGAGTCGTCCATCAGGAACTCCCCTCGCCGTCACTCAGCAGCTTCTACGCGCTGGGCGTGCAACTCCACGTGGCCGGCGAAGACATGAACGTCTACGCGGCATACAAACCGCCCGCGGCCCGCCTCGACCACTCCGAGCTGCGGGCCCTGCTGTTCCAGGCCGCGTCACGACCTACGTTGATCGCCGGCGACATGAACTGCAAGCACCCCGCGTGGAACGCTGCCAAACAGAATACCGAGGGAAGACGGCTCTTCGCAGACGCGGAGGCCCATGGGTACGCGGTGTCCGGCCCTGAGACGCCAACCCACTACCCGGACACACCGAGCTTCCTACCGGACGTGCTGGACATCGTGATACATACAGGGCCACGCTATCAGATCACGCACCAGGTGATAGATGACGAGTACCAGTCGGACCATCAGCCTGTGCTCGTCATCGTGTCGGGAATGCCGACCCGACTCGCCCCTCCCGCGCCACGTCGAAAAACGGACTGGAACGCGTTCAAGGAAAGAATGGAAACCACCACTCCAACTCGGCCTATCATTGCCCCCGCAGACGTAGAGGAGCTGACAGCCGAGGTCACCGCTTGCATCCAACAAGCCTTTGAGCAGCAACCACAGCCACCGACTCCATAACACCGCAGGGGCGACAGTTGCTACCGCCCCTGCCGGCACGCGTAATGAGGTTAATCACAACCAAGAGGCGCCTCCGCAAGCGGTGGCAAGAAACACGCTGCCCGACGCTCAAAACTGAGCTAAACCGTCTCGCGGAGAGGGTTAAGGCCGAGTTGCGGGCGCACAACTCCGAGAGCTGGGAGTCACACATAGATGCCGCGGTAGGCGATTGGCCGGCCATACACAGATTGTGCCGCCATCTAACGAATACCCCAGCTCCAGTGCGCCCCCTGCTAGACAGCGGCGGGGCAGTGAAATACGTCGCAGCAGACCGTGCGGAAATCTTCGCTGAGCACCTGGAGCGTCAATTCCAGCCGAACCCGACCGACGACAATGAGCATGTCGCAATGGTCGAGAGGCACCTTGGAGACTACTTCGCCACGCCGATAGCCTCTGACGAAGAACCCATCCACTTCTCCCCCGGCGCAGTTAGACGCGCCATCCTTAGGACGAAACTGAAGAAGGCCCCCGGAGCTGACGGGATCACCAACACAGCGCTGCGCCACTTGCCGCACCGGACCGTGGCAACGTTGGCGCGCCTGTACACGAAGATCCTGCGCACGGGGACCTTCCCGAGCGCCTGGAAGGAGGGGCGCGTCATTATGCTGCCCAAGCCGGGCAAGAACGTGATGCGGCCAGAGAGCTATCGGCCAATCACCTTGCTGCCGACCATCTCCAAGGTGTTTGAATCACTCCTGTTGCGACATCTCACACCACATGTCACACCGCGCCCAGAACAGTTCGGGTTCCGCGCGGAACACAGCACGACGCTCCAGCTGTCGAGGGTACTGCACCTGCTGACAGCGGCAGTAAATAAGAAGGAGCAGGCAGTTGCAGTATTCCTCGACATGGAAAAAGCGTTTGATCGTGTTTGGCACGCCGGTCTGCTGTACAAGCTGTCGACGACGAGTACGCCCCGCCGCATAGTCAGAGTAATCCGTTCTTTCCTTGCCCACAGGACCATCAGAGTGGCGGTCGACGACGCGCTCTCCAGCGCCCATCCGGTGGCAGCCGGAGTCCCGCAAGGCAGTTGCCTCTCGCCGGTGTGTTACTCACGCTACACGGACGACATCCCCACCACGGGGGACACGACGCTCGCGCTGTACGCTGACGATGCCGCGTACATTGCCACCTCGCTGAACGCGGGGCACGCGGCCGTCAAAATGCAGCGCGCCCTAGACCTGCTTCCCGACTGGCTCTCCAAGTGGAGGCTCTCGGTGAACGTGAGTAAAACACAGGCGCTGGTCACCGGATCCGGACCGCCACCAACGCCCCTGCAACTACACAGGGCCGACATCACGTGGTCGCCCCGGGTAACATACCTGGGCGTCACCATTGATCGTCGGCTCTGCATGGGACCGCACGTCCGCAAGGTCGCCGCGAAGGGAGGGACAGCCCGCGCTCTCCTCCGCCCAGTGCTCACATCCCGCCTCCCGCTACGTGTCAAGCTGGGTGTGTACAAGACGTACATACGCCCAGTGTTGACGTACGCCGCCCCAGCTTGGCTCGCCCTCACGAGCGAGTCGAGCAAGAAGACACTCCGTGCGCAACAGAGCAAGGTGTTGCGCACCATCGTAGCCGCTCCTCGCTTCGTGAGGAATGACATCATCCAGCGGGATATGAAGCTCGAGAGCCTGGACGACTTCGTGGCCAGGCTGGCCAAAAATATGTTCGCGCGAGCCGACGCATCGGCCTGGACCCATATCAAGGGCCTGGCGCCGTGGCACGCGCGCCCACCCGACGCTAAACGCCTGCCGCGCGACCTGCTTGCGGACGCTGCCTCCCACCAACCCGGACTTGACGCCTGAGTAAGTCGTTTTCACCTACACGCGGCTTATTCAAACATAAACACTCCACATTCACTACATGCATCAGGTGCGCGACGTGTGCTAAGTTAATATAGGCACGGCGTGCACCTCATAACAGACACTCATAACGTTACAGACGCCTAAACTCACGCGTTGAAAGTGCCGCGCGGGCGCGCACCTCCAACGCAAACACTGAGCGGTGCTACTCACATGTACAAACCGTTCATACACACACCACGGGCCCCTGTAGCGAGCGCAACCGGCTTGCTCTGGAAACGTCACGGGCGGGGCCCCGCATCCACTGTGGGGAGCGCCCCAAAGTCGCCACCTCTGTCGCTGGTCGTCCCTCGCCGGGCCTCTCCCGGGCAACCGGGAGTCTCACCTGGCGGGGCCTGACCGCCGAGGTGGCGTGAAGATAGCGGAACGCTTTCCGCGGCGCTCCCACAGTACACTATAGGTAAACAGATACTCATACTAGTAGCGTAGCGGCCGGACGGCCGCACGCTAATAAAATGCCTGGCCGAACTAGGCCTCCCAAGGACCCGCCCGTCTTCACGGGCGGAGAATGATCCTTCGGGAAAGGGGCAGAGCCCCGTGGCCCGACACGCGCGCCCCCTGGCGGGGGCGCAGCGAAGTCTCCATGACCAGGCATTGACTCGCCCGCTGACGCTCGTGTCGCTTGCGCTGCGCTCTCTCTAAGCTCGTCTCGCTGTGCCCCGCCACAGCGCTCCGCAGTCGTCCCGACTGCACCCACATATTTGATCAAAAGCTGCTTTTTCAAGGCGGTGGCTGATTTTCTGTCTTTTGCGGACTTCGATACGTTCGCGTTCTAGCCACCATAGTTCATCATAGTTCAGGGAAAAACCACAGTTTCGTGGTCCTCGGTGGAAACCATACGGTGCCAACGAAACCGAGTGGGGTGTGGACCCGATACACCCGCTAAGCCCCTTCTGGGTAAAGCAAAAATCGGAAGGAGCTAGGACCACCGGCCTTGGGGGGTCTCCTAGTCGACCCTAGCTCTAACCCCGTTCTCTTACAGCTCCTCTAGTATCGTACTAGTACGGTACTAGAGCATAGGAACCCGTTCGCACATTAAGACTGGCGACGGGAGACAAGCTTGGGTACACTACAGGTACACACGCCTCCCTGCCTACACCCGGCAGGGAGGGTTCATTCACCCACACAACCCCGGGCCCATCCAACCCGGGGACGTTTAGGCTACCCCAAAATTCCCTTTTAATTTCCCCTCCCAGACATCTCTTCAAGATGTCTGACGCCCTGCTCCTAACTTTTTTAAAAGAGGTCCTCTTAAAGGACCCAGAAATCCTAGCCAAATATGGCTCCAAGCTCCCGCGTGAGTTAACCCTCGCCCCGCCCGCGCCCCTATCCCGACAGCCCGGCATCACCGGACGCAGATGTTCCTTCAATGGGACACCTGCACCAACAATTAGATTCTCCGGAAAGCCCGGAGACTAATTTTTATGACCCCGCACTATTGTCCGGTTCCCCGATCCCCAGTGCGAACAATAAGTTCTCGAGCCTATTGTCCGCTGATTCGGAGAATGTCGGCGCACGTGCGCCAAATAATGTAGTCCCGCCCCAGATTCAAACGGTGCCGATGGATACGTCGGCACCGCGTGATTCCAAGTCCGAGTCGTCATTCTCGGACTCGAGTTCTAGCTCTGAATCCTCTGACGGATTCACCCCTGTAACAGGGAAAAAGAGGCCTCGTAAAAACAAGGCCAACTCTGTTGCCCCCGCTAAGGCCCCCAGGACCGCTGAGGTCATCGACTCCCCAGCCTCTCCCATCCCATCAACCTCTTCACAGGTTGCTCCCACCCCCGCCCCTCGCCCTCGTTCTCAGCCTACTGAGAACGCGCCCAAGAAGGGCAAAGCCCCGCCCCCCGTCATTGTCCACGACAAAGAGTCTTGGGTCCCCATCTCCAAGCTGTGTGTCGATCGTAAGATCAACTACACCTCTGCCCGACCAATCCAAGAGGGTATCAAAGTTACCCTCTCGACCTCCACCGATTTTAGAGGCTTTACTAGCCTTCTTACGGAGCGTAAGATTAATTACCACACTTATACGCTCGGTTCCGAGAAACCCCTACGCGTCATTATCCCCGGGATTCCCAAGGAGATTGACACGGAGGACGTACTCAGCGACCTTAAGTCGCAAAACATTCCCGCCCTTGATATCCATCGTATGCACCGCGGCCGCGGTGGCATACAGTGCAATGGTACTCGCCATCATCGAGCAATCGGAGGGCGCAAAGGCCATATTTAATATCCGATCCGTTTGCTACTTATCTGGTATTCGGATCGAAACCCCACAAGGGAGGTCCCATAGGGCAATGTCACAATTGCCAGCTATACGGCCATGCAGGTCGTAACTGCCATGCTAGATCCCGGTGCGTGAAATGCCTAGGCGATCACGCTACCGCAGACTGCAGTCGTCCTAAAGACAGAACACTTTGCACCGAACCTCCCAGCTGCGTTCTGTGCGGGGAACAAGGTCACCCGGCTAATTACCGTGGTTGCCCCAAGGCCCCCAAAATCTCTCCCAAGCACGCTAAACGTGCTGTGGCGAAGATCCAGAGGGAAAGCCCCTCGGCCGCCCTCCCTGACCGTCTTAGCCCTCAAAGGCCCTCTCCGTGGAGCGCTCTGAACCACCAGCAAGCGTTTCCCCCACTAAAAACGCCACAGTATGTGGCTAACATCCCACCTTTAATGGGTACCCCCATCCCCGATCACTGCGCGCCGGCTTCTCCGGCCGCTCTCGCGGTTGCCCCTACAAGGCCCGCACAGACCTCTCAGCCCGTGCTTGCGCCTGAACCAAACCCCAGTCCCTTAAGATAGGTTTTTTCAATGCGAATAGCATGAATGGTCAACGCGATGAGATGGCCACTTTCCTCCGCGACCATCAAATTGACATTTTCCTTATACAGGAGACCTTCCTTAAACCATCCAAGAGGAATCCTGGAATTGCAAACTATCATATTGTGCGCAATGACAGGACTCGTTCTCAAGGAGGTGGCACTCTCATCTACTATAAAAGGTCCCTGTACTGCACTCCTATGGATAACCCTTCCCTCGAGCATATTGAGACCTCGACATGTCGAGTAGGCATGACCGGTCACCAACCGATAACTATTGTATCGGCTTATATCCCCCCTAGCAGTGCTAGGCTTCACATACGTCCCGACTTAGTAACCCTCCTAGGCTTAGGTGACTCAGTTATCATAGCAGGTGACCTTAACGCGAAAAATGTCGCCTGGAATTGCCACTCGAACAACCAGAGAGGCAGAGGGCTTGATAACCTGAGCACCTTGCTGAATTACGATATCATCGCCCCAATGATGCCCACCCACTATCCCGCTGACGTAAACCACAGACCTGACGTACTCGACATAGCCCTCTTAAAGAACGTAAACTTAGGTTTACGCTCTCTAGAGACGCTACAAGAGTTAGACTCTGACCACCGACCTGTGATCCTAGTATTAGGCCCAGGTCAGCCCGCTCCAACAAAGGTGATAACGGATTGGAGGAAACTCGAGGAACGCCTCAAGTCGACTTCATCCGTTCACCTGGATGCCATCTCCGACTCGATAGTGTCAGCTGCCGACGCGACGGGCGCGATCGACTCCCTCACCGACCATGTACAATCCCTGTTGAACGAATGTTCACGACAGATTCCTTGCGAGCCGAACCGCACTCACGTGCGCAATTTACAGCGTGCTGTAAAGACACGCATAAGTGAGTTGCGCGAGGCCCGCTGAGACAATTGGTTGAAGGACCTGGAGCCCACCCATCAGGCCTTCTGGCAGCTGACCCGGAAGCTCAAGTCTCAAGGAAGATCTATGAGCGGCTTATCTATGCCCGATTAAAGAACTTTGCCGAATCCCATAATCTCATTCCCGACGAGCAGTTTGGTTTTCGAACCAAACACTCTTGTATCCACCAAGTGCATCGCATAGTCGAACATATCAGCGCTGGATTCCAGCGCGGTATGACGACTGGCATGCTCTTTTTCGACGTGGCGAAAGCCTTCGACAAGGTCTGGCACAATGGCTTGATTTACAAGCTATATTCATTCAACGTGCCAGACCGTCTCGTGCTCATCATTCGAGATTTTCTGTCGAATCGCACCTTTCGCTATCGTATAGAGGGCGGCACACTCTCGTCCCCTCATCCTATCCGAGCCGGAGTCCCTCAGGGCTCCGTGCTCTCCCCTCTCCTTTTCACGCTGTACACCAGCGATATTCCAAAAAGATCCAAGTCGCAGTTGGCTCTATTCGCTGACGATACGGCTATATATTATTCCGGCATCAGCCTAACAAACATCACCAAAATTCTCCAATCCTCAGTCAATGCCCTAGGGAATTGGTTCAGGAAATGGAGAATAGAGGTGAATCCCTCCAAGAGCGCGGCGGTTCTCTTTCACAAGAGTTCTGACCTCTCCGCTCAAGCCCAACCCATCTCCCTCTTCGGCCAACAGATTGGGAAAAGAAAGCCAAATACCTGGGCGTGGTTCTAGATTACCGACTTACGTTCCGAGAGCACATAAAAACTGTGCGTTCGCGCGCCGCTTTTGCTCTAGGACGTCTACATAGCATGCTCAATGCACGCAGTAAACTCTCCCTTAAATACAAGGTGAGAATTTACGTGATGTGTATTCTCCCCATCATCAGTGTCGTATTCGCTCACATAGAAAGTCCCGCTATCCATAGGATGCAGACCCTCCAAAACCGATTCATGCGTTAAGCCACGGGCGCCCCTTGGTACGTGCGCAATAGGGACCTTCACTTAGACCTAAAACTGCATCAAGCAGTTTATGAAACGCGCCTCGCCATCTTGTTTGAATTTAGGTCGGTCGTTATTTTGTCATGGATAAGACTACCTTTAATTCTAAAAATAATATTTTTGTGAAGGATTTTTTTTGCATAATTTTATTTTTTGTGCATTTACTTCTTTAAAAACTTGCTTATTTTATTTGCATTTTTAACCGATTCCGAAATAGAGGATGATATTTTTTATTGAAAGTTTTATAATTATAATGATGAAGGTAAAGAAGTTCATTGGCTACCTCAGACCATTACCATTACCATAGTAAATAAAATTTTCAAATACAAGAATTCATGCTACAGTCAGAAATACAAATTAAAGACGACCTCTGTGGTCTAGCGGTTAGAGTGCCGGACTGCTGATCATGGGGTTGTGGGTTCGATTCCCACAGGACACAAATATTAGTGTGGATAAAAAATGAGTATTTGTGTTTGTCTGGGTGTGTATTATACGTATGTCACACAGATGGTCAGCAACTGTGGGGACCTTTACCTTTTTTTTATAGATATCAACTAAGTAGGTAGGAAAGCGTGCACGTTATCTATAGTTTATCTTACCATTTGCTATCATGTGCTTGTTTTAAGTGAGATCAGACGTCCTCGTATGCGTGGTCCACGACGTGGTAGAGGGATACGTGTGCGAGGTGGAAGTGGGCGAGGTGGAAGTGGGCGAGGTGGAAGTGGGCGAGGTGTTGGTGCTCCGCTACCTGGGTCGGAGGGAGTTGCAAGTAGCCCTAGCAGTCGTGGTGGTTCCAGCTCTCGTGGCGGCCGCGCCATTGGAAGCGGTGGTCCTCGCGGTGGAGTCCATCACGTCCGACCAGGACCTTACTCCATGGACGAGTTAGCTTTTTTGCTTATTAATGCTTTCATTTTAATTTTCCACTCTTTTAAATAATAATAGTTTTTAATCGCCTTTGTAAATAGGGGAGGTATTGTATACGACCAGTGAGAATAGATAAAAAAAAATTGTATTGATATTTTAGATTAGTGATAAGAGACATCACCGAGATGCCGGCGGGTCATGGTCTTGAGACACCCCTTCACCCCAAGAGAAGGCGCATATGGCAACCGTAAGTTGTCTTGTGTATGGATATTATTTTAGTAATTATAACTTGCTGATCATTTTGATCTTATATTTGAAAAATTTCCATCTAGATCTAATGAGGCTTCTGCAGTGCCATCACCACCGCCACCAGCTCGATCAAGCTCCTTGCAGTTATGCGAGGAGCTTCCCGCGGCTCCAGAGGTCTTCGAGGAACCACCACCGCTTTCACCGGCATAATCGGTGCCTTCGCCAGCAATGTAAATCACTCACTGACTTCTCTATGTAAGTATCTCTAAAAATATAGGTACTACAACACTGCTTTTGTTCCAGGTTTTTGGAATGTGGGGCTTCCTCGGCGGCTTCCTCGCCAATCCCGCACTATCCATCCTCTCCTCGCTCTCGTCAGTTCCTAAGAGATGAGGATATAGGCAACCTCATCAATTTCGGTAAGGTTCTACTCTTTTTAGTTTGGCGCTATACCACAAAACTTCTTCCACAATATTTTATATCATTTTTGTTATAGGGAGCGAAGCAGGTTCTGACTTGAGCGACGATGAGGATATGGTGTATCCAGCACTCCCAGTGCCAAGAGTGTTTCGCAGCACCTTGGAAACACCCTTGGACGTGGATGTTGAAAACATTTCTGGTGAGGAGGCAGTCGCTGATGAGCCGGCAGTCGCTGGCGACCCTGCTGTTGCCGGTTGCTCGTCGCCCGCCACCGTCTCTCTAACGGACACGCACCAACCCTGGAGATGGTATGATTTTGAGTGGAAAACGTTACCGAACGCTTCGATTTCACCTGAAACGAGGCGGGAAACGTTTTCCCAAAGTAATGTTGGTGCAACAACTCCAAGTGTCGATCCATATGACATTTTCATTGAAATATGGGATCGGCAAATAATGGAGCACATAGTCTCGGAGACTAATAAGTATGCTCAGCAGGTGGCACAGCAAATGATGGATAACCACAGTCTCCATCCTTTAAGCCGTATCGCTAAGTGGTACGACACCACCGTCGATGAATTGTACGTTTACTTTAGTATAATTTTGGCGATGGGGATTGTGGTTAAGACGAGATTGGAGGAGTATTGGCGAAGCACCCCTGACATATTTTATACTCCTGGTTTTAGTGCACACATGTCCATAAATAGATTTATTTTATTAAACAAATGTTTACATTTCACAAATAACGAGGACATGTCTGCGCTAGAACTAGATGTCTCCGAGGCGAAACTTTTTAAAATACAACCTCTGTTGACGCATCTTAACCAGAAATTTCAGAGTCTTTACATACCGTCTCAAAATATTGCACTAGACGAGAGTCTTTTGCAGTGGAAAGGCTGGCTGGATATCAGCCAGCTTATCCCTAATAAGGCGGCAACAAGGGGAATCAAAACTTATGAGATTTGTGAATCTCAAACCGGCTACTTATGGCGGTTTGAGATTCACTGTCATAAGAAAACCCCGCCGGCCCAAATAAAGGACCCTTTAGATGCCTCCATCCCATCCATAGTCCTCCGACTAGTAAAAGGGCTAGAAAATAAAGGATACACATTGTGGATGGATAATTTCTACAATTCACCGTGTCTCGCTCGACGGCTTAAAACGCTTGGTTTTGACTGTGTAGGAACCCTGCGAACTGATCGCCAGTTTGTTCCACAGGCCCTGCACAGTCTGACCAAGCGCAATATGCATCAAGGCCAAATATGTGGTCTCACTTCCGGTGACGTCGATGTCATGGTATGGAGAGACAGTAATAGAGTATCTATGATCTCTACATACCATGGCATCGGCCAGGAGAGTCGAGGAAGTTCCACCAAACCCATCCTAATATTGGATTACAATATTATGATGGGTGGGGTGGATAAAAAAGACCAAATGTTGGCCATGTAACCGATCGAGCGGAAACGAACGAAGGTCTGGTACAAGAAATTATTTAGAAGACTTTTAAATATCACTGTATTAAATTCCTTCATCATACAACGTCACCACACTTCACTTTCTCACCGTAGTTTCCGTATATCACTCATTAAATCATTGCTTTCTCGCCATTCTTCCTCTTCCCTTCCAATTGTACCTGGACAGAGCCATGTGGTTGACGTCACACACCGCTTGGCGGAGTACCCTTTTGTAAACTCACAACGTTTGCGGCGGGTGTGTGTCGTCTGCAAAAAAAGGGTACACACGTACTGTCTAAGTTGCAATAAATCTGTATGTATCGACCCATGTTTCCTTACTATTCATTCATAGTTATATATATTTATTTATTATATTTATTTATTATATTTATTTATATATATGTACCACACCTTCGTTCATTTCATTGACCGTGTGAATTGAGTAAGTTGGCCATCCACAAAATGTCTTCTTCAAAATGTGTTCTGTTATCCCTTTATCATAAAATACACATAAAACAGCCCCTTTAGCTATGTCCCTTTTTACCCGACTACGAAAAAGGAAGGGTAACGAGCTTAACAGTCTACAAAGAACAGTCACCAAAAAGTGGTAAATAAAAACGAAAGCTTAAAAACTTTAACCCGACTACGGAAAAAAAATCACCTGAAAAGTATGAAACAACATATTTTTTTTTTATTATTTTGGATTCGAAAGACTAGTCTAGTGCAATCATTCATATTGTTACGCCGGATACGTAATAGAACGACTGAAATGGCTCACGAAGGTTCTAGAAACGCGTGGAAGTTTAATCTCGACACCCGCGTAGGTATAGGTAGGTACTTATATCTATAAGTGCCTATAACAATACCTCAAGGACACGCGGCTCGCGACACAATAGGCTGAGGTCAACGACCGCGAAACAATAGGCGCGCGAGTACCTACTCGTATTTTTTGTAGCATTTTCGGGATTATTCGATTCTGGAACTTTCTGAGCCATATAAATAGCGGTCCTAAGGGGCCGGCAAGGCAGTTCAATTGTGGACACGCACGGACAAGTGAAGATCGAAGCGAACTACGAAGTGACTACAGTGCGATAGTGAATTGTGAAGTGAACTAGTATAGCGACATACTGGTGATTTGTGTTTTGTATTCGTGTGGATAATTAAAGTTTTGATTGTTTATCGGTTAAATTGGTGACATTTAATTTATCCCGAACCCCAGCTCGTAACAATATAGTCATCATTTTTCAAATTTGTATTTATGTTCATAATTCAAGTTAAGATGTGACAATATTGGGCGTATCCATATTAATGTAGCATGTACTTGGCACATTTCGTAGTGAAATTGCTTGTTTTGATTGTTGATTTCTGAAATGTTTTTGTAAGGCAGCATGCCTTTTTATTATGAATATCTATTAGTAAATATCATCTAATTGTAAAATATTAATTTGTATGTAACATAAATTCACCAGAATTTATTCTGTGCTCTAAAGTTTGACGGGCCATATTTTCGGCTCAATTTCAAGTGCTTTGTTATCTTGATCGACGCTCGTAAACTAAACAGTTCCAAGAACTAAAACTTTGCTTGTGTTATGTATGTGAACCGAACTATAGTTTATGATGGTGGTGTGAAAAATTTGTATTGGCAGTTCTGTTTTTTTAGTTGATTAATGTAAAATAGTATATCTTTATGCAAATAAAACAAATATTTTTTTAAATAATGGTTTATTTATTTCATTATAACTACATATGTACAACAACCTAGGCAAAATTAGTTTACCCTGATTTTAACTTAAGATTTAACAGTATATCACAAGACAAAACTCTGCTATTCTAGCTAAATAAGATAGATTATTTCATGGCGATTCCAACGATATACAGTTTATATATAGTTCCTATACAAAAGTTTCGAGATATCCTCATTTTAACCGATTCGTTGCGGATGGCACGACAGACGTGCCATCCAATTTTTTTACATATGGCGTATGACACGCGTTTCGTGTCATTTTTAAATGTCTTATAACTCGCTCAAATCGAAATTTCTTGAGGTGCTTCTTGAACTAAACATTAATATTTTTGAATGCGGATCATTATTATAGACTTCGTTTCTGGAAATAATGCAAATCAGATAATTCCAGGGGTTGACAACCTCGATAAGTTGCATTACGATTACTGCGATTAGGTACGTATTAATGAAATGCATTATTTACCTCGAATTATTATTAATAGCTGCATCTATTTTTCCTATACCTAGATACATACATAAGTAGGTAGGTATTACATATAAATAATAAATGAATTTTACATTTGCTAAATCTTGTTCCGATCCCTTAAGAATTTATTTTGTAAACAAGTTTCGTAAGTCGGCTAGATCGTCTCGGCAAGATTTTGGAAAACACCATATTGTGTTGTCTTACGGTTCCTTTTTGCGTGAAACACTAATAAGGACTCATAAAGAAAGGTGCCGGCGTCCATTGTTTGTGGGCCGGCTATTTAACAATATTGCTGGCATACAAAGAAAGGACACAACTTCCATTTTTGACAAACGGAAAAAGCGACTTTAAAGTCCTTAACATAAGGTGTGGTTTTGCCCTATTGTTTAATGCAGTTGTGCCCTTTCTTAGTATGATGACAGAAAATCTCCGGCGCATGGTATCGAAACTTTGTTTACTGTTTTTAAAATACCTCCACTTTCCGAATCAATCGCACTGGACGTAATCTACAACGACTATTTATTTAACTTTTCGATGATATTGGCTTGTGTTATGGACTCTGATTTTGCTTTTGTGAATACTGTGGCTCATGTACCTGGAAACTGATATTGATTTTGTGATCACTGTGGCCCGTAAACCTGGACTCTGTTGCTGTTTGACTCACGAACACGTGTGGATCCCGAACACTACAGGTAGGTTTTTTAATGATAAATTATTTACTGTACTTAAGTTTTCATATACCCAAACAAAACGTGCTTAACTGTATCACTTGACGTATTATTCATATTCATTCTTATTTACCGCAAAAAAGCAATATCAGGTCAAATAATCTAAATGTAGTATTATAAAAAGATAGTATTCAAATTATTGTTTCATTCTGATGTTTTCTCTTTTCAGAATATAATTAACATGGAGCACAATTTTCCAAGTTCACCAGAACCTGGGCCATCAGCAGCTTTGGATCCTATAAGTGTGGAGTTATCTGCTATGATGTCTCCACATGACATACACTTTTATGATATACCTGGCATAGACATTGAAATTACTAATTCAGATCTATATGGGATTTTGACAAACAGCAATGATGAAATTCTTGACGATGTGACGAACATGGATCAATATGAGTTAATAGAATTAAATGATGCTTTACCGGATGAAGAGCAAGAAGAAACTACTCCAGAAGAAGGATATGATTGGTGTCCCGGTAATCCAGGTAACATGGTGGAGATACCTTTCACAGGAACACCTGGAATAATTCCAGCTCAACAAATGAGGGATAAAAGCCCTTTGGACTTTTTCTTTTTATATTTTAATAATGAAATGCTAAATTTAATATTAGAATGTACTAATAAGTGCGGGAATAACTTAAAAACCCAAGCAACGCCAGCACGGGCTCGCTTTCGTGCATGGACAGATATTACTATTAATGAATTAAGAACATTTGTAGGAATATTGTTATTGATGGGAACAATAAAACTAAATAGGATGGCTGATTATTGGTCGAACCATTATTTATTTCGCCTTAGTCCACGACTATACATGGCAAGGGACCGGTTCTATTTAATTTTGAGAGCTTTAAGTGTTCAGAATAGTGAACGAAATGAAAGTCTGATGAAAATAAAACCCCTTATAGACATATTTAATGAATCCGCTGAAGCTATATATCACCCATCAAAAGAACTAGCTATTGATGAATCACTTATCTTGTGGAAAGGCAGACTTTCTTTTCGCCAATATTTGAAAGGAAAAGCCCATCAATACGGCATTAAATTGTATGTTTTAGCTGACGCTAGTGGCATTATATTAAAAATTCATATTTATGCAGGTTCACAAGACCAACAAGTAGGTGGAAAAAACCATGTGCAAAAAGTTGTTATGTTGCTTATGCAAAAATATTTTGACAAAGGCCATTCTTTGTATATTGATAATTATTATACCAGTGTGCAGCTAGCTGACGCTCTTTTAGCTAAAAATACGTACGTAACTGGTACCCTACGTGCAAATCGCGTTGGAAATCCTGGCGAAGTGAAAAATGCTACTTTGAAAATAGGCGAATCATGCATAATGCATAATAGAAAAAAAATAGTTGTAACAAAATGGAAAGACAAAAGAGAAATTTTTTTTGTAAGTACTGAGCACAAAAGTGATTATGTAGGGACAACCAGTCGCCGAATTCATAGGGTACATTATAAACCTGCCGTACAAGTCTCGTATAATAAATATATGAGGGCAATAGATAAGCACGACCAACTATTGAGTTATTATTGTTGTGAGCACAAGACCCTGCGCTGGTACAAAAAAGTAATTATTCATATTATACAAATATGTGTAGTGAATGGCTTCCTAATATATAATAAGGAAATTAAAAATATAACACTCTATGATTATAGAAAAAGTATAATAGAAAGCCTACTGCCAAATACGAACAATATGCCTCTTCCCCCATCAGCAGGGAAAATTCATTTACCGGCTAACTTACTAAAAAGAAATGGCAAGACAATGAGAAAAAGATGTAGGGTTTGCTACAATAAAACAAAAAAAAGAGTCGCCGTCTTATTTGGATGTCCAGATTGTCCCGGATTCCCAGGGCTATGCCTGCAATGTTTCAGGGAATATCACAATTATTGAATTTTACCTAGAACGTTGATTTGATGTTGATTATTATTATTTTTTATATTTTCGCACTACGTAATATGTAACAAAAATGTGATTGGACTAGTCATTTATTAATCATAATAAACATTACATAATCATAAACTTAGTTTTATTTACTATCTTCTAATCAGTCAGTGCTAACATTTGATGTTATAATCAACTAGTATTTATGCACAATTAAATCACCATTATTTTATTGCACTTAGCAATAAAATAATGGTGATTTATTCAGCACAAAATGGTGATTTACTCTTTTTTCATACTTTCATTTCTCATGATCATCTAAGAAGCTATCCTGTTTAATTACAGAATGTTATTAATAATAGAAAATCGCCTTATACAAAATTAAAACTGTAATTCACCATTTTCGAAACAATGTGCTATGTTGTGCATACAATGTTCCCGTCTTTGTTTTGACATCGTACTCAAGGCTCTTCCTATAATTAATCCCAGCGTATAACATTTATTAATGGTGTCCATATTAATATCTTCTTTCACTTCTTCATGATTTTCCGTATTTGTGCCGATAGATACTTTATTGGCCGGAATATTGCAATCTCCCTAAAACAATGAAAATAAACATATTATGTTCGTATACCTATATAAATCTATAAAATAATTATAAATACACCATCATATCAATCAAACAAAGTCCACTGCTGAACATATATGTCTTATTCTAGTTTTTAATTTTTAACGGGTCTCCCTACTTAGTCTAGTTTTCTAGTTGACTACTAAAATATAATTCAAAAAACTTACTTCGTTATCTGTAAACAAATCTGGTGAATCCAGCTCTGGCGTAGTTCCTTCAGGATCTACATCATAATGTTTATGAAAATCTAAATGGGTTGTGATATCGGAGTGCTCAGATATTAGATCTGAGCTCTCAGATGACTCTTCTATAACTCTTTCGCCTGTAAAGACAACAAAACATAAGTAGATTTTTTTGCAGGAAAATATCTGTATCCATATTCTGCTATCATTAGGGCACTTGCCTACTACACATCGATGAAACACAACAAATGACATCAAATAATAAAAACAGAAATTAGAATCTTCATAACCTACAATCCCAGTATGATATGTATGTAAATCATAAAACAATACAAAAGGTTTATAACATCTGAATAAAAAAGTCACTTACCATCCATTTTCAGTGATACACATATACAGGGTGTTTGGCGCATGGACCGACAAAAATTTTTGGGGGTTTGGTGTGGCCATGTACTAGTTTTCACCCTTAGACCCAATGTCCTATATGCCACTGTATTCGAGAAACGATTTTTTTTGGTTTTTTTTTAAATTACCAGAACTATCACCTTTAAAACGTTATAACTTTATAGTCTGTAGTTGTATTTACACCAAATCACTTTTATTGCGTTCTCTGGTGTATTATTATTCTAAATAAAACATAAATTCATAGCACTACATGTAAAAAAATACTTGTCAAGCTTCCAAACTCTTAAAAATGAAATAATGTATGAAAAATTACAAATTCAAAATTAATTATAAAAAAAAGTCAAAGCTTTTTTGAACTTCATTTAATTTAAAAAGAATGCCTACTTAATACCATTTCCAACGATATGCCTCATGGCCTTGAAATCATTAATAATGTCGTCAAAATCAAAGCAGGAACGAACACGCACTCTAACAACGAACCCGTTTGATAGAACAATGGTGAGCAGGTAAACAGCCTGTCTCTTTCTTACGCATGAAAAATATCTCTTGTCTTTGTCTATCATTGGGTTGGAGTTTGTGACGTGTCCTTGTTTAGTCAAGATTTGACTATCTCTGCTATCGGAACTGCCCGTGTATTTCACGTTTTCCTAGTTCAGTTATTTTTTTGTTAAAGTTTGTTTTTGTTAAGTTTTGTTTGTTGAACTGTTCTGTTAAACTGTTGGTGTGTTAGTATTCACCGTACTTGTTACGATGCCTAACTTCAGTAACGAAGAGTATGCTGACATGTTGTTGGCTTATGGCAGCGCTAATTGTAACGCTCGTGAAGCGCGTAGGATTTACCAGCAGCGATATCCTAACCGGCGTGTACCACACCACGAGACGTTTGCTACAACCTATCGACGTCTGAGGGAGACTGGAAACATAAATTTCCAAGAGCCTCGAGTTAATGTGAGGCAACATAATGTTGCAATTGATGAAAACATTCTGCAAGCTTTTGATGAGGATCCAACGACAAGTATTCGAGTTGTAGCTGAAAGACTTGACTTGTCGGTTTGGAAAGTTTGGTCAGTTCTTCGGGAAAATGGCAAGCATGCGTATCACTACACTCCTGTTCAAGGTACGTTTAGTTTATTTATTTTATTAGGCGGAATCATGAGACTGAATTTTGAACCAGTTATCCTCGACCTTATTGTACTGAAATTTTGCATACAAAAAAACTTGTATTTTAAAATGGTTTTAACGATACATTTATTTTAATCGTTTACAAATATCCTTGTAGCTTTACTGGTTCGTTTTTCAAATAAATACCTAGTAACTTTAATGTTTTCTAATTTTAACTTTTAAATTTATGTTAGTTTTTGCCATTCAAAAAGTCATTTATTCATTGTGGGTGACATTCTTTTTTCTTAGTTCGGTTTACAGAAGAAAATAAAAATCGCGTTTGTACCATTCTTTAATCGATTGTTCTAGGTCTCATAGATGATGATCACAGGAGACGGCTGGATTTTTGCCGATTTATGATGCATACGGACGTAGAAGATACAAATTTTCTAAAAAGAATTTTGTGGACTGACGAATCCAATTTTAATCACGAGGGAATTGTGAATCTCCACAACCTTCACCATTGGGCGCAAAAAGGACAAAATCCCCGCAAGAAAAGACAAAGTTCCTTTCAAACTAAGTTTAGTGTAAACGTTTGGGCGGGGGTTATTGGAATACACCTGATCGGTCCACACTTCTTACCAGAGCGCCTGACCGGAGAAAATTATTTGAATTTTTTACTCGACGATTTACCTGAATTGGTATTACCAGTATTAGGCTGCCTGTCCACCGGAGCGGAGCGAGGCAGCGGAGCGGAGAAACGGAGAAATATTAACCAATAGGACTGCACAAAATCTCCGCTCCTCTTTAGTGGACAGGGAGTTGCGAACTAGTTTAAAAATTCATACAAAACCGGTAAGCGGAGCGGGGATGCAAGGCAGCGGAGCGGAGAAACGGAGCGGGGAAGCGGAGCGGGGAAGCGAGTGCAGGCGCGGGCGCCAGTTGCGCCCGCAGTGTGCCGCCGTAGTCCGACCAGTGCGTATGTGACCGACGCAGTGAACACAATGGATGAAAAACTTATTGAAAGTGTGAAAAAGTTTCCGTGCATTTGGAACACATCTTCAGAATTTTACAAATGCAACGAAACAAAAGATGCTGCGTGGGACCAAATAATCATTGAAACAAACATATCGGATGGTAAATAATATTATGTATCTTTATTCTATAATACCCTCTAGTAGGTACATATTGATATCTTTTTTTTATTTAACAAAATAATACCTAAATAATGTCCGCGGCTGGCCAAACTATCCAAATCTGTCACACATCACTGACTATAGATTCTTTTCAAAATTCGAGTATCTTGCCATGGAACCTTCCCCTGATTATTGAAGTATGAACAATACATTTCGCGAACTTGAAAACCATCATTAATAGAATGTTGTGTTTGTGTAATATCACCAACTGATAATAATCTTTATGATACACGTACCACTTTCTCGTCAATACACCGAAAGTTGCCTCAACAATGCGACGTGCTCTTGATAATCGGTAATTAAATATTTTTCTTTCTGCGTTTAGTCCATCACGTGGGTATGGCCTCATAAAATTTTCCATTAATGGAAAAGCTTCGTCTCCTATAAATACGAACGGCATTTTTGCACCACCTTGATACAATGGTACCGGCTCAGGTAAATTCAATCTCTTCTCTTTTAGACTCTTTCCGAAAATGCTGTTATCAAAAATTCCTGCATCAGAAAATCTTCCCATAGATCCCACATCAACCATTCTGATTTTCCTTCTGGCATCAGCTAAACACATCAATACTACAGAAAATCTCTTTTTGTAGTTGAAAAACGAGGACCCAGTTTTCGAAGGAGCCTTGATATATACGTGCTTGCCATCAAGAGCACCTGTACAATTTTTAAATTGCCATAGTTCATCAAAATCTTTTGCTATTTCTTTCCAGTCGTTTTCTGTTGGTTGCGGCATGACAAGAGGTTGCAATACATTCCATAAAGCATCACAAACCTCATCAATAATTCTTGATACACTTTTTAATCCAATTCTAAAATTTTCTCCCATCGTTGTAAATGAGTGGCCGGTTGCTAAATACCTGAAAAATAAAAGTAATTTTTTTTATAAATAGACCATGGAATAATTTTTTGTGTTTGTTGATTGTTTCAGTTAAAACTGCCAAGTCGCGATGGAAACAACTGAGAGATAATCATCGAGATGCCTTAAAAAGACAAAATGCAACAAGGAGTGGACAGGCTAGAAAACAACGAAAAGAATGGAAATATCAGAAAGCCATGTCATTCTTATTGCCTTACATGTGTAACAGAGACCGGTCATCAAATTTTGCGCCCTTGGATGACTCAGTAAGCGAAACTTCAAATCCGCCAAATACCATTGATGAGAGTTCACGGGAATCATGCAATTTGTTGCCATCAAATTCAAATAATCTTCCTTCTGTCGATGTTCCTAATGATTCAACAGCTTCTGGGCCTCTCCCATCCACATCCAAAAAAAGAAAGAACGATGAAATTCTAGATCTTTTGAAAAAAAATCAAAAACGCCGCGAACTGTTGGAACAAGAACGGATAGAAGTTAAAAACATGATGTCAGCTAGTGATAAGTACGATGAAATAGACTTATTTTTTTTAAATTTGGCTGCATCGGCGAAAAAGCTGCCGTATTATTTACAACTACAAATTAAAAAAACCTGCTTTAATGCGGTAATATCAGCTGAAGAAAGTAATCTTCAACATAGTTGGTATTCTCCGAATAATTATGGTTATTCTACAGCCTCATCAACACCTACAACAGATAATATCAATACTAGTATCGATATCGATACTCCTAGTGCTCCAAATGATATTAACACTAGTATTAATACTCCTAGCGCTTCACAAATTCAAACAACCCAGGATATTGAAACATCTGCAGCAGAGCAAACAGGACCCAATGAAAATGCGGACAACTTTGAGACAGATTATGATTTTTAAATTAATATAACATGGCATCGACTGTATGCAAAAATAAAAGTTACTTTGATTTCAAAATGTGTACTTACTTTAAACACACTGCTAATCTTTCACAGCTACTGATTGAATTTCTGTAATTTGTGTCTTGTTTCCGAATATATGGTTCAATCAGGGAGTGAAGTTCATGAAAAGTACATCTTGAAACTCTATAAGATTTTTCGAAAGTTTCTTCATCAGCAGTTTGGAAAAAAGTAAAATATTCACTGTGTTCTGAACGATGTTTGATATGATTTCTTAACCAAAATCTATGTTTCCTTATAGAATTGTTCAAATAGTATACGGTAAGTAATTCGGTTTCTTCTGACTCCAACTCTTCTTCCTCAAGCAATGTAAGGTAATAACGTATTAACTTTTTCGATAACATGTCTGCTGTCACTGACATTTCGCGTAGAACTAAACCAATCGCCCGCCGCCGGGAGCTCGAAATGACTCGTCGCGTACTCGCGGCCTAGCTCCGCATATTGAAAAACACAGTGGCAACTCCGCTCCGCATTACTTTCTCGCTCTGCTCCGCAGCCTCGCTCCTCTCCGGTGGACAGACACAGTACGCAACTCCGCTCCGCATTACTCCGTTTCTCCGCTCCGCTGCCTCGCTCCGCTCCGGTGGACAGGCAGCCTTAGACGGAGAACCAATTATTTTCCAAAATGATGGCTGTCCAGCACATTACCAGCGAGACGTACGAGAACATCTGAACAACTGTTTTCCAAACTCATGGATTGGAAGAGGCGGCCCAATTCCTTGGCCTGCAAGGTCACCAGACCTGACGCCCTTGGATTTTTATGTCTGGGGGCGTGCAAAAGAAATTGTGTACGCGACTGAAGTACCCACAAGAGAAATTTTAATCGAACGAATAAATAACGCCTTTGAAATTATGAAAGCAGAAATGCGACTTAGGACGACGACTGTAGAAATTAGAAAAAGATGCCGTGTATGCATTCGCAACGGAGGCAGTCATTTCGAACCTGATTTGTAACTTAAATTTAATTAAAACATTTTAAAACATTTTTGTGTTTTCATTATCCTGACACTGGTTAATGTGTACCTTTAGGTTTTATGACCACATTATTAATGATTTCAAAGCAATGTGGCATATCGTTGGAAAGGGTATTAAGTAGGCATTCTTTTTAAATTAAATGAAGTTCAAAAAAGCTTTGACTTTTTTTTTATAATTATTTTGAATTTGTCATTTTTCATACATTATTTAATTTTTAAGAGTTTGGAAGCTCGACAAGTATTTTTTTTACATCTAGTGTTATAAATTTATGTTTTATTTAGAATAATAATACATCAGAAAACGCAATAAAAATGATTTGGCGTAAATACGACTACAGACTAAAAATTTATAACGTATTAAAGGTGATAGTTCCGGTAATTTTTAAAAACAAACAAAAAAAATCGTATCTCGAATACAGTGACATATAGGACATTGGGTCTATGGGTGAAAACTAGTACATGGCCTCACCAAACCCCCAAAAATTTTTGTCGGTCCATGCGCCAAACACCCTGTATAGGCAGTTCAAAACCACTTAACACAAAGTAACTGACCGTTTACTTTCGATTTTGGAAGTCGACTGAATACAATTCAAGGGTAAACAAAAAAAAACAGCATTTTTTTCTGTACATGGCTGATGGCACAATAGGCGTGTCATCAACTGATATGGCGCTTGACACGACTGTCGTGTCACGAAATATTTGTTCGCCGCCACGCATAAAAGTGCACCAAAATGGGCGTCGCAACGAATCGGTTAATCACCCGAGCCGCTATCTCGCGAGATCTCGCGGAGGTTACGAGACATAACCGAGAATTCGCGCAAAATGGCCGCGACAGCGAAGAAGCTAAGCGCTATTTCGATTTGGCGCCCCTTCACCCTAATCCCCTCGTGGTCAGTAGCGTAGACTACAAACCCTCGCAGATAAGTAGAGTGCGCCGCCCAAGGCACGCACTCACCCTGACGACCAAATCACCCACCCTAGCGCAGGACTCAAACAGAGTGACTAGCACTCTCAAAACACATGCACAAAAACGCCGCCCGATATACCGTCCTCGCCGGCGAGGCCCGTCGCGAAGACCCCATAACGGTAATCCTCCCCGTCCCTTGCTCGAGCCGGCCCGTGCCGAGTCAGTAACTTTAAATTCGCCCCTAAATAATTTAAACCCAGATCCAGCCGTCCCTAGCTGCCCCTCCAGCAAACGCCCTGAGCCGAGGTCCGAGTCCCGCAGCGGACGCCCTGAGCCGAGGTCCGAGTCCCGCAGGGGACGCCCTTAGCTGTATTGCTTAGTTTATAAGTTGCCCCTGGCTGGAGGCATTTGGTGCCTCGCCACCTAGTCCGGTTAAGTTCATATTCATATTCATTTATAGACAAAAAAAAAAAAAAGGACCAGGCATGCACTTCCCTCCGAGCAACCAAGAAGAAAACAACAAGAAGAAGTCCTGATGAAACTTTTTTCGTCTTGAAGAAAATTATTGTTATATAGTGTAAATAAGTTTAAATAGTGTTGTTTATAGTACAATATAGTGTTCGTTTTTATGTTTCTGAAGATGTGTATAATTTCCACACCCCTAATAGTCACGTGCCCCCCAATCCAACGCGTGTGCACAACAGATATAGAAGTGTACAGATATTATAATAGGACGTTAAATGTTCAAACACTTCTCCTGAAAAATTACATCATTTGCATAAGTGACGTTGTTGCACCGTGGGTGCGAACGTTGATCTCAAAATGATTCCTATTATGATAATTATTTATACTGATTTTATGTTAACATTGATTGTGATTTTTATAATAGTGATTTAGATAGTTTAGTTTGATACATATAAGAACAAATAAACCAAAAATAAATGCTCAATTATAAAGACTGATGATAAGATTACCTAATGATTATAATAAATAAACATATAAAGTTGATTAAACCGAACTTTTATTTAATTAACACTACTACTTCCATAAAAGTCAGGATTGTGCGGATATTAACTTATTCCTGATTGTCACGATTGTGAGGGTACTTTTGTGGGATTTTTTAAATAATTAATAATAATTAATAATAATTAATTTAAGCTTCTTGAAGCCCAAATAACCGTACAAGATAAGTTACACACGAAAATATTAAAAATATGTTAGTCTGTTGGAAAGGGTTATGCTGTAATCTGGGTAGCAAAACATTTCAGACCCTATTTACACAGCAAAAAGTTCAATATTTATACAGATCATAGGACGGTAATGTGGTTATATTCCCTCAAAGAACCCAATAGTAAATTAACCCGCTGGAGGTTAATGGACAGTTTTTTGGGGAGGTTCCACATTCCAGTAAGGACAAAAAAATGGTATTTGCGTATATTTTTCCATCTATTTGATTTAACAGTGATTAATGCTTGGATCTTGTACAAAAAAAATGCAGCAAATAGAAATATACCAAAAAAGGATATACTTTCAATGGGCAGCTTTAGAAATGAATTAGCACAAGTTTTGTGTAGAATAGGAGCTGACACAGAGGTTAAAAGAGGTCGTCCCAGTAATAGTTCTCTAGAGAAAGAAATACAGGCGAAAAGGAAGAGGGGACCAGCAGTTACTGCTCCACCAAAGGACATCAGAACAGATGGTGTTGATCATTGGCCACAAGTTGGAGGTTCACTTCGTTGTAAGTACCCACAGTGTAAGGGGTATTCTACAATAAGATGCAGTAAATGTTCAATAAATCTGTGTCTTAATAAAAACAATAACTGTTATGAAAATTATCATAAAAACTGATTTCTAGTTGCATTATTTTCTTTTGTACTAAGCTCATTGTTACTAATTGCATAGTGATGTAAATATCCATCATATGGTTTTTTTTCAAAAATAAATACTTAAAAAGGTCAAATTTTTTTTTTATTATTTTTAACCCATCCTAGGGCTATAATTACATGCATATGATTTTTTCTACAAGAAAACATTAAATCATGCAATGAACCCTTCATTGCATCTTGATGGAAATTTCCATCAAACGGTTCACGGGTTAAAAAAACACACAAATCAGTGGACGATGTTAATATTTTTGCGTCTGACCATTTCTTGAAATATTTTTGGTTGATACGGAACGTAACTACGTAAAAAAAAAACAAACGTCAATGTCAAAAATGACAACCACAGTTTGGATTTAGGTGACTGATAATTTTGCTGTAACGGTACAAAAATAATACGTTATTTTGCTTGCTTTTTATCTACGGGAGTTGTTGAAAATATTCATAATGAGTGGAAATAAGGTAAATGTTTTAGAATTTGCTAATATTTTGTAACGAAAACATGAAAAATATATCGAAAATGTGTCGATTTGGTATGATGTAAATTTACATCACTATGCAGTATGGTCATACCTGAAGTATGGAGAAATTGTTGTTCATGAAATTTTACATTTTTTTTGTTGTTTTAGAATAATTTACAAGAGAGAGATATAGAACACTATCTAGCACAACTGGAAGACGGTTGGCTGTCAGAAGATGGACTAGAAGCTGATGACTCTGATGAAGACGACCCACCAAATTCACACTATACTAGAGATGAACTTCTACATCTGTTAGGTGATGAGAATGATAATGAAGATGATCAGCAATTTAATGAAGAAGACCCACCTCTGGTTGAAGAACCACTAGAAGGAGCAGAAATTCAAAATAGATCCCCTGATGGAAATATTTTAAATTCACTATTGGACAAGAGAAAACTTATTTGGAAAAAGAGGAATATGGACTATGATGAAGACAAAATTAGATTCTTAGGCTGCTCAACATTTGTTTCTGAAATATCTCAGCTAGAAACTCCTTACCAATGTTTTAAATATTTTTTTAATGATGATTTGATACAGAAAATTGTAGCAGAAACGTCAAAAAGATCCTAATAACAAAACAGTATACACAGCATCAGATATCAAAAAGTTTTTTGGGATATTGCTGTTCATGTCAGTGCAAAGATTTCAAAATACCAGAGCATATTGGCACCCTGTTTATGGTTATGGCCCAGTTTCATCCACAATGCCAGTCAATAAATTTGAAAAAATCAAACTTGCATTGCATTTTCAAGACAATGAGCTTCATAGACCTGTGGGCCATGCAGATCATGACCGGTTATTTAAAATTCGTCCAGTTATTGAGTACCTCAAAACAAAGTTTTCTTCTCTACCAATGGAACAACGATTATCAGTAAAAAACCCCACAAATGGGGGTTCAAATTTTATGTACTTTGTGATTTATCTGGATATGCACATACATTTGAATTGTATGCAGGACAGGAAACAGGGAGACTTGAAGGAGAACCCGACCTGGGAGCTACAGGGAATATTGTAATTCGTTTGCTAAGAGGTGTACCAAGATATAAAAATTATATTGTATATTTTGATAATTTTTACACATCACTACCTCTAATTTACTTTCTAGCCAAACAAGGAATTCACTCTGTTGGAACTGTCCAGCAGAATAGAATCCCTAACTCAAAATTGCCAGAAAAAAAGAGTTTATGAAGAAGGCAGTACCCAGGGGCAGTCATGAAGAAAGAACATCTACTTATGATGGCATTGAGATGTCCTGTGTCACTTGGAAAGACAATAAGATTGTGACACTCTTATCAACCTATGTTGGGGCAACACCAGTGTCTAGTGTCACTAGATATGATAAATCGAAAAAGGAAAGAGTAGTAATTCCATGTCCCCAAATTGTTCATGAATATAATAGGCATATGGGGGGGGGGTAGACTTAAGACTTCAGGAATATGACTTCGATGTAATACAGAAGCGGTAAACAGAATACCAATGATAAACAATTTTATTCCACAAGCATTTGACGAAATCCTGATGAAATCGTAGATACCAACCAAATAGGGACATTTGGCAGGATTTTGTTGACTCAATTTAACTGAAGTAGCAGAGGTCACCACCGAACAGATATGATTTAACCAAGTTTATCTCACAACTTTTTATTCTTTAAGACGGATTGGACAACATTTTACCCTGTCCTACTAAAGAAACAACAATTCATAACTTTAAGCTTAATGTTTGCATGTAACAGATTGCAAGAATACTAGGTATAAAAAAAAACCCCAACAGAGAGTAGTTTTACAACAAGATAAACTAGACTATAAACTGTGGAAAGGAATCTTTGAAAGTAATTTGGATATAGAGCCCACTGTACATAGGATTATAGACCAGGGTAGGCGAACCAATGGCACGCGTGCTATTGATGGCACGCGACACAATATTTTGGGCACGTCGCAGAATTACTTAGGTATTTTAAGACGATCGAACGCGATGCTCCTACGCTGCGGAGTGTTCGGTGCGCGGGGTGGGGGCAGCGCGGCGGCAGCCAGGAAGCGCTGCACGGCGCTAGTTTGTTTTGTTTTTATAATGCCGTGGGTTTCAATTGCGAATGACGCATTGTTTGCTTACGCATAAAGTAATAGTGAGTTTTGTTGACATAATTGTATTGTAAAGTTTATTCGAGTGATTTTAAACTGATATTAAATTTTTTTCTTATTATTATTAAATTTTAATATGGCCAGCTCAGCAAAAAAACAAAAAGTTCATGATACTAAGTTTAACAGAGAATTTCAAACTTGGTGGACTGAGAAATATGGCATGATTAGTAAAGGTGACAAAGCGGTGTGTGTTTTATGTTCTGGAACAGTGGTATGTAGAACATCGTCTGTTAAACGACATTTTGAAACAAATCATAAATCTGTTAGTCAAAAAAGCGAGGCAGAGCAAAAAGAATTAATTGCAAGTGCATTGAATGACAGAAATAAACAGTCAACGTCTATGATTAAATTTGTTGGCAAAAATTGTAATACAAGCGCGGCAAGTTACGCGGCTGCAAATGTCATTGCTCGGCATGGTAAACCTTTTCAAGAAGGTGAGTTTTTGAAGGAAGCCTGGCTAGCATGCGCGCCCTCTCTTTTTGAAGATTTCGACAATAAAGATAAGATAATTCAGCGCATCAAAGATACTCCTCTATCAAGAAACACAATAAAAGAAAGAATCTTAAAACTGGCCGAAAATATAACAGATCAACAAAAAATTGACATTAAAGATGCTTCTTTTATATCGCTATGTCTTGACGAAAGCACTGACGTCACTAAATCTGCACGTTTAGCTGTTTTTGCTCGGTATTGCGTAGAAAACGTCATTAAGGAAGAATTAATTGCAATAAAATCGTTGCTAACAACTACAAAGGGAACAGATATAAGTACGGCAGTTAAAAATTCGCTTGCTGAAAAAGAAATTGATATAAAAAAAATTGTTTCTGTAACAACTGATGGTGCTCCAAGTATGGTGGGTAAAAAAAACGGTTTCATAAGTTTATTTCAAGCTGACGTAGGACATTCGATTCTTGAATTCCACTGCATCATTCACCAACAAGTCTTGTGTGCTAAGAGTGGTTTGATATCCCTTGATAATGTAATGGCGGTAGTTACAAAAATAGTCAACCTCATCTCGTCACAGGCTTTAAACAAGCGAAAATTCGATGCTTTGTTGGACGAAGTCAACTCGGTGTATAATGGCTTACTGATGTATAATAGTGTTCGCTGGTTGAGTCGCGGGAATGTACTTGAAAGATTTGTTGATTGCTTGGAAGAAATCAGACTGTTTTTGCAAAATGAGGGAAAAATTGAACAATACCCACAGTTATTGGACGTTATGTGGCTTTCAAAATTGATGTTTTTTACAGACATATGCCAACATTTAAACACATTAAACGTAAAGCTTCAAGGGACAAACAAAACAATTATTGCCATGATAGATCTCGTTCGCGCTTTTGAGGCAAAACTGCAAGTTTTTAGAAACGATATTATCACAAGAAACTACAAGTATTTCCCAAACTTGAAAAAATATATGAATGATTTAGATATTCACGAGACAGCAGACAAAGAAAAAATTACTGAAGAATTTATTTCTGTGATCGATTCTTTAATCAAGGAATTTTTAGGGAGATTTTCTCAGTTCAAAGAATTGTCGGAAATACTCAAGTTCATTATGTACCCAGATGTGACGTCATTTCATAAACTGAACTTCTCTCAATTTGATTGGTTGGAAATTGAAGAATTTGAAATGCAGCTGATTGATTTCCAATCTAGTTCAATATGGATTCAAAAATTTATTGAAACAAGGAAAGAGTTAGAATTAATTGAAACTGAAAGATCGACAAGTAATTTAAGTAAAAATGCTAATAATAAAATTCTGGAAACATGGAATGCGTTACCAGACACATTTAACTGTTTGAAGAAGCTGGCTCATGCTATTTTAACCATGTTTTCATCTACATATGCCTGCGAGTCATTATTTTCAGAGATGAATAACATTAAAAACTCGGTTAGAAACCGTTTGACAGATGAATCTAGTTCAGCATGCATTTTGCTAAAAGTAACATCTTACAACCCTAACATAAATTATTTGTCATCTAACCTGCAGCAACAGAAGTCACACTAATTTTACTGAAATTTAATATAAACATACCAAAATGTACCTCTTTTGCTTACTTTATTTAATAAAAAGTTTTGATAGTATTTATAATTATTATTTTCCCAATAATCAGAAAGTCAAAATTATTTGATGGCACGCGAATGACCCCATTAAACTTTTTTTTAGAAAAAATGGCATGTTGATGCATAAAGGTTCGCCTACCCTGTTATAGACCAATAGCTATAATTTAAAATAACTACATTACAATCACAAATTGTCACATACACAAACATTCACTCGAACAACTACCTGTAGGTCAAATTGTAAAACAAAAAGAAAATTGATGTAACAACATTTTTTTTTCAACATCTTTCTATTGTATCCTATATTTAAATAATTTTTATGTTGTATTAAGTGTTAAAATAACCGAGACCTAATAAACTGCTAAATTATTTGGTTGAATGTAGCAAGAAGAATCCTATCTTTTTGTATTTTTATTTTTAAGAATCCTAATACCAACAACTCAAATCAATGAAAGCTATCTAAATCCATCTCTATATTGTAATAGCTATGGTTTTGAACTGAAGCTGACTGAACATGAACTTTTACTAGAAGCCGGACATAGCCTGTAACACCACTATAAGCAGTTTTCCAAGAAATTTTACTGACTGTTCCAACAAATGTAAATAATAAGTATATAAATATTTCGAGACATTTTACACAGCACCAAACTAAGCAGAGCTTGTACTGTGGATACTAGACAAAAATAGTTATATACTTCTTTTTGTAAATACGAACATAAAAAACACCCGGACAAACACGACTCCGAACGATTAATATGATTACTGTACAAGAAGTAAGAACCTAACATAAAAACACCAATAACAGAAGCACCAGAGCTGAGAGGAATATTCGACATACTGATTGAAGAAATAAATAAATGTTCAACTTTCAAAACTAAGGCATCAGTCACTAAATTCACTGAACTCGATTCTACACATCAGCTAGGGCCTAAAAGACCAAGAAAATGACATGACATTCGTAGAACGTTCCCGAAGATGTGAATTAAGCAAAGAAAGCAAACACAATGCCGCCCAGCAAAGTAAATCGATTTCATCTTGATTATTCTAGGTTTGGTTGCTTGTTGCTTGACCTTGATGATGAGATTGATTGATCATTTTATGTGCTGTGCTGTGAACTGCTAAGCCTTCGAGTAGTGTGAGTCTGCTGTGAGACGTAAGCACAGATGTAGAGACAGATTTTCAATTTAGTGAGTGACGCTGCTGACGGGCACTCAGCACAGCCACAGATTAGTGACTACACAGAAACTGGGGATGCTCGATAGTCGATGTCGATGAACGAAACATCGATGTTTACGATCATGCGATCCACCATTGACTAAAACAATCTACATTTTCATCTTCATGAAATAAATACAATTTAAAAAGCAAATATCTTCTTTCATACCTGATCTGACTTTGATTTGTTAATAAAAATAATTGTTATTATCGAATTCCCTGAAATAAAAAAAAACCTGATTTGACTGCTACGAGATCATTTATTTATTATGATATGTTTCTTGTTTTTCATAAAATGGATTTATATTTACATTATTATTAATATGTGTGTACAAGTCGAGATCTTGGGGTCGAATTGGACTCGAAATTGCACTTTGACCTTCATATTGACAATATTGTTAATAAGGCGTATCGTATGTTTGGTTTTGTCATGAGATCCACAAACGATTTTAAAAGACCGGCTACTTTTCTATTTCTATACAAAGCCTTAGTCCGCTCACAGCTGGAATTTGCGGTCCCGATTTGGAGTCCCATCTTTGATGTTTACATAAAGAGACTAGAAATGGTTCAAAAAAAATTTATTCGTGCCATGCACTACAGATGCACTAGGTCAAGAATACCATACATACAGCTATTGAAACGTTATAAACTACAGAGTTTGGAGTCTAGACGCAATTTACTGATGGCCATGATGCTTCATGGTCTTTGTAATAACAGGTTCGATTGCACTGACATTACTAATAACTTATGTTACATTGTACCTAGAACTGCGATGCGTCGAGGGGCGCGCGTGCCCCGGTTGTTCTACACTGCAAAGTGCAGAACTCACGCTGGTGCACGGGCGCCTCTCCGACGCCTCGTAGACATGTATAACACACACCTTATCGACCTTGATATCTTTGCACATTCACAATTGAAGTTTAAAAGAATGGCTATTGAAATTTTAACATGACTAGGTTCTATCTATCATCTACTCGTGAATAAACTGGTGAGCTCCCAACTGCTATATTAACGCATGATTTTTACAGTTTCGTTTTATTTATTGTATATTTCGCGGACATTGGTGTGGGTTACACATTTACCTTAGTTTTTTTAGAATTGAAATGTCATACCTCAATTACAATGTGTAACTGTTTTATGTCCCAATAAAGTAAAATAAAATAAAAAATAAAAAAGTCCTGAGCAAGCAAACACTATGTCGACGAATTTCGGTCACCTATTTGGGTCAGCTAGTAAACTTTGAAAACAGGCAAAGTACGACGCATCGAGAACGCCTGGAAGAGCTACTAGTCCATGTGTTTGTTGAAATATGTATCCTGCCCGTTCTCACCTACGGCTCCCAGACCTGGTCACTGACAGAAATGCAAAAGACCAAACTTAAGGTTTGTCAGCGAGCAATGGAGCACAGTATTTTGGGTGTAAAGAGGACGGACGATGTCCGAAATAGGTATCTAAACTGCAAAGTTAAAGTGGCGATGGGCTGGCCACGTTAGTCGCATGCAACCGGACAGGTGGGCGAGGGTAGCTACAGAGTGGATCCCTTGCAATGCTATTCGTAGACGAGGTCGGCCGAGGAGACGTTGGCAAGATGATCTTGACCGCTTTTTTCCAACGTGGTATGAAGAAGCTCAGGATAGAGAGTCCTGGACTAAGATAGGGGCGGCCTTTACCCTGCAGCGGAACACAAAACAGGCTTTATAAAAAAAAATTACATTAAAAATGCAACTTGGAAAAAAACTAATTTTTAGAAATCGATCGGTTATAACTCGATTTTATGTGATTCGAATCGATTTAAAAATCTATATTTTTCGGGAAGAATCGCCATCCCTATCACAATTCCGTCTAAACCATAGACTAATAAATAGTCTGACCATTTTTTTTTGTTTTTGTAATATTTTTGGCATGGCTTCAGAAGCCTTTGTGCCTATAAAGTTAACATAAAAAAAGATGTGTGAATGAAAATGCATATTAAATCATATTAAGATATCGATTCAATTTATTGATATACCGATTACCGCCATCTAGCGTAGAGTAGATTTTATTACGTAATATTGTTTTTGAATATACTCAATTACAAACATTGAGTGCCCTTTGAATCTCCTTTTTAAGGATATATCAAGGAGACTGGTCGACTCTTCACGTGACCAGCGGGCTGGCTTGTTCCTAGCGGAACGCATAAGCATTGCCATTCAACGTGGCAATGCAGTCATTCTTCTGGGCACGTTGCCGGACGACAGCGATGCCGAGGAATACTTTGACGCCACTAGCGTTTATACTTTTATTTTATTTTTTGTTATAGGTAAGTATGTATATTTTATAATTATGTAATAATTATTTGGTAAGTCTATTGTTAATTACTAATATCAAACATGAAATTAATGTAATTATAATGATATCGATTCTTTCTTTCTTCATTCTTCTTTGATATCGATTCCAATTTTATTTTAAATCAAACTTATTTTACAATTTACAACATAAGACAGCGCCAAAAAGCTAGAAACGACTTAGTTCATTTTTACATGTGTTGTAATCAATGGATCAGTAGTGCATATTTGAGACATAGTAGAAACACCATGTATAAGAATAAGCATAAAGGTATACAATGTGTATCATCATAACTACATAGTATAAAACAAAGTCGCTTTATCTGTCCCTCTATCCCTATGTATGCTTAAATCTTTAAAACTTTTTTTTAATAGATAGAGTGATTGAAGAGGAAGGTTTATATGTATAATACATGTATTTTATTAGTACATTGCACCCGTGCGAAGCGGGGGCGGGTCGCTAGTACAAGCATATAGTACATTATAATATTGGTTACAAGTCCGAGACGATCTGCAGACTGCAGCCGCAGGCGGCAATCGGCATTGCAGTCGACCGCATTGTTGCCTGCGGAGCTTATGCGGAGCATAAACAGACACAGGGTACATTTACAGAGACAGACTAGTATCTGTGGAGTGCGGTCGCGGCGGCAGTTTCTATGCGGGTTGCGCGCCACGGTTGCAGGCCGCAGTGTTGTGTTGCCACACTCGGAATCATTAAAAAGAAACAGTTTGTGAAGTCTGATAATAATAATAATAATATATAATTTATTTTCTCACTACAATATACAGTTGAAAACAAACAGTTTAATAAGTATACATAATTCAGGTAAGTATATATTGTAGGAGACTGGTGCCTAAGCTAGGCTCTGGACCTGTATTTCAGGACACCAGGATCCCTCCGCTTAACAGTTTCATTTCCTAGATTATGTACTAAAGCTGATGTTTAAGAGATGTGGTTCCATGTAGTTAATTTAGTGGTATGCGTCGAATGTGACTGAAGGACTCATGTCCATGCTTATAAAGAAAATAAAAACTTAGTCTATGATCTGTCCCATAGATTATAATATCTATGGATTCTATGGTCTGTCCACCGTTATTTTTTTACTTTGAAACTTTGTGAATTTTACTTCTGTTCTGACTGAGTTGTTTGAGTTTTTTGAGTTTGCCTTTGAACTTGCAGTCTTGCTTGGCGTTAATTTAGTTCTTAGTAGTACCTGCCTGCCTTTTTTACTTTAATTTGATTAGTTCTACAGTATTTACGTAAAAATGAACGATAAAAAATCTAATATCCGTGCTAATAAAAGCCGTATAGAAGAAATCGATGAAATTATCGAACAATTGTCGGGCGAGGTATCCCACCTGCATGGTTTTGTGTCTAAATCAGAATTCGAGTTCTATCTGATTACAGCCAAAGTAAAAAGGCAGAAGGTTAATGCTCTTGCAGCTGCCGCTAAGTCTCAAGTATTGCTCGCAAACATGGATATTTTGATAGCTGAGAGCGATCTACGATCGGATCTAGAAAGGTTGAGGAATTATCAAAAGAAGCTTAAATTGGAAAGTCTCGAAGGTAATGTGGTAGTGTATTAATCAAGTCGAATCGAATCGGTAGAAGCTCATAAAACCAAATTATTCAATAACTTGCATCATTAATCATGTTAACAGAGATCGTGTGTGGGTAGCTTCAAAATTAATTTGAACATACCTACTATTACACCTGCGCTCCCTGAAGGGCAGAGATGTGCATAAGTACACCCACAGTTCGACGGTATGGTTAGGTCCTATGTAAAAGGAGTGAGCCTATTACCATTAACCAGGCACAAATCCATCCATTCATTAAAATCCAATAACACTGTTCGACTTGAGAATGGAACTCTGGTCCTCTAGCATAGTAGCACCACTAGGCTAGTCAGGCAGTTTGAGATAATTTGAAATTAAAGAATTTTGTAGTAAAATATCTATTAATTGTTTAGGTACATAATTGATTTATTAAATTTCTTATGGGATTAAATTAAGGGAACAATGCAATTCCATGGTATGTATTGTAATTGTAGTAAATATTTTGAATTTGGAACACATCATGACAAGATTTTTCTTGATCTAGTTTTATTTTTTATTTTTACATCTAGCCCTAAGTTTTTGGTATGTCATTTCCATCATGATTGTCTTGTATCTCAGTAGTTCAGGGTATTCTGTATTATTAACTTCATAATCTTACTGTCACTTGAGCTATGATAATATTGGATGTAACAAAGTACACATAGGGAAGTTGCCTGATTATAGCCTCATAAAAAAGCTGATAATTGTCCAGTCTAACTAGTTGTGGCTATACATCAGTATTTTACAGGAACCACCACAACTTTTTATGGTCAATATTGATATCCTAAGGATAATCTGGTAATCAGGTTTTTTGGGCTTCTGCCTAACAATAATTTGTCCACCAATAGCTTTACATGTGTAGAGGTTTTAATGTGTCAAGAGTCTGAGTGTAGCAAAAAGGTTTACTTAAGGTTTTAACTGCAGAGTTTTTGTTGGATTAATCCAACTTGGACTTACATATTAAAGTAATAAATGGGCAAATATTTTTTTTACAGCTAAAACACTTGAACGTAAACGTGATACTCCTGTGTCTACAAAAAGGAAGAGCAAATCAAAGTCTTCTCCAATTAAAACAAGCAATCCAAAGAGGAGGAAGAAGTCTAGTGATGCCCGGAAACCTTCCCCAGCAGATATTTCTTCTGATGATACTGTAATAATAGATTCACTTCCTGAAAATAAAATTGATTTGGTAGATGATTTACAAGACTGTTTGACACAGTTGACAAAGCCACACAGCCCTGCAGAAATCGAGGTATCCCTCCCAAGTTTCCTCAAAGCAGAGTTCAATAAGCCATATGAAGAATCTGACAATCAAACACACAAGAAGACTGATTCAAAAGGTAAATCTTCTGTGACGAAACATCCATCACCAATCATCAAAACAAAAACGGTGTCTGACATTAACAAAACTGTTTTGGGTTCAAAATTAGATAATTCTAAAGATTTATCCAGTTTGCAAACACCTAAAAGTAGCCGGCCGAAAAGTGATGATAGAAGAGCAACACCTTCTACATCTACTTATGTTCCTATTAGGCATAATATGCCAATGATTGTCACTCAGGCTAAGAATTATTATAGGTCTGTCCCCACTACTGTAATGAGTCCATGCCAAAATATAGGTACCTCTAGCAGTGTTAATATGTTTCAGCCTTCTGGCACAGTTCCAAATTTAAATTTTTTCGGAAGTAAGCAATAGTAATAGAGTTTAAGCATCCATCATTATGCAAAGCATGGTTTGATTATTTTAATCTGTCTCTATAAATGGTTTTGTGAGTCATCACAAACAATGGACATAAAATGGATGCTTATAAAATTGTTTTACATAATGACAAGTTTAACAGCTATCAGGGACAATTCTATTTTTAAACAAGCTATTGTGATATAGACAGTGATATTATTATTATTCATAGATTTTACCATTACTTGACCATTTGATCAACTGAATACTTTAAAAACGTAATTTAAAGATTTTGTTTTCTAAACAATTGAAATTGGAACATTTAGTATTATTTTGATGAAAACAGTAACTTGATATGTAAAGTAAATGTGAATACAGCTTCTATTTCATAGCACTTAATTCTACCGCAAGAATAACATGCTTAGTCATTTATATTCTTACTCATTTGTCAAACCTTCTTCAAATGTTGTGTTTAATTTCGTTAATAACACTGATAATTCATGCAAAGAGTAATTATTTGTCACAAATCTCAATTGTTATCAATTGAATCAAATTATTTAAATTAATTTGACATGAGGTGTGATATTCAATTCCATTTGTCTTTGAATTATTAATTATTGTATAAAACATAGTTGATTACAAGAGACCTAAGCCCAATGTTTAAATCTTTTAAGACTGCACTAGACTATTGTGAAAATATAAAGATTGCTTTAAATATTTTTAAACACAGTTTTTAATGAAAACCAAACAATTTCATTCCTAGATATGGTAAACATAGTAAGTTTGAAATTAATACCGGTATTTACATTAGAAATTATATAAGTCAGTAATTCCACTTGTAATTCTTGAATGGTAGCATTAAGTAATAATTTTTTAGATCAAATAAATGATAAAAGCTTAGACCAAATACATAAGACTGAGTGCAGAGTATTAATTTATTAGGTTAAAATAAATATTAAAACTGCAATTTACATAATTAAAATAAATAGTGATACTATATTATTATTCCAACGTTACACACAGATTGTAACAGATCTATTTTCTCGTTGTTTATTTCATAGCTCGAGTCTAGCTGTTGCAACGTGACTGTCCCAGTACGATTGCATTATGATCAGCAATGCTAGTACCAATAAATAAATAATATCATCATTGTCATTATGACTTGTTCTTGTCACAATATTAAATCATGGTTTTAAAGTTAAGGGTGCAATTTACATTTTATATGTTAAGTATATTTTTCTTTTGTATAGTTTTACCAGTGTTGAGGAAGCCCTTTTGGTAATAGAATGTTTCACAATCTTAAAATTATCAGTATGCGGTAAACGCAAACGCAGACAGAAGTAAAATGGGTGACAACTAAGTTCAATAGATAATTTAAGGAAGTGGATGTTTACTAGAGGAGAGTGGGTACAAGAGTAACGTGGGTCGAAAGTAACAAATGGCACGGCTTAGGCCCACAGTGGTCGACGCACTTGTGGTTGACGCTCACGATTCGAATAAATTATCATCAATATATTTTCAGCTTTTGCACTAAGTATAGTCAACGAAAAAGAATTTTAACCAATTTATTATCAATATCATGCACGTATGACGCATTTTTTTTTGGAATCCAATGGTCAACTATCGTGGCCACAGAATGCAAGCGGGGGGAGACGTCACCAGCTATTTCTTGACTTCAGTGAAAAACTTATAGATCTGTTTGTTACTTTCGACCCGACGTCGTTTTTTTATTTAAAAAAAACAAAAGCTAATATTTCCATGCGTAAATAGTTTATTATTGAAATGGCTCTCTTTTTTCGGGAATTATAATTTTTTTATTATTGAATGTGACTCAGTATTCAGTATTACCCAGAAATTCGGATGCGGAGGCCTAACGGTAGTCGCTTCGTGTAAAATACTGACGGTCAGCCACATCTGGGTGGACTGGAAGCCGACCCCAACATAGATAGGAAAAGGCTTAAAGGAAGATATAAAAGTTGTGATTTATAATAATTTACTCTCTTAATGACAAAGTACTATGACATTACAGGCTCTTGGTCAATATACGATACTTAAAAGGCTGATTTTGAAAGAGATTTAATTATGTTTTGATTTAATGAAGCATGTTAATTGAGAAGCAAATATTTTTGTTCAAATGCATGTATAATGATAAGATGTAAATCTTGTATAATACTTAAGTATAAAGTACGCAATTTTAAGTACAAAATATTCTTTGTGATAAGTTTAAATTCAATCGTTAGATGGCGCTGTGAAAATCAATCGGCAACATTGCTGATTCAGTTATTCTTTTCTGTTTAAGTTTTTAAAATTTACTAGTTTTTTTTTTATTATACATGTGCGTGTGTATTATCATGTGTTAATGCCAAATGAACGCATACTAAACATTTTTCAAGATATAAATTTTAGAGAAATATTTGATGTCAGGCAGCTTTTGAACATAGCTTATGGTAGCTTAGTTGGCTAAATAAAGTGTACCGTGTAGGTAGATACCCTTACTTATTTCTTTCTCTAAAGTTTATTAATACTTTTTAAGTATATAATTTTAACGAAAGCTATGATTACGTTGTCAGCCAGGATGAAAAAATCCTTTTATTTTTTATAAATATTTTTAATACACCATCTATTCCTTATTGTATTACCTTCAAAGGGCAACTTTTAATTTCTATCGCTTCGTAAGCGTTTTTGTTAGAGAGGTCCATTTTTTTATTTATGTTTGTTTAAAAGGGAAATTTTGTTTTACCTTAAAAATACATACCTACTTAAGTACATTTTGATTGTTATAAAGTTGATTATATTTTCTTGTTAATTATTTTTAATGTTACGTAAGACTGCATACATAAAATATTTTATGTAAGGATGCTAAGTCAAAATTCTTATATGTCTAAGTATAAGAAAGGACTCCAATTATGGTAATATATTTTTTTAAGATTAATAAAGCAACGCCTGGTGATATAAACGAGGACTTTCTGTTCTATTTTCCTAATTATTACTTTTTTTGTACCACTAAGGTGGCAAACAAGTATACGGCCCACCTGATGGTAAGCGGTTACAGTAGCCTATAGACGCTAAGCGTAATAGTTGGTTTGGCAGTATAATGGTGAATGTCCCCCTACTGTCAACACAACGTTTCCTGGCGAAGCACTGACAAACTTTTTTTTTTCGGATGGGGATATGCGCCTTATGCATGCCGTCCCGGCTGCATGTCGGGCTCTCCGGCCAGGTGGCCAGCATAACGACTAAAACCACCACCACTTCCACCTTCCGCATAGTGGTGGGACCACGGGAAACTCGCATGATCCGCAATCCCACCACGAACATCCAGTGTCGGACCCTTTTCGAGGGCCAAGTGCAATGGGCGACCGACGGCCCCGAATCCGCCACTCAAGGCCCTCTTTATGGCGGGACAGATGTTCGTGGCCCCGCCGTCATTAATTCGGCCGCAGAGGGTAGGGAGAGTGGCGCATCGCAATACCGACACTCCTCTCCCCCTGCGGCCCCACCGTGTCCACAGTCCTGCGGCTGCGAGGCCGCCAGGCAGCTCCAATTTGAATGGAATTTAGTGATGTTGATAATCGATTATCAACATCACTATCACAGCATTGAGATGACAGGAAGCAAACGTAAATAAATCTTAAGTTTCATTAATTCATGATTACTGATTATTTGAGTGAGATATGTATATATTTGAGATAATTAAGATAATTTTACCTGTTGATTTCTGACATTTACGCGAATAATATACATTGAAACAAAACTACTTTTTACGGATTTTATCGCGTATATTAATATTATTAATCCCGACGTTTCGGACCCTTTACAGCGTATGGACGCTGTAATGTAAGAGCTCGTTCTGCGTAAATGGGATTGCCAATAATTAAAAAACAAAAACATGATCATTGAATATTTTTATTTTAAAAGAGACCATGATTCTCTGAGTTTGTTTCGGCGTTTCATCGCAGAGGTCGTCAGCTAGGAAATGCCGGCTCCATCTAGTATTAATTAATAATTAGTAATAAATATCATTGATCATGTACCTAACAATAAAAATGTAGGGTAGCTGTCAGTAATTATTTCATCAAGACGCCCACCACCTCAGTCTACCCGTGAACATGGACGCTGTAAAGGGTCCGAAACGTCGAGATAAATAATATCAATATACGCGATAAAATCCGTAAAAAGTAGTTTTATTTCAATAATTTTACCCGTTTCGATCCATTATCAATAATCGATTATCAACATCACTAGTGGAATTACTCCCACTGTGGAGGTAAGGACCTCTCTAACTCATAGAAACAATATTCGTAACACCATAAAATTTCAGTCAATACCATGAGAGAATCGCTTTTGGATTTCGCCAAGTGTAGATATACATACCTACTTATTGATACTCACAGTTCGCCGGTATGTTTGGGTCCCATATAGTACTGGGCAAGCGCAAGCCTATTTATTATATTATTAACTGGACAGAAATCCAAACTCCGAGCTGCTACTGAGATTTCATAGATAAATGATATTTGTTTCTTTATATAGGATGTTGTAAAGACACTTTGAAGTCAATATTTAATACTAGATGGCGCCGGTGTTTCCTACATTACAACCTCTGTGGTCTCTTATAAAGTCCAGACAGGATCACAGGAACAGTACTCATGCATTTAGTGTTTTACAAGATATCGGACTGCTGATCACGAGGTCGTGGGTTCGATTCCCACAAGTAGGTATGTATGTGACGAACATAAGTATGTATTTACAAAAAAAAAGTATATGTAGGGCCACACACACACATATGTAGCTATGTAAGTGCACGTGCATGGCTATGTAAGTGTGGGGTGTCGCTTTGCACCGATTCCTATAAACTGGATAATGCAGTCCGTTTGCAATATATTCCATTAGTAAATACGTCAGACGTTTCCACCAATTTGTACCAAAATTGTTACGATTTTATTAATTGTGTATTACGATTGTTCTATGTGTGTGATATTATAACAGACAATTTATTTTGGTGAAAGACTTTTATTTTGGCATCACAACCGGGACTCGAACCTATTCAGAACCTACAGTATACAGTATGTATCAAAAACCCTGTCCGATCCTTAAGGGTCGTATAAGGTGTCGTATTACGTACACAAACACGTAAACGATAATTAGATACGAGATATTTTTTTTCCCCGATTAAAATAATATAATTAAAAAAAAAAAAAAACCTTTTACATGTCAACACTCAATCCACGAAATAAAGTTTATTCAATTCGATCTACACTAGTGTCAAAGAAACCGCCCGAGCAATTTGCCGCTTTTTGATCCTTTGTCATGTGCCGCCAGCCCGCTCTGTCGCGTGCCGCCCAACAAATTTAATGCGAATGAATCTTAACTACTGGGCCTACACGTAGATATTAGCTGATATCGATTAGGCATAGTTATGTTTACCTAATAATTGACATTCTTTTGTGTTTTTCATAAGTATCAGCTGTTACGTATTAGTCATAGGGATGATTACCTCCTACCGGGCCTACGCGTAGGTATCAGCTGGTATCGTACAAGCATCGTGATACCCAATACTTCCGCTTACGCGTGGGTATCAGGAATAGTGTTGCTTACCTAATAGGTACCTAAATAATTATTGACGTTGTTTTTCAAGAAACAATGAACTAAATGTATTGCTTTGTTAAAATTATTTTGTAAAACATGAACTTGATATCTACAAAATTCTGCGATCGTGTTCCTTAAGTGAACTTCCAATAGGTACTTACTGATATTCCACGTCGTGTTTTCGTGGTCTTTCGGTATTAGGGTAATGAGTCTTGTACTCATTCATGGACACTGCTTGACACGTGTTCGTACACGTGTACACGTGAACTTCAAGTTCATGGAGACGTTGGATACACGCTCCGACGGCACTGGCATACCTTGCCTAGCAAAACGCACCCCATACTCTCACTCACTCGTAGTCTTTTCGAACATCTGCATAATTGCAGCATAAGCACATTGGAACACGACATTGACAACAGATTGGAATACGACATTACTCACGATACGATGGGTAATCGAGGTGATAAGAGATTCACGGACGTCCGATCGGAAGCGAACTCTACGCGAGACTGACATGTCAAGGACAACAATTGGCTTACACGTGCCGCTCTGAAGGTAGTTAGGTACAGTCTGTCGGCGACGACAAAGCGCGAACGGAGCGGCGCCGCTTGGCGGCATCCTTTGAGGTAAAAATGAAAAATAAATTGATAAATATTAAAAGATTTCGCCGCTGGGTGGAGCATTGTCAACTTATGAAATTTTCCACTATTTAGTGGAGAATTGTGTAAGTTTATTAGAAGAAAAAAAATCGATAGTTTCTGGTTTCTTTAATATCGTATTTTTATTTATGTTTATTAGTAAGTATATAAGAAAAGGAATACGCCTCTTTCGGATCGGACAGGGTTTTTGTTACATCCTGTATAAGTAGGTATATATCCATTGTCTAGTACCCATAGCACAATTATAAGCTCTACTTAGTTTGGGACTAGGTGGTAGGTGGTGCTGTGTAAAATTGTCCAAGAATATTATTCTAATGAAGGACAAAATCTAAATTGACGTTTTGAAGAAAGTGCCATAGCAGCTTTGATTTGACCTGTCTAAAAGCCCAATAACCTTGCTTGACCTAGGTACTTAGTAATCAAACCCGCTCAAATCGCATTTGCAGCCACTAAACCAGAGAACCCTCGCCACACAAACCATTAAAAATAATATACATTACGCATGAAGATTAACGATAATTAATATTTAATACTCTTTGGTGGCCCGGACTATATTTATTCTATCATATCAAGAACTTCTATCTCCATAACATAAAGTTCAAATTACAATAACTTAACCGCCTTTAGGAGATGTCTACAGCATTGGATACACAAAGTCATTACCTACCGTGTAATGTAATTAGCACATTTCGAATATGTGTGTACATTTTTATTTTTAATTATGACATGTATAAATATTGAAAAAGAAACTTTACAAAATATAGTTTGTTCCCCGTTGTCTATTGGTAACTACGGTCAAGATGTTCGCTGTAGCAAGTCTTCTGGTTCTGGTTTCTGCTGTGGCAGTCAGTGCAGTGGGTCCCCCCCGTCAAGATACTTGCAATACTGTTTACACTGGTAAGGTCTAATTGTGTTTTTTATTTAATGAAAAGAAAATCGTTTAATTTCTTGTATACCCATATTGTGGATAGGTACGGCTCATCCTTCTTTTTAGGGTTCCGTACCCCAAAAAGGAAAAAACGGAACCCTTATTAGGATCACTTTGTTGTCCGTCCGTCCGTCCGTCCGTCTGTCAAGATCCTTTTTCTCAGGAACACGTGGAGGTGTCATGCTAAAATTTATATCAAAAACTCAGGTCTATTGTCCCTTGGAGCTCAAAATCAAACTTCTAAGCCAATGCAATCAAAAGATACAGCCGTTTATGCCGCAAATTTCCGCAAATTTTCGAAACTCGCAAGGGAATCAAACCTACAGGGTACTTCCCGTGAACCCAGAATCTTGAAATTTGGTACGTCTTATAGCACAGATAAAGGAAAAATTGCGAAATCCGTAAATTTTTGGTTACAAAAATATTTTTAATAATTTTACAGTTAGATACTACCCTTTCCTCATGAACGCGTAGAGGTATTAAATTGGAATTCATATCAAATACTCAGGTCTATAATACCTTTAAGCTGTAACAAAATCAAACTTCTATGTCAAAACAATCAAAAGTATACTTACAGGTTTGTACAGAACCCTCGGTGCGCGAGTCCGACTCGCACTTGACCGGTTTTTTTTATACTACTAAGGGGCAAACTAGCATACGGCCCAACTGATGGTAAGCGGTTACCGTAGTCTATAGACGCTTGCAACATCAGGGTTGTCACTTGCGCGTTGCCAACCCTATAAAACGAAAGAGGAATAGATTGATTGGCAGTATAAGAGTCGAAAGTCCCCCCACTGCCAACACAACGTTTCCTCGTGGAGCACTGGCAACCTTGCTCACCATAAGAAACACAACACAGCTCAAAGCAGTATTATTTGACTTCAATTTTTTGCAAGGCGGAGGTACTTCCCCAGTCGGGCAGCTCCAATTTGAGTGGAATTAACTCCCACTTGCCCTATGTTAATGTCGACTTTCAGTCTAACTTGATGTGGCTGTTTTACATGCAGAGGCTGCCATCAGACCTCCGCCCGACGACCCCACCACAGTCCTCCAAGAAGCGAGCAGAGTGATTAGCAGTCTCATCAAAACACACTGGCACAGACGCTGTCCGATCTACCGTCCTAGCTGGCGAGTCCCGTGGCGATGAGCCAGTAAGCCTTCCGACCCTTACTGGAGTCGGCCCGCGTTGAGCCAGTAGCTTTCAATTCCGAGTACCCAGTAATGTTACTCTCCCCTGACGTCCCCCCCTTGCTCGAGGCAACCGCGCCCAGCCAGTAGCTTCAAATTCCTAAATAATTTAAAACATGATCCAGCTGTCCCTAGTGCCCTATGAACGCCCTAGGCAGAGTTCCGGGGTCCCTTACCTGCTATTGCTGATTAGTATACAGGCTGTTACAAAACTACCAGTAAAGCCGAAAGGAGGTTAAATAGAGTCTTTTATAACCGCGAGTCCATTCACAATATTTAAGAACCGTAATAACGCTGTATAACATACCCCAAAAAAAGGAAAGCAACAACATTTATGAATGATAACTAGAAAATCTATTAAAGACAATTATTAGGTAAAATACCTATTTTACCTAATAAGTAAGCCTTTCTATTAAATAATCTGGTTCCCTGACATGACAGCTGGCAAAATTGTTGGCTTTGATAATTAATTATATTTTTTACGGGGTATTTTGTAACACGTTGCGGTATACGGTGCCTCGCCAGCAAGTCCGGTTATGTCATCAAAGTACCCCGAATTAAACCATGTCCCACCTAAAAAAAACACCAGAACTCCGCTAAAGAATTCAAAGTTCGAGTATTATTATAATGATGTGTTTGTGTTTGGACAGGAAATCCCACCCTTAATGCTCGCCAATTAGAATCAGTTCTTCTGCCTCCGAACATCGCCGACTGGAACGTTGAGATACCGGTAAGTATCAAATACCTTCTAAAAAAGCAGTAATTGCCAAACTGTTCAGACTGCCCAGTCCTAGGTCTCGAATTTGAATCCAAAATCTCTAGACTTTTCGCAATCATGTGCATACTATTTATTAATATCACACGCGTAAACGGTGCTGGAAAATATCGTGAGGAAACCTGAATCCTGCATGCCTGAGAGATTTTCTCGACGGCGTGTGAAGTCTGCCAGCCATCACTATGCTAACGTTCACTACGCTAGACTATAGCCTACTCTCATTCTGAAAAGAAACCCGTATATAACGGTTTGCACGGTAATCTCGTCTGTCGGAGCTGTCAGCTCTTACTGTCAAAGGCAATCTCTCTTTCTTTTTCTGTTTAATTAATAAACTGCATCAATCTATTAGTATCTTCTACACATCGAACTATTCGGAACAAAATTGTAAACTAAGATTAACACTGTGCTTAATCATATTTTTTTAAGAGTTTCTTGCCGGTTCTTCTCCATAGACCCACTTTTTGGAACCGTGCAACTAGTTTTGACTTTTCAAAAAAGCTTTTTTAATAGTCTATTTGAAATAATATATTTGAATGTAGCCAGCGAAATTACTGGGCATTTAGGTAAGCCGCTTACCATCAGATGATAGCCCACATTAATTTCAAACTATTTCTTTCGTTTCAGCCGATACCATTTTGCCAGGCTACAGGCGTTAAGGCGGTAGTTTGTGACCCCGACGTGGCACCTTCAGCTACCTTCTTAAACCCGAGTTTACTCTTCATCCATCGCCATGGCAATCTACACCATTACGGTCAAGTTCGAGTTACAGTGTACTGCCGTGACAATTCACCGGCTGGGACTGTCCTCCCACAAGCCCAGGTCCACCAGGCCCCCGAAAGTTTGACTGTCCACTCCTATTAAATGTTTTAAAGTAGTACGTACAGTAAGCCAGATGCCACGGATATCTCATCGATGTGAATTGTCCTATTAGTCTAGCTTTAGCCAGAAACTGTTTAATTGTTTGATCAGTTTACTTATCTTTTAACTCATATCTATGAGGCCAGCACATAAAGCTACCTTAATCTGTCAAATTTCTATGATACATTTTCAACTTTAATACGCGAATATTACACATTGAAATACAAGAAGGATCAGTCAGTCTACCCGTGACCATGGACACTGTAAAGGGTCCGAAACGTCGGGATTAATAATATCGATATAACGCGATAAATTCCGTAAAAAGTAGTTTTATTTCAACGTTATAATAAAGTTCTTAATTAATTGGGAAAATTTGACAGTTTTGGATAGCTTGACCTGCTGGCGTCATACAGCACATCAAGCTAAACAGATGCACTAAAAAAATCACCGGCGGAATGCCGGTTCAAAGGATAAAGAGTTCCTATAGCATTGTGAGTTGCTATGTGTACAGATAGTATTCAATGTGGTGAAGAACTTCAACTAACAAATCTTTTGAAGCCCTCGCCAAAAGCTGAACCCACTGTAAAAGAAGGCAGTATAACCTTGGACACAGCTTACATCGGTTCGTCATTTTTTAGATCCCGTAATTATGTACAGACGCCAGCACAATAAGCTACCACAATCTGACAAATTTCTTTGATAAATTTTTAATTTTAATACACTTTCAATTGGGAAAATTTGTCAATTTTGGATAGCTTGACCTGCTGGCGTCTGTACTTATTTGATTATTTCAGACATTTTCTTTATACATAACGATTTTTATTCGTCAATTGGTAATATCTAAGTATCAAAATCTTGTTTTAAAAAGATCTTGCATTTCTATTTGTAGTAGACAATAAGACATCGTCATTGTAAAGTATGTAGATGCAGTAACCGGCTCGAATATTGAGCGCTGACCTTGATCTGCGCAGAAATAAATTCTTGGGTCTGTTTGAAGCTTTGAAGGTATAACGTGAGGTGCGAGGCGGGGGGTGACACATTTAAATTATGTGATTGGATCATTACGCGATGCGTTATTGTGCATCCACACCGCAGTTACTTTTTGTGGAACTGTTAGTGGGCAACATTATTAAAAAAACATCCAATAGCAAAAAGTTATTTGTTGTTAGTAAGTGTATGTTGATTATTCTACTCTTTGATGTTGCCGTGTAAACTTGCGTCAAAATCTGGTAACTATCGATAACATTTGTTAGTTCGTGAACATTATGCTGGTTACTATTTGTTACTCTCTAAGTTATTGGCAGTATGGATGAGATAATTCAACAAAGATTAACAAGCAGTCGCAAAAGTTGAAGAATGTTACCTAATGTTATCGTGTTGCATTCTGTTGCTCCACAAAAAGTAACTGCGGTGTGGGTGCACCTTTAGGAACAACTGAATTCGTCATAAGGAAAACAATCATTACCCTTTCACTGAGCGCTCTAGATCCGTACCGGCCTCTAGGAAGTGTCAGGGATGTGACACAGTAGAACACTATGCATTATTACTTGGCTTGGCGTCTGTACTGTATGTATCTATTTACATACAGCAAGTTTGTCAAACTGTATGTATAATAAACATTTATTCACATATTTTATTTTATTTTAATTTTCTTATACCCACTCATGCTCATTACCTGATTCTTTTTAAAGACAATATTCTTTCTTTCTCCGAGCCTTTTCCCAACTATATTGGGATCGTCTTCTTTTTAAAGACTATGTGGAACTGAATACATTCAAATTTAACTCTTCCATTCGGCAAATTAGGGCCTGCGCCCACCGCTAGTATGCGACGAATAAAATAAAATTGTTTTAAAAGTTTCACCGTACCGCAGATTTGTTTTTGTACCGACGATGATTGTCATTGAAATTTCAATTTTATAACAATAAACTTATCTACACTACTTAATAACAAACTATAGTTAAAAAAAGAAAAACAAAAAACTACAGGGTAAACTAAACTAAAACTAGACTAAAAAATTGCATCAAAAAACTCATCCGCATCGCCATCGTCTGGTAGCGTACCCAAGAGGCTGGCTGCATTGCCACGTTGAATGGCAATACTTAGTCTCTGGCCGAATAGTAATATCAGTTAATTTGACAGTTTAATCCCTATTTCCGCTAACCACTGTCCACATAGCAAGGTTTTCTCATGTTCTAAGTTTTTTTTTTTGTAATTCGTAGGTATCAACATGGCTTTGCCTTTGCATAAAATGCGCATATATAATATTCATAACGAGAAACATAATTATACTTGATTCGGAACTTGCTTAAAACGATAATTCATTTTATATACCATCCTTACCCAAGGGCGTAGCGAGGTACTGGCCTGTTGTACCTACCTAAAAGTAACTGCTACTTTTAAATATATTATTCATTACGTTTTTTCTTTACGTACAAGATGTCACTTAAAAATCAACATCAACTATAATGACGCTACAACAGACATTTGTTTGTTTAGACCGTAGGCAATTAATTACTTTACATTCAAAATAGCATTCGATTCGCTAGCTCATTAATTACACCATAGCATATTTTGAACTAATTAAGTCTTTAAGTATTATTTAAACTCTCTTTTCCCCGCAGTTTTTCTCGTGTGGATGTCGACGTTACATTATGTTTGAAAAAAAAAACACTGGATTGGAATAAAAATACTTATTAAAAAGAGAAAAAAAAAGCTACTTGGAGGAAAATGAAATACAAATGGGGACAAGTGAAAGCTAAGAAACAAAATATTTGTATGTGATTAATTTATTAGTAGGTACACATCAAACTGCATTTTTCTCATTAACTATTCATAACAATTGTAAACCAAGATTAACATTGTAATCCTGATTTATTTTCCTTTTTTCTTTTTTAAGAGTGTCTATGGAGTTTCTTGCCGGTTCTTCTTCATGAGACCCACTTTTTGGAACCGTGCAACTAGTTTAGACTTTTCAAAAGTGCTATTTAAAAATAAAACATTTATCTTTGACTTTATGCACGTCACAATTAATTTGCAGCTTACTGACATCTACCTAATCCTTCGGGGAATCGGCTCCGTAAAAAAAACAAATAAACAGACACTTTACGTATTTATAATATTATTTTATTTACAATAGAAATAGGTATTCAAGATTATGGGATGTATTATATATAGGTAAATATGTTCTGCTTCACTTTATCTAAAACACACGTCGGGTCAATATGTTTGATGTGGCAAGTCTACTCGTCCTGGTTGGCAGTTTTGCTGCCAATGCTCAGTCCACGCCCCTGAAAGCATGCTCTAGTATCGTCATCGGTAAGAATTCATTTGTTTTTCAAGTTCAATTTATAAAAAATATGAAATTTCACAGATACCAGAGGTACAGACCAGAGGTCAGCAAGTCAAGGTATCCAAAACTATAAAATTTTCCCAATTGAAAATGAACCTTATCATTTTGCAGTTAAGTTGAAAATCTATCAAAGAAATTTGACAGATTGTGGTAGCTTGATGTGCTGGCCTCTGTACTATTGATTTGAGTAGGTATCGATACTTTGGTGGTATCGGAACATCATTAAATGTAAGAAGATTTGTTTTTTTTGAATATTGACCTGCAGTTCTGCTTATCAAATTGTTTTCTCGAAATGGGCATTTTTAAAACTGCACTGGCATTATGAATATTGTGATATTATTCACTTATTCCACAACATACATAATTGTGTGTGTGCATTTTAATTATCGCTTAGTTATTTTAAATCATTTTTTATGTATTTTTAATAATTCAAAACTGCGTTTAGTTTCGGGCATTTTAAACGCGAACGCGACAATATTGGCGCGTTTTCAGTGACTGACGACGACGGCGGCGTTCCGAGTTCCGATGTGTGAAGACCATTTTGATGTGAGTATGTATTAAATATTAGTACTTACTAGCATTCTTTTTCTGATTAATATGGCGATTAGGCTAGTCCACCGGGCTGGCCTAGTGCGGGTTAGATGCGGTTAAAGATCTTATTTGTAGGGTCCTTAAAATAGCAGTATGCAAGAACCTTTGATTATATGTATTATAAGTATATATTTACAAAAAAAAGTATATAAGTATTATATCCATTGTCTAGTACCCATAGTACAAGCTCTGCTTAGTTTGGAACTAGATGGTGTTGTGTAAAATGTCCCAAAAATATTTATTTATTTATTATATACTATATAATCAAAGGCAAGATCTATATCAAATGGTAGTCTGTAGTTTCTGCCTACCCTCACGATATGTATGTAGCTTATAAGTGAACATGTATCTTCTGTTGGTACCTTAAAAATATATTTCTTGTTTCCAGATTGAAGAGGATACAGAGAATTATTTCCAGTACAAAATCATGGCTCTAGAGGAAGGGAAAAAAGTCACATTACATTTAAAGAAAGATGTTGCACCTCACAAATTCGATTGTCAGAAAATTAATTTGAAACCACCACAAACGAAGAGGAAGTGTGTGTTACAGAGAAGACGAGAAGCTATAGATACCGTTGTCCTAAAACAAGGTGGTTCACAGAAAAAAAGTGAATATTCACGAAGCTATTTTTATTGTAAAAAACGTTCTAGCTTATCATTAACAAATAAGGATATAGTAGACACATAAACTTTAATTGATTGCACAGCTGAACCCGGCAGTTCATCAAATATATCTGGTAATTATGTATTGCGGGTAGACAAGGGTACACAAATAGAAATTCAAGTCCAATCCCTACTAATATTATAAATGCGAAAGTAACTCTGTCTGTCTGTTACGCTTTCACGTCTAAATCACTGAACTGATTTTAATGAAATTTGGTACAGAGATAGAGTTGACCTTGAGAAAGAACATAGGATAGTTTTTATCACGGACTTTTGAAGAGTTCTCTTGGAAACGCGATATAACCGAACTCGACGCGGGCGAAGCCGCGGGCGGAAAACTAGTATACCAATAAAAATGTCACTTTGAATTGATTGAATTTTACAGACACTAAAAATATTGAATCATTCTCACCAACTAAATATACAACTTTAGAATCAGATAAGTCGTACAGTTTTACAAGAGAATCATTGTTAGACAGCCCGGTTGAACTTGAATCAACGGTGACTGAGTCATTGATGTTATCAAATAATTATTACCCAGATGACAGGGCAACTGAAGCGACCTGGAATAACTTGCATGACTCCGATAACGATGACAATCAATTTAAAGAATATCTAACGGATTGTGATATGGTTACTGCTATGAAGATAGAGCCAGAAATGTTACTGGGATTATAAAGCTCATTCTATATTAAAAACAAAAATATTTGTCTATGGATTGATGATTAATTGATTCAGTCTCAGCTGCAGTTGCCGCAGTCAGACTATGGATGGTTCTGGTTAAAACTTCGAGAGACAAAACCATTTTGTGCCTCAGGACAGCATGTAAAGGCTGTGATATGAACATCTGTGACAATTATTATTGTTATTGGTAGCAGAAGCCCACAAGAGCCTGAGAATCAGTTGTGGAGGACTGATGGCAGTCCCTTAATGTAGAATACTGATGTTCAGCTGCAATAGACTGGAAGCCGATCCCAACCTAGTTGGGAAAAGACTAGATGACTTACACTAAAGAAAAGTAGGAGAAAGGACCACTAGACCTGACTGTGGTCCTCAGTCGGATTCCTAAGTCGAGCAATGTTATTGAGTTTTCCTATGATATTCTCAGTGGCACCTCGAAGTTCAGGATTCATGCGTTCAGTGGCGTACCTATAGGGTGGCAGGGCTAGCAAAATGTTAAATTAAGCAAAGGAAAAATTCGACCGGGGTCAGATTCGAACCTGCGTCTTCTGGTTAGGTACACCAGACGCAATGACCACTAAGCCACCGCGATACCTACCCGCCATGTCGAATTTTGCCTTGACATTTTGAATTTACGTCTTTATGGTGACGTCAGTAACACCTATTAAGAGTGTATTTTATTCCTAAGATTTGTTCCATTATGTAGGTAACCTAATAAAAAGCACTTGTATAAAATTGAGTTTTAATTATATTTACATACATATACTCACGCCTTTTCTCATTGGGGTAGGCAGAAACTATAGAAAGCCACTTGCATTCTTCTTTCGCTTCGTCAGCATTCATACATCTTGTCAGGCCCGGTATCGACCAAAGCGGAGAGAGGAGGGGATGAGAGATGTGGTGCGAAGCTGTCAGGTTATTTTCACCAAAGCGGAGAGGAGATGTGCGTAGCGGAGCTGTGACGCTTTCTGGTGTGCGAGGCGTGGGGAACGAGGAGCGCGAGTGCCCGGCCGCTCTGCCGCGCCGCTTGCTTGCGGCACAAAATTCAATAGAAAATGAGAAATCTCCTCTACGCTTAATCCATTTCCTCCGAAACTAAGCGGAGAGGAGATGTGGAAATAACGAAATCTGATTGGTTATTCAAAACATATTTCTCGTCTCCTCTCCTCTCCGCTTTGATGGGTACCGGGCCTTATATTACACAGGTTATTTATGCTTATATTATGCAGGTTGAGAGTACTACGCACCTGATCTTTTTGAAGAACCTCAGAAATAAGGCCGTAAGTCATTCTAGAGCTTCCCCTCCCGCTGACATTCTCCATATTAATCCTTTTTGTTAGTCGCCTTTAGCATATATTTACATATTTATAGGAGGAATTGGCATGAATAATATTTTTAAAATTATATTTTCTGCATATTTTTATTTATATAATTATTCTTTATTGTACACCATAATAATATATACAACTAAGTACTTAATGTAAAAAAACATACAATGAGTGGCCTTATCGCTAACTGGAATTTCTTCCAGGCAACCTTAGGATGGACATAGTTGAACTAAACTGGGGGTTGACCACGGTGCACATCCCTACATAAATACATAATAACACAACAGTTATATTATTAATACTTTTTTAAATGTGCCATAAAAAGGAATATAGGTACAATGGTATAACAACCGTTTCCTAAGATAAACTTGTTCCCTTTTTATCAGTCCGTTCCAAGTTTATTAGTGTGAGCGGCATTTTAAAGAAAAAGAAGAGTTATTCCCACAGGACACAGATATTTATATCTGTATATATTTATGTAACATAAGTGTTTGTATGGTGTTGTGTGAAATGTCCTATGTATTTATTTATATTTCAGTTCGAAAGCCCAGTTGATGACGAATCTGTCTTTATTTTGATAGGTTACCCAGTGTATCCTGTAGATGTGATTCCGGTGTCCATACCACCGAATATTGACAACAGTATTATCGAATTACCAGTAAGTATGCATACATTTTACTATCATCATTCACAAAAATCCAGTCTTCTCTTGGATTCGGCGATTGTGCTGGACCTACCAGGGTTGTAGAGTGAGGGAATAATGTCCCCGGCCATTGGGCAAGGCAAGTGTGGCTCTTAGTCGGTACGAGTCCGGCAAGTGTGGCTCTTAGTCGTTACGAGTCCGGCAAGTGTGGCTCTTAGTCGGTACGAGTCCGGCAAGTGTGGCTCTTAGTCGGTACGAGTCCGGCAAGTGTGGCTCTTAGTCATTACGAGTCCGGCAAGTGTGGCTCTTAGTCGTTACGAGTCCGGCAAGTGTGGCTCTTAATCAGTACGAGTCCGGCAAGTGTGGCTCTTTGTCGGTACGAGTCCGGCAAGTGTGGCTCTTTGTCGGTACGAGTCCGGCAAGTGTGGCTCTTAGTCGGTAGGTACGAGTCCGGAAGGAATATGCGTCATCTACATTGATACTCCATTTACTATATAATTACATAAATCGGCCAAACAATAACATTATTTGTACTAATATAATAAAGCTGAAGAGTTTTTGTTTGTTTACCTGTCGGATTTTAATAAGTATTTTTGTGTTTGATAGCCCAATTCCTGAGGAAGGTTATAGAGTATTTAACTTCACGCTACGACTCTGAGGAGCCGAGCAGAAAGGTCGTTTGTCGAATCCTAGTTGATCTGACAGACGTTGTCCCGACCAAATTACAATAGTATATATTACTAGCTGCCCACGCGGTGTCTCTCCCCTCTTTTCCTTTTTCCACGACCAATAGCAGCCGAGCGGCTCGTATTGGTCGTAGTGTGATGTTATATAGCATATAACCTTCCTCGATAAATAGACTATCCAACACAAAAATATTTTGCAATTCAAACCAGTAGTTCCTGAGATTAGCGCGTCCAAACAAACAAGCAAACACATCAGCTTTATAATATTAGTGTAGATTTCACTCGTCTTGACTTTTCCTTTTTGCTCCGTTTTGTCCTTTAGGATACCGTGTTTTCAATACCATATAACCTTACTCAAGTATTGGAATATCAAATTTTGTTATACAGTTGAAATAACTGCATTTTAGAGAATACTTGGACGTGGGGAACATATGTCCCCACTCTCCAACCGACTTCAGACATCTCATTCGTAAGAACTCGGTAGATATTTTTAAGTTATGGCGACATTTTTAAAGTATCAATAATCAAGAACACCCGGAATTGGGATTTAGATTTTGTTTAGGTTTTTTGTATATTATTATTTTATTTTCTTAAATGTACCTATCTTTAAAAGATGTTTCTTTTCTTTTAGGCTCTAGACTATACATCTCCTATATCAGGAGTCGAGGTGATCGTTTGCGACAACGATGTGAAACCTAGTCTCATTCGTAGTGACGAGAAACACCTATCAATTCACCGCAATGGTAATCTGCAAGGTTACAGTACTGGCAATATGACAATATACAACATAAGACCGAACTCATACATGGTGTAGGTTACCTACAGTACCTAAGAAGTTTATGCCACCACCCAACCCCCAAATGAAACCATAATAAAAGAGCCTTGATTATTTCTTTAAGTAGTTTTATTTCTGTTCAATATTCTCCTTAAATGATATATTCAACGCCATCAGGCACTTTCACTTAATATTCTCAAAGAAATTCATTTTAGCGCAAAAATAAGATGTCAGGCTGTGTGGAAAAATCAACATCAGAAAGTCAGTGACATACTTAGCATCAGAAAATATACTTAGCTTGTCTCAAACAAGTACCTAAGTCATTTTTAGGAAATGGTGTACGATTTTATAACGAGCTGCCCAAATCTGAGGGTCTACTTCCTATCTCCGTCAACGAAGTTACGAGCCGTTCGAAAGTTCTCCGAAACTTCGGAGTCCGATAGAACAAGTGTCAAATTCAATTTTTCTAACGGGTAATAACACATCGGGAGTAGGGACAACTGTCAAATTGTGTTGACATTCATTCTTAGTTCAGGCCCCAAACGAATCATCCGCCCGTAGGTGATACGGAGTAGAAAACGCCCGTAACGAAGGTTGAAACTACGGACTTCGTGCTAAGGGAGTAGTAGACCTCCTGTATTAGACCTTACCGATGGAAAATTTAAGGCACATGTTAAACGCATCCTTATTAAGAAAGCTTACCTATTATAAAGTACTTTGTGGAAACACTGGGATCACGTCGGCGTCACCAGTGTGGAGAGGCGAGGTGTGTTGCCCCTCCAACCAAAGGGAGAATCCTCCAACCAGACAGGTGTTATGGCATATTGATGGTGTCGGGCGGTTGTACATATGCAACTTTCGTTGCGAATGTTGCTTGCGCGATTCAGGACTTCGTAGTTCCATGTAGCGCGGTACATGTCGCTACAACTTGAAGACTGTCGATTATAGAGACGTTTGGGGATAGTTGGACTGATACTTATGCAAATGTGGCTTCCCTGGAACCTCTGTATCTAACGACGTATGAGTAGGTATGTCTATTAACCAATCCCAACTTAGTCATTTGTATTTTATATAAAATTTCATTGTTTTTGACTTGATACTTACATCTAATTCCGTAAATCTTGTTGACAAGTTTTGTCAGTTGCTTTTTAAAGTTTATAAGTTCATGGTATACTTTATTAAAATGAGTGTGAGCGCGCTTCACGAATGCCATGTGTGTGTGGCTATCATTGTGTGCCGAATAGTTTTAACAGTAATGATACTAGTTTCTTTGTGTGCGATTGGTACCGTATCTCCTTTGCTTTGTGTACTCCTTATGTACTCCTTATGTACTCCTTATGTACTCCTTATGTACTCCTTATGTACTCCTTATGTACTCCTTATGTACTCCTTATGTACTCCTTATGTACTCCTTATGTACTCCTTATGTACTCCTTATGTACTCCTTATGTACTCCTTATGTACTCCTTATGTACTCCTTATGTACTCCTTATGTACTCCTTATGTACTCCTTATGTACTCCTTAAGTACTCCTTATGTACTCCTTATGTACTACGTATTTATTTCGTATGTACTACGTATGTACTTCTTATGTACTGAACTATACTATTTATGTACTCCTTATGTACTGAACTATACTACTTATGTACTTCGTATGTATTTCGTATGTACTACGTATGTACAATCTGGGGCCATAAGTCCAGTAGCACGTCAACGATCATATTTGCTTGCACGGTACACACATGTATGAGTGATTTTAATACAAATATTTACCGGTCAAACAGTATAACTACGAGAAGTTGATAGTTTGTGGTTTGTAACTAAAGCAAACGATCGTTATATCGCAATCTTCCTGTCTAGATTATGATGAAAGAGTGCGATATACGAGATCGTGTAAGTGCAAAATGTTTGTTATAGAAAAAAGTCGTAAGTGCGACTTGTTACGATGCGATAAATTTGTGAAACAGCTACTGGACTTATGACCCCGACCGTACTTCGTATGTACTCCTTATGTACTCCCTATGTTCTGAACTGTACTACTTATGTACTTCGTCTGTACTCCTTATGTACTCCCTATGTTCTGAACTGTACTACTTATGTACTTCGTCTGTACTCCTTATGTACTCCCTATGTTCTGAACTGTACTACTTATGTACTTCGTCTGTACTCCTTATGTACTCCCTATGTTCTGAACTGTACTACTTATGTACTTCGTCTGTACTCCTTATGTACTCCCTATGTTCTGAACTGTACTACTTATGTACTTCGTCTGTACTCCTTATGTACTCCCTATGTTCTGAACTGTACTACTTATGTACTCCTTATGGACTCCCTATGTTCTGAACTGTACTACTTATGTACTTCGTATGTACTCCCTATGTTCTGAACTGTAAACGATAAAACTCTAAACAATATTTATTTCTGTAAATAGATCTTTTAAAGACACTTCTACAAGTCAATATTTTACATAATTTTTTTTTTAGGCTAGATGGCTCCGGCATTTCCTAACTGACGACCTCTGAGAAGAAACGCCGAAACAAACTCAGAGAATCATAGTCTCTTTTAAAGTCCAGACATAAAATAGTTACAAATATGTGTCTTACAATGTACTCCTTATGTACTCCTTATGTACTCCTTATGTACTCCTTATGTACTCCTTATGTACTCCTTATGTACTCCTTATGTACTCCTTATGTACTCCTTATGTACTCCTTATGTACTCCTTATGTACTCCTTATGTACTCCTTATGTACTCCTTATGTACTCCTTATGTACTCCTTATGTACTCCTTATGTACTCCTTATGTACTCCTTATGTACTCCTTATGTACTCCTTATGTACTCCTTATGTACTCCTTATGTACTCCTTATGTACTCCTTATGTACTCCTTATGTACTCATTATGTACTCCTTATGTACACCTTATGTACTCCTTATGTACTCCTTATGTACTCCTAATGTACTCCTTGTGTACTGAACTGTACTACTTATGTACTTAATATGTCGGATTAGAGAATTTATTTCTTATAAAAACTATACAGTTTGTTTAAAATAAGATTATACAATTTTTGTTATTAAAACATTTCTGTACCTCTGGCTTATTGTTGTGATACTAAAATAAATTAATATAATTATAATTATCAGCAAAATAGATTTGTAATAATAACAATGCTAAGTAGGTAATTATATAAATAAATAGATCGTTATATAAATTAAAATTATTTAGAAAAGGAAAAATTCGACCGCGAGCAGGATTCAAACCTAAAATCTTAGCATGGAAAATGCCAAAAATATACAAAAAGATAGTTAAAATTGAAATATTTGATAGATTCATTGCATTAATTAAAGTGTTCGTACATATTGTTTTAACTTAGTTTTAAATACATTCATATTATCACATTCCTTTATGTCATTTGGTAACTTGTTATACAGCTGTGCTCCCTCAAACAAGATCGTTTTCTTTCCATAGTTAGTCCGTGACCTAGGTAACTGAATTTTATTTTTATTTCTTAAGTTGTGTATAGTGTCTTTTTTCTGTAGTGTTAGGTTTGTTTGGATCATGTTATTGCAATTTTTTTTAACCATAGTACAAGTACAATATGTATAAAGTTGTGCAAGGTTTAGTAATTCTGTTTTTTCAGATTTGTAGGGGTTAGGTAATGGTAGTGATATAGTGTTTTGATTATTTTATTTTGAATGATTTGTAGTGGTTTCAAGTTAGTGGTAGCTAACTTGAAACCATGTACTACGTACACGTACGAAAATATGTACTACGTACACGTACGAAAATATGTACTACGTATGTACTTCTTATTTACTGAACTGTACTATTTATGTACTCCTTATGTATTGAACTGTACAACTTATGTTCTACTTATGTACTTCGTATGTACTCCTTATGTCCTCCTTATGTACAGTCAAACGGGGTGAATAGGGATGCCGGGGTGAATCGAAACAAAACTTTGAAAGGGATTTGCAGCATTAATTATTATAGTTTGTTGAAAAAAGAAACTAATATTGTACCTAAATTATAATAAACCATTAAAAGACCTTGTTGGCATCAACCTATAATAATTTAACCTGAAAATCCCTTCGAAAGTTTTGTCCCGTTTCACCCCTTCATCTCTATTCACCCTATTTGATCTTCTTATGTACTACTTATGTACTCCTTATGTACTACTCCTGATGTTTAACAATATTTTTAGGTGACTATTTTGCTGTACAATAAGTATATATTTTTGCTTAGGATTGGGAATTATTTTGTTATACAAAACGGCATTTATTGATTTGCAGATAAATACTTACTCAGTAGCCTTTAAAAAGCAGTACTGTGTACGGTCGCGGGGGTCAGTATGAGATTCACCTAAAACTTGGGTTAGTTTAATAAAACTGCAGTATTATCAATAAATACTTTATGAACATTAAAATAAAATATATAGGTAGGTATTTTCATTATACATATCCGAAAGAGTTCTGCTTTAACATAACTTTTTTTTCTTCAAAATATGTGAACTGAACCTGTTTATTAAACTTAAATACTGCATGTAAGTAATCTGTTTTTCGATTAATCAAAATGTTACAAGTACCTTAATAACATGCTTTCGAAGCCGAAATAGAAAACTGAAGCTGTTGAAGTCGGAGTTAAAACTGTGCATCTTATAAATAAAGATCTACTCATCTACTATTGCAGTTACTCAAAAACAGATTCCCGATTTTGATAAAAAATTTGGTGCGTGTTTGAGTGGGTCCATTTATAGTTTGGATTCAATTGGAGTCGGTAGATGGCGCTGCTATAGGATGGCAGGACAACGTCTGCCGGGCCCACTAGTAGTTGATAAATTATTGCGGTACAGCTATCAAAATTTGAGGCTTGTGGTCCCACAATTTCGATGGCTCTTCCCATTGCTTCTGGTCATTCTGCACATTTTCGGTCCACTGGGGTTGGCTACTCAACCCCTGCGAATTGGATGACCAGTGCTGGTTCGACTGCCATGGTTTCTTGGGAGGCAACCATGGATCGCCGCAGTATACTACAGGTGTGACGCTCCCGTACCCCTGAAGGTTACCGACGCGGTGGATTCGGATCAGCGATTTGTCAAGAAACTGTCCAGTCGGCAGGATGTCGTAGTCACACACGATTGCACTCAGCCCAGCTGGCTCATTTGGGCATTGGATGACAGGCTGTAAAATCATTTCAAACTATTAAAAACGTATACTAGGGTAGCTCGAAGAGTGGGAATACTCTTTTTAGAGCATAGAAAACTACAAATGTTGTTCCACAATTTAGGTAAACTAATAATCATCATGAACGTATGCCACTCCGTGGCAGGTCACAGAGACGCTAATATTTAATTAACCGTTTGTTTTTTACCTGTGTACAAAATGACCTTTTTATTTTCTCACTAAGTACTACTTTTATTTTTATTCTACTAAGTTGGCAAACAAGCATACGGCCCACCTTGATGGTAAGCGGTTACCGTAGCCTATAGACTCTTGCAACACCTGTATTGAAAGAGGAATAGTTGGGTTGGCAGTATAAGGGTCAAAGTCCCCCCACTGCCAACACAACGCTTCCTCGCGGAGCACTGCTAAGCTCTGGTCTGCTCTCAAAGTGAAAAGGTTTAGTGTATAATCCAACACGTTGGCTTAGTTCGAGTTGACTCCCGAACGCTGTCCAGCCGAGTCGGATTCGTCAAGTGATCTCTTTCTCGAAGTTGGACCTACTTAACTGGATGGTTTGTCCCATATAGACATACTCGTCAACAAATTCGAGAACAAAGCTCCCAACGGATATGGGGATGTGCACGACATGACTTTTGTCTTGCTTTGTTTTCAACATTTGGTGTCATAGACTTCGTCTTCTATATGTCATATTCGCTTTGACAAATGGCGTCGCGTTTCAAATATTTGAAATTCCTTCGACAATAACCCACCTATTAAATATTTAATTCTTAGTTCAAAAATTATAATGAGCACTGATAGTCTAGTGGTATGACCATTGGACTGCCAAGTCGAAGGTCTTGAGTTCTAATCCAAGGCACGCACCTCTGACTTTTCGAAATCATATATCATAAATATTTTTTCATTTTCATACGCGTATTAATAATTAATAATCACTCGCTTAAGCGGTGAAGGAAAACATCGTGAGGAAACCTGAATGCCTTAGAGATTTTCTCAACGGCGTATGAAGTCTGACAACCCGCACTAGGCCGTCTTGGACTATGGCCTAATCCCTCTCAATCTGCGAGAGGACACCCGTGCCCAGCAGTGGGACAGTATATGGGTTGCTTATTAGAATCACATGCATATTTCCTATTTGGATGTTTATAAAGGTTATATATAAATTTAAGTAGGTATTCATACACTTACTGGAATGGCCACTTCCCAGTCAGCTGTTCCCGGCTGCAGAAAAGTTTTAGTTAGCTTGATTCCGATACCAGTTTTTTGCCCTGTAGATAAAACAAATCAAATCAATTATTTATTTGTGAAATGTGAAAACAGTATGTAGGTAAAATAAACTTATCTGCACTACTTACTAACAAACTATAATTAAAAAAAGAAAAACAAAAAACTACAGGGTAAACTAAACTAGACTAAAAAATTGCATCAAAAAACTCATCCGCATCGCCATCGTCTGGTAGCGTACCCAAGAGGCTGGCTGCATTGCCACGTTGAATGGCAATGCTTAGTCTCTCTCTCTCTTTAGTCGCCGAAGTAGAGGCCAGCCTTTGGGTCACGTGAAGTGTCGTTTAGACGTTTGGCAATATCTTTAAAGAGTGACAGGGCACTCGGACCCCATGGCCCCAGCGTTTCGACCCCAAACGGTTCGAAAATATAACTATTTATAAAATTGTTATATTTACGCCGTTTGTTGGTCTCCGCAGTCGCAGCAGCAGCGCCAGCACAGCCTGCCAAGCTAGGAAGATGGGATGGCGCAAGAGTGTCGACGCACGTTGCGTCCCACACTAAAGGCCTACCCATTTTCCAAGGCAGCAACGACATCCCGTCCGGTCTCTTGCCGTCGTCACGTGCCAAACCACTTGGTTCTAAAATGGCTGAAACGCCGGCGGTGACAAGAGCACGGCGAATGATGTCGTTAATGCTAGCATGCCTTGCTATTCGACCTGCGCTCCTGCTGCAAGACAAACCATGTATACCTATTAATTGTATGTAGGTATACTTTTACTTTCTTACAGAGAAAAAGTGGCCTAAATGGTTACTAAGCCAGGGTTAGTTCCATAGTAAGTCATTCATAATGATGGGTGTTGAACAGCCATAGCCAAAAGTTGAAGTGGAAATGGGCCGGTCATATAGCACGTCTTAAAGATCGTAGATGGACAAAAACATTTACGTTATGGAAAGGCCCAGCGGGAAAACGCTATAGAGGAAGACCATTCACCAGATGGGAAGATTACATTAAAAAAATTGCTGGCCCACAATGGCAACAAATAGCCCAGGACCGAGATAAATGGAAAGCTTTGGAGGAGGCCTTTACCTGAGGGGGGTTCCAGTAAAATAATAAATTAGTACCTACACACTTAAAATGTAAATAAACTACACAGATAATCGTATAATATTATATTTTTACGAAGTTTAAGGTTCAAATATAAATAGTTTTTTGTTTTCTTTATGTTAATTGTAAAACTGGAAATACAAGGCTTTTTTATTTTTATTTATTTTATTTATTGGACTTACCAATATGAATGGTACCGCATAAATCGGAACGCACTGCACTGACAGCGATCAATGCCAGTATCAGAATACTTGTGACAGCGGCCATGTTGACTTGGAAGTATGAGCCAAGATGGCGACTGCAACGGATATTTATCCGCCACAAAATTTGAAATTATTACGAATATTATTTTAATTGCGCTTCAGTTATTGATTTTAGCCCTAATGGGCGTACGGAACAAATGGAGCTAATCCGACACGCTTACGCGTGACGTTAATTAGTTATTCAATGTCGATAATTAATATATTAATTTCGTCGATAATTACACTTAAATATTCGCCAAAGCAACAGAATACTGTTGCACACAAAATTCGCCATTGATATTTTTTTAAACCATTAAGGTGACAAACAATCATACGGCTCATCTGATGGTAAGCGGTTACCGTAGCCTATAGATAGACGCTTGCAACACCAGGGGTATCAATTGCACGTTGCCGACCCTGTGAAACCCTGGGAAAAGTACTGCCGACAACATTTCCTTGCGGAGCACTGATAACCTTGCTCGCCGTGAGGAACACAACACAGCTCAAAGCAATGCTATTTCACTTCGATTTTCTGCAAGGGGGAGTTACTTTCCCAGTCGGGCAGCTCCAATTTGCCAAATGCCCTACCTATCTTGCAGATTAGTCAATAAGTTGTTCCATTTGCTAATAAGTATTCTTTCCAAATGTATCCGTGATGTAATGAAAACAATTCTCGGTATGTCTCATTTCTGTAGTAGTAGGTACTTCCTGTCATGGTTGTGGTGAATTTCACGGACCCATGGCCATGACTATAGGGAAAGTGACTGCAAGTGATGTTTTTAGAATTTTCCGTACTCAAAAAGAATAAAGGTAGTAAGTAGGTATCGACTTAACTATAAAATCAATCAGACGCGAAACGAAATCTGTAATTAAAAAAGATAGGTTACCTACTTAGGCGGAATTTACAGTGCACACTGAAAAATGTATCTTCATTTAAAACGATTTAAATTACTTAAATATCGAAATGTTTTTAGAAAGTGGTTGCTTGAAGACGGCCTTAGGCGCCGAAGAAAGTCTAGAAAAAGGCAGCGCCGACTTGATCACTTTCAGGCTGGCCTACAATAACCATAAACAAATTTCAGTAGACCTAAATTTTTTGTCGGCCTTCATTTGCCCTATTATCATGGCCGTGGGATCCGTGAAATTCAACCATACTGTGAATTCAGCCTTAGGTAGGTACTACACGGTAAGAAATCATTAGATATGAAGTATCTAGCGAGACTGTATTGGGTTTTTACTTGTAAGTATTTACTTACCTACCTAAAATTATTCTTTCACTCAACGTCATCATTTTCTCCCTCATAACTAAACCATTTGCCGGAGTCCTGGTTGAACTTTTTTGGATTGGTAGAGTAGATAGAATTCAATTGGTGGGAATGAATACATTGTGAATGCGTAAAATAACTATTGTCAGTATTGATTGTTTGTTGTGTTTACACGCCTAAACCGCTGAACTAATTTTGTTGAATTTTGATTTAGAGATAGATTAGACCCTGAAGAAGGACATAGGCTAATGTTTGTATTAAAAATCCCTTGTTATGCGAGTGAAAACGGGTCTACAGCTAATAATTGATATTTAATTTGTCAATTTCAACATGGTTTTTTAAATTACCTAAAATAATTATAGCTGATAGATTTCTCTGGTGTTTTCATCGATTACGTAAGAGTAATAACCGGGATATAACGAGTGATTCGTCATAATCACTCGCGATGCCGGTGGGTGTATTAATTCTGCAAATTGCTGTGTCCATCGTATTGTACAAACGTCAGCAGGTCAACCTATCCAAAACTGTCAAATTTTCCTAATTTAATATGAACCTTAAAAAGTTCTATCAAAGAAATTTGACAGATTGTGGTAGCTTGATGTGCTAGCCTCTGCAAATATAATAATTTTTGCAATACATCTGCACTACGATTCGCAATGTGACTAGGGTTGCCAGGCTCTAAAATACAAAGGCAGGACGGAAATTTTGCCGGATACATCTTTTCGCCGAAAAGTCTGACTGCTCGAACTCCTCAATATTTGTCCTGACACGAGCGTAAAAAGCCAAACATATCCTGTTAAGGTCAAACACCTGGCAACTTTTTGATGTTTACCGGGGGAACCTTCAAAAAGCGACCGGACTAGGTACAGCGATTAGACCAGGGAGTGTGGGATTCTTAATAGCTGGCAACCTTAGATGCGTCTAATCTGAGTGAGCCTTTTTTTTTTAATCTTTATGGATCCTCCGCAATCCGGGGAGGAGTCAGAGTATGTTGGACTCATACCGACTAAAAACCGTACTTGCCTACGCTTGCCCTATAGTCATGGCCATGGGATCCGCGAAATTCGCCACGACCATGACAGGGAATCTTTGAACCTACTCATTATATTTTTCAGTGCTACTCTTCGCGAGCGGCGCTTCGTCCATAATGCTGAGGAGCCCGGACACCAGGAGGTACGTGATCACAAAGATGCAGATGCGGAAACTGAACCCTCAGCTACACATAGGCAGGTCGGGCCCGCTGGTCAACTTCAAAAACTTCCATACTTTGTTAAATGATTAAAAATATTGTATAATTTCTTGCCATTTTTAATATACAATAAAGCCTATAACAACATAGGTATCTTCAATTCCCCGAAGAGCTAGGCAGATGTACAGTCGCTAGCAGGTCAAGCTATCCAAAACTGTAAAATTTTCCCAATTGAATATGAACCTTATTGTTATGCAAAGTTGGAAATCCATCAAAGAAATTTGACAGATTGGGGTAGCTTGATATGCTGGCCTCTATACGAATTTAACCCACAGTCAAAGATTGAAATCGTTATTAATGCTCCCTACCACGTCAAATAATAGTCACGTTTACTTAACCGTAAGTAAACTGGTTGACATCAGAAGTATCGAATCTGTTATTGTCTCGTTCAATCATACTCATCATCATTGCGTATAGCAGTCGTCCTGCATGGATCAAGTCTATATCTAAGGTTTTCAGCTAGGTTGCGGCGGCTGGTGTGAGTTTGTGGACTTCCGACATTCCACCGGGAAAACAACGAAGTGGGCATTCGTTTACCACATGCGACAGGGTCTGGTCAGGTGCTCCGCAATCGCAATACTGAATATTACACACTGTCGTTCTCTGTCTCTACATGGAATGTGTGCATGCACTCATCTCTATATGGACACGTTCTCGAGCGGTATAAGTACGGTGAGGGCAGATCTAATGATTTAAATCATTGCTCAGTTCGTTTAAATGTAGGTTCCATGTAATAGCAAGCGGGCCTATTACCATTAACTGATCACAAATCCATACTCCGAGAGCTGCTACTTACGTTGAAAAACCCAATAACACTATTCGACATGGAATAAAACCCAGGACCTCTAGCACAGCAGTAGCACTTTGTAAATACAAACTTATAATACATAAGAAACAACCAGAGAAACAAACATATATGTTCATTATACAAATATTTTTGTCCTGTGGGAAACGAACCCACGACCTCGTGAATACTCGTGGTCAGCAGTCCGAAACGCGAACCACAAGACCACACACGTCGTCGATGACTATAGGCTGTTAAAAATAACAAGCACCAATTATTTCAATCAATTTAGTTTTATTATAACAAGCAATTTACTGGCGGTACAGTTGAGGAGGCGCCGTCGAAACGTCTGGGCTGAACTACCCTCATGGATAACAATAATAATATTTTGAAATTATGTACTGTAAGTATATTTTCAACACACTTGCTCATAAAATGGCTCTAATTTCACCGCAATTAGGCACATAATGACACCTGTTATCAAACTGTGACTTTTTCATTACTAATATTCACAAGTGAGAGGCATTTTTTGTTAAATAAAACTTTCACTCAAATAAAACTTTTGTTTTCTCTGTAATAAAGAAAACTTTGAATTCCCCATTTTGTACGTGGCTAAAACGGTTTCAATGGCGCCTCAGCGGTAATCACCAACATTACACACATACCATAATGTACTATTTTCCCTCTTGATACGACTCAATCCCCACCCTTTCCTTCACTTGATCCACAAAACTTCGTCTAGGTCCTCCCCTTCCTCGTTTACCTTCTAGTACCTGTAATTCTAAAGTAGTCGTGTCGTATCAAGTGGCCAAATATCTTTCCTCTCCTATTCTCTACGGTTCTTAATAACTGTCTTTTCTCGTCTACAATTTAATTATTAAGACTTCCTAATTTGTTTTCATTTCTGTCCAACTGAACTGCTCCATCCTCCTCCAGCACCACATTTCAAATGCCTCTAACTGTGACGTAGTGGGAACTATTTAGTGGAGAATTAGACTAGGAACACAACATATACAAATTTAATGACAATTACAATTTAAAATACGTTAAGGCAAGAGTAGGGTGAGTTAAGCTCAGGGCGGGTTCGGCGAAGGCTTCGAGGTGAGGTCCGACCGGTAGAGGGTGGCACTTAGCTTCGGGCAGCTGCAGCGGGAAGAAAGAGGCCCGCGCGTAGTCTGCAAATGTTTTATGGCGACGCGCGGGGTGAGGCTTGAGGCGCGGAGAAGGAGCGGCGAGTGGCGATATCACATTTATTTATTTATTTAATTATATAAGGCACACCAACAACATATTTACAATTTAAAACTAAGTAAACAACTAGTTAGCAACTAAGTAGTTACTTGAGACAATATCCTCATACGCAGTAAATACGTCACATAAAGGTATGCACATCATTCTTAGAAATATTATACGGTATATATATATTATTCAAACTAATAATTATTATACATTAATATGATGTCCAATTATATAATTAATTACACATAACCACACATAACCTTTATCAAGAGGTAAAACGGAATGCTGAAGATAGAGAACAGTGGCGATTGATCCACCGACAAGAGCCCAGCTCTTAAATTGAAGAAGAAGAAGTGTATTCCTATTTAGAGAGACTTGTGGCTAGGTAATAAGAAGGTAAGGTTTATTTATTTATATAAATACCTAGAAACTAGAAAGAAGCCAGCTTAGGACTATTTAGTACAAAGGTACTGCTTATTTCTAAAGAAATCTCTTCCAGCAGACCTGCGAGAGATGAATTGAAAAGAAATGTAGACATGTATTCTAAAGAAAAAAAATTGAAAAGAAGCATTTTTTTTTTTTTTTGGTACATTTTTACACATCACCATCTAGTCCCAAACTAAGCAGAGCTTGTACTATGGGTACTAGACAATGGATATAATACTTAAATACTTTTTTTTTTGTAAATACATACTTATAATACATAAGAAACACCCAGACAAACACTAATACTCATGTTTTATCCACACAAATATTTGTGTCCTGTGGGAATCGAACCCACGACCCCATGATCAGCAGTCCGGCACTCGAACCGCTAGACCACAGAGGTTTTCAAACTTATACTAATATACATATATGTATACAAGCTAACATATGATAAATACAAAGTACACAGTCATATACTTCAAAATAATACATATATACAGGGTGGAAGGGACATCGACGCGCAACGGCTTACCATGACTTCAGTACATGATTCTGGACCTTTTTCTTAAATTTTACGTTTTTTTTGCAGTTTTTTCAACTTTAAAATTTGTATAAAATCATTATTTCTATCTAACCCAATAAGAATTATTATTATTCATTAATTCACTTTTCACTAAAAACAGCATTGTAAATTAAACTCAAAAGATCTTCTGGTCAGCTGTTTCCTTAGAGTTCACTTGCGAGTTGTAAAATTTAAGAAAAAGCCGACGACAAATTCCAACGCAGGGGGTCCAGAATCATGTACTGAAGTCATGGTAAGCCGTTGCGCGTCGATGTCCCTTCCACCCTGTATATGTACAAAATAAACTGGACTTTAAACCATGCATCACCGAGTTTGTTTCGGTGTTTCTTCTCCGGGTCGTCAAAACAGTAAATGTATCTAGTATTATTAATTATTGACTTGTAAAAGCGTATTTAAAAGATTTATATATCATTTTTATATTATCAATGGTAGAATGTAATTGTGTGTTTTTTTATTTCCAGGTATTCCTAACGCTGCAATTTGCAGGAGCCAGCAACGATGTGTCGTCGTTTCAACTGGTAATATTTGACATTTTATTACATTTTCATGATACCATTTACAGGACCTAATAGACGGAAATGTGTTGCTGGGTAATGTGCCCTTCTTCTATAAAAAATACGATAAAAACAATACTACCCACCTAGTGTAACATGAATAATGATTTTGCCTTTAATATCAAACGAAGGATGTTCAATTTCAGCCTAGTGTTCATTTTAGAATTAAATTACTTACCTACATGCAAACGACGACGTCGTCGACGACGTCTGTGGTCTAGTGGTTCGAGTGCCAGACTGCTGATCATGGGGTCGTGGGTTCGATTCCCACAGGACACAAATATTTGTGTGGGTAAAACATGAGTATTTGTGTTTGTCTGGGTGTTTCTTATGTATTATAAGTATGTATTTACAAAAATAAAGTGTATAAGTATTATATCCATTGCCTAGTACCCATAGTACAAGCTCTGCTTAGTTTGGGACTAGATGGTGCTGTTTAAAAATGTACAAAAATATTATTATTATTATTTATTTAAACGGGGTGAATATGGATAAATCGAAACAAACTTCATTTCATTTCATTTTCAACCTTAATTATTATAATTATGTAGTTTGTTGGAAAAAGGGACTCTAATTGGTCCTATAATAAACCATTAAAAGACCTTGTTGGCATCAAAACTATACTTATTAAACCTAGAAATCCCTTTCAAAGTTTTGTCGCGATTGACCCCTGCATCCCGATTCACATTTGACTTATGGCCGGTTTCAATAACAAATCAGTCAGTAGATTTCCTTACTGTGGATAGGATATTGACATATCGTCCATACAAGTTATGTCAAAATCCTATCTCTAGTAAGCAAATCTACCCACGGATTTGATATTGAAAACGGCCGTTAGTAGGTATCGCTGAAAAACGATAAAACCAGTTCTTAGAGAACTTCAGTTCTCATTATTTATTTTCACTTTTTTTCAGCTCGCTCGACTGTCATTCCCCACAGTGGAAACAGTAAGTTTTAAGTGCCTTTTTTGAACTAATAACTAACTAACCTACTGTAAATGAATAATAGTAACAATTATTACGTATTCACAGCGGGCAAAACATGCCAGTGACAAGCAATTAAATTACAGAAGTGCCTTACGGTGTAAAAATGACGAAATTTTGAAATAAAAGTACTTTTTACGGATTTTATCGCGTTATAGGTATTGCTAATATTAATCCCGACGTTTCGGACCCTTTGGATGTTTTTTTAATTTCAATAGCCTCACGAATCATCCTGGGTAGGGTACAAATCCTTGCGAAAGACGATCGATAACTACTTAGTCAGTAATTATATCATCAGGACGCCCACCACCTCAGTTTACCCGTGACCATGGACGCTGGAAAGGGTTCGAAACGTCGGGATTAATAATCCCTACTAATATTATAAATGCGAATGTAACTCTGTCTGTCTGTCTGTTACGCTTTCACGTCTAAATCACTGAACTGATTTTAATGAAATTTGGTACAGAGATAGAGTTGACCTTGAGAAAGAACATAGGATAGTTTTTATCTCGGACTTTGAAGAGTTCTCTTGGAAACGCGATATAACCGAACTCGACGCGGGCGAAGCCGCGGGCGGAAAACTATATCAATATAACGCGATAAAATTCTTAAAAGTAGTTTTATTTCAATGTATAACATCCGCGTAAATGTCAGAAATCAATATGATGACATCATTTGTTCCCAGAAACCGTACAACATGCCTAGCTCGAAGGAGATCGATCCGCGACACAGTTACGCCGACGAGAAGTTTGAGAAACTACAGGACTACTATAATTACATGAATGGACGAATGAAGGAGCCACACAATCCAGTAACTATTTTCTCTACTACCACGGCATCTTTGGCGTACTGGCCGAACGATCGGCTTTTGTGTTAGGTATCGCGGGTTCGATCCCCGTCATCATCCTACGAGCCTTTCTTCAACTATATTCGAGTTATCGTCCAGTCCAACCAGAAGGCCTACTCCCTATCTCCGTCAACGAAGTTACGAGCCGTTCGAAAGTTCTCCGAAACCTCGGAGTCCGATAAAACAAGTGTCAAATTCAATTTTTCGAACGGGTAAAAACACATCGAGAGTAGGGACAACTGTCAAATTGTGTTGTCATTCATTCTTAGTTCGGGCCCCGAACGAATCATCCATCCGTAGCTGATACGGAGAAGGAAACGCCCGTAACTAAGGTCGAAATTACGGACTTCGTGCTTAGGGAGTAGACCCCCAGATACGGCTGACTATCAGTATTTTACACGAAGCGACTGCCATCAGACCTCCACAACCCAATTTCTGGGTAACACCGATACCTTGATGATAGACTGGTCAGGCTTTCAGGGCCTCTAACTACCCTTAAAAAAATAACAGCCATTGGACTGCCAAGTCGAAGGTCTCGAGTCCGAATCCAAGGCACGCACCTCTGACTTTTCGAAATCATGTGCGTATTAATTATTAATTAGGTAACACTCGCTTAAACGGGAAAACATCGTGAGGAAACCTGCATGCCTTAGAGATTTTCTCGACGGCGTGTGAAGTCTTTCAACCCGCAGTACGTCAGCGTGGTGGACTATAGCCTAATCCCTCTCATTCTGTGAGAGGAGACCCGTGACCAGCAGTGGGACAGAATATGGGTTGATGATGAACTACCCTTAACGATTCTCATAGGTGTTCCTATGACAACCGGGACCGAGGAGGTCTCGATGTATTAAGAATGGTCTCCCACCCAGACTGCCGCAGCTACCGCAGCTTACTCATCGAAGTCGTGCTTATAACCACTAGGCTGATGACGCAGTCTTTTAGAATTTCAATTCTTTACTTTCCTCTCAGTCAGAACGCCGAGAGATAATGGACATTGGCTCCAAGAAACTGTACTCGTTCATAGACTCTCACGTCAGAGATATGAAGCGATTACTGTTTGCGACCGACATGGCGCTCATGTCCATGGTGCTGCTGAAGCTCAACAAGAAGATGGACACCTCTGAGGCGAAGATCAAGTCCACGCAGGCGAAGATACCATTCGGCTTGTATACCAGTCCAGGTAATGAAAAGAAAAAAATAGTTTTTTATATTGAATGAAATATACCTTTAAATTCGATCATCTTCCAACCCTTCTCCCAACTATATTGGGGTCGGCTTCCAGTGTAACCAAATGCGGCCGAATATCAGTATTTTACACGAAGCGATTTTTCGAATTCATGTGCGCATTAATTATTAATTATCACTCGCTTAAACGGCGAAGGAAAACATCGTGAGGAAACCTGCATGAGATTTTACCTTGACTCCCACTAGGCCAGCGTGGCGGACTATAGCCTAATCATTCTGAGAGGAGACCCGTGCCCAGCAGTGGGACATTATATAGGTTGTTGATGACATGAAGCGACTGTTATCAGACCTCAACAACCCGATTTCCCGAAAGAAAAGGCTCGGTACACTATGACCTGTGACCTGTGTGAGTCTACCTTCACCCTAGGATATCGGTATGGAAACATTTTTTATGACAATGATGTGTCGTCTCATTAGTCTAGTGGTCATAATGGGTTCCATTCCCAGGTCGACCAAAGTGTTATTGGGTTAAATGTATTAAATTTTCACATTTTAAACACGGAGTTTGGATTTATGCCCGATTAATAGCAATATAATAATAAAAAACAAATATAATTGGATGATTATTTTACACAGGACAGTCCCAAACTAAGCAATTACAGAGCTTGTACTATGGGTACTAGACAATGGATATAATACTTACATATATCCTTTTTTTATATAGGATGTTACAAAACTACCCGTAAAGCCGAGAGGAGGTTAAATGGGGCCTTATAACGAGTCCATTCACAATATTTAAGAACCTTAGTAACGCTGTATAACATACCCCAAAAAAAGGAAAACAACAACATTTATGAATGAAAAATAGAAAAACTATTAAAGTAGACAATTATTAGGTAAAATAGGTACGTAGGCCTTTCTGTTAAATAATCTTGTTCCCTGACATGGCAGCTGACAAAATTTTTGGCTTTGATAATTAATTATATTTTTACGGGGTATTTTGTAACAAATTGTATAAACATATACTTAAGAACACCCAGACAAACACAAACACTTATTTTTATCACATAAATATTTGTATTCTGTGGCAATCGAACCCACGACCTCGTGATCAGCAGTCCGTCATGCGAACCACTAGACCATAGATGTGGTCAAATAGGCTCGCCCCTATTAAATGGGACGTAAACATACCGGTGAACTGTGGGTGTACATTACTGTACCTACTATGCCTAACGCTTCGGAGAAAAACGTGATGGTGTAATGTTTTTTTTTTTTATTATGTGTTGACATTGACATTTCGACAGAATTCAAATGCCTGGACACATCGTATTACATCGTATCTGCTCACAACCAAGAGGACGCTCAGATGATCCTCTCCAGTGAGAGGAAGCCACACTGCTACACATTCAGAGGTGACAAATTTAATCTATAGTATTATAATAAAGCATGAGTTTGTTTGTTTGGTTGAACGCGCCAGTACGTGAACGAGTAGTTCCTGAGTTTATCAAATTTAAAAAATAATTTTGTGTTACACAAGAAGATGTAATTGTTTTACAATTTTAGTACGCCTACACTACCCATTTACCCAATGTGTTTCCTTTCTTTAGTCCATCCAAAGGTTGTCTGGAAGAGATCGCCCTGTGCGATAGGACCGTCCATTGTACCAACTCTTTATGTAACTTTTTATTTTTGTGGTGTGCCATAAAGCGTATATAAATAAAATGTAAGTTGAGGCTCTTGGCTATTAGACCATTGGCTGAAACGACGACACAATGACTGATGAATCCACATCCCACATGTCGACAACCTTGAATGTCAAATCGAGATATTTAATTTGTTTAACTTTCTCCTATTTTACGAGGTTCTCGTCACGCGGGATGGTTATATCGATAATCATTGCGCGACGTATTGTTATTATTTAAATTAGTTTAATAAATAATTTTATTTCTGTAAATAGATTTTATAAAGACACTTTTACAAGTCAATGCTTTAAATTTTTTTTAAGCTAGATGTGTCCGGCATTTCCTAACTGATGACTTCTAAGAAGAAACACCGAAACAAAGTCAGAGAATCATAGTCTCTTTTAAAGTCCAGACGTAGGATATTAGTAAACGTGTGTGGTACAATGTCTGAAATGGCCTTTGCCATAGCGGCTTTGAGTAGACCTGTCCCATCCGACGGCACGCATGCATCAGTCATTGTGTACTGCTCGACCATAATTTAGGGAGCTCAACAATCCATCGCACGACGATACCATATCAGCGGCACAGACTCCAGCAGGTCAAGCTATCCAAAACTGTCAAATTTTCTCAATTAATAAATTTCTAATAAACCTTATACGTTTGTAATTAAAGTTTAAAATCATTATAAGAAAGGGTGTCACCAAAATCTGCCCAAATGATGTACTGAGGGTACACTTATTGGAAAAAATACCCTGTATTACGCTGGTTAAAACTCTAGTCAATTTTTTTTTTATACTCACTAGGGGATGAGAAAAAATAACTTTAAATTTGAAAAAAAACGCACGCCAGTTTGGCACATTATTAACAGTTTCATAGTGATTTTATAGTATAAACTGTCAACTTGATAGCTATCTGCTGTCAGTGTCAGTTTTGGAATGTCAAACGCACGCCATTTTGGCACATTAGTATCTATTATCAGTTTCATAGTGGTTTCATAGTGAAAACTGTCAACTTGACAGCTGTCATGTACCTCGGGTACAAATTTGTGCTGAGTTGTATGGACTTTTGTTGACCTCCTTTGACAGATTGTGGTAGCTTGACATGCCTCTGGTGTAGGCCTCTGTTAAAAAAGGCTCAAAGCCCCCAGATTGTTCAAAGATGAGTATGTAAGTAAAGACTTGTCATTGCAACTCTCACATCTGGTTATACAATAACCACAGGGGCGTTTGCCTTCATCGGCTTCTACCACCGCCACTCGGAGACGACATACGTGGGCCCGCACGCGGAACAGTTCCAAGCTAAAGACCCGAGCCAAGGCCTCTACTGCCACTCCGACGACAACTGGAGCGATGCACAGTGCATCTACAAGTGAGATCTTGTATTTATTTATTTACTAGCTTCTGCACGCGACTTCGTCCGCGTGGAAAAGTTACTTTTAATAAGTTGTAATTTCAAAATCGTTACGATATAAATTATAGTCTATAGGTATGTCATTCTGGTGTATAAATAATAATACTGTAAAGTTTCTTCAAATTCCATTCAGTAGTTTTAGCGTGAAAGAGTAACAAACATCCATCCATACTCACAAACTATCACATTTAAAATAATATTAGAAGGAAGGATAGGATTAGTTATAGGATAGTAGGAAGTAGGATTAGTCATTCAGTGAGAAGCAAAACAAAAACTTGCTTTTCAATAGGTGTCATTGACGTCACCATAAAGACGTAAATTCAGAATGTGAAAGCAACTTTCGGTTAGAAGTCGGCGGGTAGAAGTCGCGGTGGCTTAGTGGTCATAGAGTCTGGTATACCTAACCAGAAGACGCAGGTTCGAATCCTACCCGCGGTCGAATTTTCAGCATTAATACTACATTCTCTGAATTTCTGTTCTTTAGTTTCTGCCTACCCAGGGAAAAAGGTGTGAGTGTATGTATGTACCTACAGTCAACAAAAGAGTTTGGTATAGATACAGGTAGCGAACGATATCTGCATCTTTACACAGATAAAGGGTTTGATATGTAGCAGCTTACAATAACTGCGTGTTGACACATATTGCGTGATACATAATTACACAATGTTTAAAAAAACACGATGTTTAATTAGCTGCCTGTATACATAACTCTTTTTTCGACCGTACTACAATAATCAATTATCACTCGCTTAAACGGTGAAGGAAAACATCGTGAGGAAACCTGCATGCCTGAGAGATTTTCTCGACGGTGTGTGAAATCTGCCAACCCGCACTAGGCCAGCGTGGTGGACTATAGCCTGATCCCTCTCATTCTGTGAGAGGAGACCCGTGCCCAGCATTGGGACAATATATGGGTTGATGATGAATACTACAATAATATTTTATAACGTAATATAATCTCTGGTGTTGCGGGTGTCCATGGGCGGCGGAAATCGCTTACCATCAGGCGATCCGTCTGCTCGATTGCCTCCAATCCCATAAAAAAAAAAAAAAAAAACAGTCACGTAATTAACTTTATCCAGGATCAACCCTCGCGAGGAGTTCCCCGAGTCCGTGGAGTACGAGCCCAAGATCTCCTACTACTGCGGCCCGTACCGCTATTTCATACCGGCGACCACCGAAGTGCGCTGCATATTCTCCATCTTCGCCATGAACTTCGTCTTCAGATTCGGTTACGACGGAGTCACATATAAGAGTTCCGATTTGTCATTTGTAAGTATTGGCGACGTCTGTGGTCTAGTCGTTCGAGTGTCGGACTGCTGATCTCGAGGTCGTGGGTTCGAACTTCGATTCCCACAGGACACAAATATTTATGTGATAAACATACGTGTTTGTGTTTGGGTCTGGGTTTTTCTTATGTATTATAAGTAGATAAGTAATGTATTAATAAAAAAATAGTATATAAGTATTATATCCATTTTGTAGTATCTACTAGGGGCTGGTACGCTAGTGACTCGTGGCTGAGTAATTATACGCTGATCAACCGACCTGCAAGGTTAAGCTGCGCTTGTGAATGACAACAGACTTGACTTAATGTCACCGTAAAACTGTATATATTGTTAGATTATAATCTATCTCGCGAGATTGTAAACTGTCGAAAGATTGTGAACCGTAACATACCTACGGCTTACAAAACGCATTATTTTTCGTTACATTTTAATTAATCATGTATAATGTGACAGCGTCAAATTGTGAGATGCCATGCGACGGCGACGCCTTCATTAGTTGGAACGCCATCTTTTTGTTTGAAAAAATGTTGCACACTTTGATTTTCTGCTGTATCGTAGGTACGTTTACAAACACAAACTTTCACATACACAAACACCCAGATCTGGATCATAAGAATATTTGTTCCATGTGGTGATCGAACCCACAACAAGTGTTTTCACACGATTTTGTTGTCAATTCATTTGTTTTGATGTAAACAGTGTTTTGTTGATTGTAAATTATGTTACGGTTCATAATCTGTCGACAGTTTACAATCTCGCGAGATTATAATCTCACGGTATTTACAACTTTACGGTGACATGTAGGTACAGTCAGCAACGAAAGTCGCTGAACATGTTGCAATTTTCAATATGATTTTTAATAAGTGTGAAGTTACTGACCTGTGAATGTTATGCGAAATAATTGCATAGATGACCATTCAATATTCAGGTTACCTTAATAGAAAAAACCTCTGGACAAGTATTGGAGCTGTGATGTTTTCAAAATTTTGTTATGTTCAGCGACTTTCGTTGCTGACTGTACATTGAATTGTTGCAGATGTACCAGAACGGCCAGGTGTTCTACACGGACGAGCCATGGGCGGGCATGTCCTGCTGGAACTGGGCGTGCAAGTGGCGACACAACCAGAACCAACGCTCCAACGAATTCTTTATTAACTAACATTACTTATTGTATTCTAATAAACATTGATTTTATTGTGTAATATAATTTCAATTCGAAAAGTCAGTTTCGTCTCTTGAATTTGGACTCGAAACTTTTGACATGACGGTCCAATGGTCATATTACTAGGCTTATCATTGCTTGTGATAATTAATGATTAATACAAAAACATATTTGTATGTCTTACCATAATTAAAAAAACATATTTGTATGTCTTACCATAGATAAAACATAGCGCTCTGTACAATGATTTATAAGATCTACATTTTTTGTCTACCTATGTTTCACAAATAATAAAAAAAAAAAATGATTACGCAGATTCATTCGTATAGCGAATGAATCTGCGTAGGTATTAATCATTATCACTCTCTTAAAACGGTGAAAGAAAACATCGTGAGGAATGCCTTAGAGATTTTTCTCGACTTTGTGTAACCTCTTCTCTGCCAACCCGCACTAGGCCAGCATGGTAGACTAAGGCTAACCCCACATTGGGCGTTCGCGTCGTTCATACGCTCAAGGAACGTGTGGCGTGAGAGTCTAAGAGATCCGTGCCCAGCAGTGAGACAGCGGGTTGATGAGGTTCGGAAGATAATGATCCATTGTCTAGTACCCATTTTAATTTATTATACTGCTGTCTTACCCACTAGTTACTTATTCCTTTGGTCTCAAAACATTCAGTTTTGGCTCGGGCTGGTTCGTTCGGCAGTTTTGGATAGCTTGACCTGCTGGCGTCTGGACCTAACCAGAAGACGCAGGTTCGAATCCTGCCCGTGGTCGAATTTTTCCTTGCAAACGTGAAAATGATAAAAAAGCCACTATGGAAAGGTCATGTGAAATGAAACAAGTAAATTTTCAAAAATTATTTACTAACAATGTAACAGATTTAAATCCATAACTGTAACAACCTATACATACAACTATATACATAAAAATAATGCATTACTATTGCATTGCACCAAAAGGTTAAAAAACGTTACAAAAAAAAAATTATAAAAATTTTATAATTATTTCTTAGGATTGGATTACACGAGTTTGTTTTCGCTGGCTTTCTCTGCACCTCTATGGTATTTTCAGATACATTTCACCCTAAGGACAGAGTATTTTACGTTTAATGAAACTTGTATAATAAGTTAATGTCGACATTGGCCGGTCAATGACAGTATTGACCGGTCAATGTGCTGTACTGTCGATGTCACGTGTTAAAGAAAAAGGGGACTAAAATTTTAAAAGGAGTGTGAAATTGCCCACCACCTGTTCTCGTGCCCAACAATGGGACTGAAGGTTAAGGTAAGGCGTTCGGTTAGCAGACCAAATTAAATTTGAATAGATTTTGAGCAATTTGTAGCTCTAGGTATAACACATTTACAACTTTTTAATAAATGATATTTATTTCTGTATACAAAAAATCAATGTTATGTTTTTTAAGCTAGATTGAGCCGGCATTTTCTACCTGACGAACTCAGAGAAGAAACACCGAAAACTCAGAGAATCATGCCTTTTAAAGTCCGTAGTAGCAAATATGTGAGTATTACAATCTAGGGCAATGTCTAAAATTGCCTTTTGAAGAAAAAAAAAAGAAAAGACAAACGACCTTTTTCTATAACCTCATTGGTTCAATGCGAACACTAATATGAAGAAAACAAAACAATATTGTTATCTTTGTCTAGTATTGACCCCACACACTATCACCTTTTCGTAGTAATACAGTTTGACGGGTTAATTTTTGCATTGAAATCACTCACACATGTGGGTATACACGCAGTACCGTGCAAGAGAATATTATCGTTGACGTGCTACTAGACTTATGGCCCCAGACTGTACGTATGCATCAGTCCTGTAGCTTAAATTTGTTGTGTCAAATATCATATAAATGTTCAAATAATTTTAGACTTACATAGGTACGATGCTAATATTGAAGTTGTAAATATGGTATACCTATATGGTCAAAGGTAACATTCAACCGATCAAAACTAGGTAGTATAGTGCAAACTGTGTTAGAGGAGGTATACCCACCAGTGGAACACTAGAGGCTACATAAAAAATTAGGTTACACTGAGAGGGTTAAAGTTGACATTGCCCGGTCAGTGTCAACAAGCAATATAGGGGAGAGTCGGTTATTGTACCGTTGGTTTAATCGTACCACTGTAGTACTTATTTTCTACCAAATGACAAAGATTTAAATCGTTAGACATGCCCTCACCGTACATATACCGCTCGAAAACGTGTGGCCTTATAGAAATGAGTGAATGCACACATTCCGTATAAGAGACAGAGAACGACAGTGTGCAATATCCAGTATGAGTGAACGAGACAATAACAGATTCGATACTTCCGATGTCAACCAGTTTACTTACGGAAAGGTGACCATTATTAATTGATGCGGTAGGGCGCATCTAACGATTTATATCTTGGCCTAATGATTTTTTTTTTTTCAACACAACACTTTTTATCACGCCCGTGACAATACTTTTATTTTAGTGCTTGGTAACCCTTAGGGAGGACAATATAGCCAACTCTCCAATACATTGACCGGTCAATGTCAACAGGCAGCAGTTTTGGTAATGCTTATTTTAATATGTTTGACACATTTGGTCACAAAACTGTCAAAAACCTTTGAAAGGTTACAGGGAACGGACCACAGCTTGTCACGGTCGTGGCGAACGTCCACGAATCCTGTGACCGTAACATATAAACGGAAAGGAAACGGAAAGCGCAGTCAAGTGCGGTTATTAACATATTTTAGAGGATTTTCGGACCTATAAGAAATGTGACACTAGGCTATTCGTCGAAAGCGCGACTACTACGCTTGAGGTCGTTAATTCGATTGCTAGGTCGAGCAGTGTTATTCGATTTCTCTATGAAGTTTTCAATAACAGCTCGGAGTTTGGATTTGTGCTCGGTTAAAGGCAATAGGCTCGCCTATTTTAACGGACCTAGACATACCGTGTGGCGTACAGACGCCCGCAGGTCAAGCTATACATAATTGTCAAATTTTCCCAATTGAATATGAACTTTATTGTTTTGAATTAAAGTTGAAATTCAATCAAAGAAATTTGACAGATTGTGGTACCTTGATGTGCTGACCTTTATACATTAATACACCTCTACTTAACCCTTAGGAAAATACAGGCGTGAATAAATGTTATGTAAAAAATGTGAAGCAGCGCTGTAGGTAACTATAAAATGCTTTTTTCACGACACGCATATCATACTTAAACATTTTTATTTTTAATTAAATGGCACCTCTGAGTAATTGACTATAGAAAAAAAATATATGGATCGACAAAAAACTGTAAGTATTCTTTTTTTTTTGTAAAAATCAATACGGCATTAAAGTTACCACAATATTGTACATATATTGAATGCTTGTTTAACAACATCCATTGAGCATAATTTACTTTTTAATTTTCTCTATGTAACTCGAACAACAGCTAAAATTATATAAAATTAGCTACTTTAATTTATAAATAATATATAAAATTATATAATATTACTAATACTTTCTAACTTAAATTTTAACTACATCAGTGCGGTATTATATTGATTTCATTTTCTACTTAGTAACTAAATAAAATATATAATTATAACAATAATAAACCACACATAAATAATATACATAAATACATTCTCAGGAAAATCGGCGAATTGAGGACTTGATTGTATATTTGTATTTATTTATATATACTTTATTGTAAAAATATAATAAACAAGACACTACTTAATTTAAAACTGAACAGCGATTTCTTCCAGGCAACCTTTGGATGTAATACATATTATAAATATAATCTATTTATATAATACAATATACGTATTATTATATAATTGGTTATTGGACTGACTATTTTTTTTTTAATATAAACAATATTAAAATCTTTTTAAAAATAAAAAAGTTATAAGCATTTTAGCACAAGCTACTAAGCATCGAGCTCTGCTTAGTTTGGGACTAGATGGTGCTGTGTAAAATTGTCCAAGAATGTTTGTGCGCACTACACAAAAATGTGACGTCAAACATCCGTACGCGATACAGATTCTATCCTAACACTCGTTTTGCGTAAAAGGGACAGCATTCCCTCTCAAACCCCACCAAAAACTAGAGACTTATATCTTATAACTTTAATAAGCTATTCGAATTGATTTTTCAGTAAAAATATTTAGGTATTATAATACAAATAAATAATGGTTTAATGAAAGAACTGACAATTTCGTGCCATCTCGCGCGCACAGTGCAGAGTAGTCCTGTGCAAAAAGATCTGACCTTATTCCCAACTATGTTCGTGTAAAATCTGTATTTTACTACCGATACCCTGAGTATAGACTGGTTGTCATGTTTAATGACGTCCTGAGCGACAGAGATGGTATTATATCAGAAGTTATTGCATAAAACCATTCTAAATTTGCGCGTGGCATAACATACAATAAAATATAATAAATAACAATAATTTAAGTATGAACTTTATTGTATTATAACACTTTATGTTAAAAAAAAAAACAAATAAAATTATTGTCAAAAAAAGTAGTTTAGTAAGGATAAATACAACATATTATACGTTTTTATTTTATATAAAAATATTAAAAACTACATTCGGAAGACCTCTTTGTATCAAATTATAGTTCGGTTTGCTGTCATCTTGACGAGATAAAAATAGGTGGGTAAGCAATTTATGTTTATATTTACCTCAAATTATAAATCTCCTTAATTGTGTTGAAGTTGTCAATGAACGGCAACACTGATCGTGACGTCACCGCGCAATAACGTGGGAAGAGAATACCTGACGTAAGCTTATAATTATACCATGATTCAAACTACTTTTTACCGACACGTTACATTGCATGTAACATTTGCATTTTTTCGCAATTTTCGTAGAAGAAACGTTTTACTTTTAAAATTAGGGCCTAGAATAACATTTGATATTCAACCAATGAACCAGTATTTTTGCGGCCATCTATTTATTACGTAAGGGGGGGGGGTCAACGTAATAAATATTAAACAGGGAGGGAGGGAGGGAGTCAACCGATTCTTATTTTCTTACAAAGGGCGATAGGAGGGGACAAAAACTGGCAAAAATTGTCTTACGTAATAAACAAAATGGCGCCTTTACACTGTGTCCTGGTATAATTTCATTAATTGTAAAGTCGACTATCTCTATGGTACCTTTGTGCTAAGTTATGCTACTATACCGATTTGTTCAGCTGTTTTTAAAATACCAAATCTTAAAAAAACACTGTGGTAACTTCTTTCGGTATCAAGAATTACGTGTTACATTTTTTTGTAGCAAAATAATAGTATTGAAATAAAACTACTTTTTATACAACATCATTATTAGTATAGGCGAAACCTGAAACACGTGTCTAGTATTTTTATGTAAAGAATCTATGTACAGTATTTCTAAACGGTATCATGACAAAATCACAAAGTTATAAGCATGTTATGTTACGTCGTTGTCCATGCAAAAACATGCGCACCGCGCGGCACGAGGCGCCCACGCGCCGCCGCCCGCGCCCCGCGTCGTCTTGTGCGAAATTGAAAGAAATAATTTGGCAGTAGTACCTAACCATACGGCGATTTTATTGCAATTAACTGGTGATAACATTTTTCATCATACTTGCAGGCTTTGGACTACCGCAATGGTTGTGTAGGTAGATATTATTATGTACTTTATTCGTAAATACGGCCGTAAGTAATAACATTTAGTCAATGCGATTAGTGCACCTTATGCCAACCACTTAAAGTTCAAAGTGGATGAAAAGTGTTAAACATCGCATTACTTAACCATAGCAGGTTGTAGGTGTAAATAACAACTTTCTACATTTAACCGTTTTGGCTAGGCATGGCATGTTTAATAATTTAAATCATCACTTTTTACAATGATTGACTTTAAAGTTATTTTAGCGAAGCAAAAATCCGACCGCGGGCAGGATTCGAACCGACGTCTTCTGTTTAGGTACACCAGACGCTATGACCACTAAGTAAATTATGACGTAAATTTTGTTGTTGTTGAAATAACTTTAAAATCTATCCTAATTGACTTGATTGTAAATAGTGTTCAACAATGTTTACAATATCTTAGGTACTTATCAATGTTTGTGTATGAGAAATACATTGTTACACGACACTTTTTACTCACGTTTTGTACACACGACACTTTTTACTCACTTTTTGTACACACGACACTTTTTACTCATGTTTTGTACACAGTTACACACGATCAACCGAAGCACAACTACTCGGACGGGCACTCGCGACATGTAGGTACCTAACTGAACGGGAGCACGATACGTGCACAGTGACCTGTAGCACCCGGGCGACTGAAGGGATGTGGATTGGATTAGCCCCTGCCCCGCGTGCGCCCGCGCCCGCCTAGTCCTGCTTCGACCGTGGCATGTGTCACGTGGCATGCCGCGTGACCTGTGTTGCGCGCATATGATTGCGGATAGGTACTTAGTGTCGCTCGGTGTCCTACTCGTAACATTTTTTAAATATTTTTGGGACAAAATATAACATGATTTAAAAATTATTGGAATCGATTCAGTTACTGATTCTGAACAAACTATATTCAGGTTTCGCATATACTAATAATGACCTTGTATATTATTAATCCCGACGTTTCGGACTCTTTACAGCGTCTATGGTCACAGAAAGAGTGTCTACCCGTTCCATAAATTTATGTTCACGCAACTCAAAAACATGTATAGAACAGTTTTCTTGTATTTAATAAAAAAATAACCTATCTTAGCAAACCCTAAGCTTCAAGGGAAACAATTGAATCGTCGAAAACCGCGTTTGTTTCACAGAAGTGACTTATAATTATGACGACCTCTGTGGTCTAGCGGTTCGAGTGCCGGACTGCTGATCATGGGGTCGTGGGTTCGATTCCCACAGGACACAAATATTTGTGTGGATAAAAGATGAGTATTTGTGTTTGTCTGGGTGGTTTAAAGTATTATAAATATGTATTTACAAAAAAAAGGGTATATAAGTATTATATCCATTGTTTAGTACCCATAGTACAAGCTCTGCTTAGTTTGGGACTAGATGGTGTTGTGTAAAAATGTCCCAAAAAATTATTGATATTTTTTGGAAAATAACGATTCCCTAACTTTAAGCAGTTTAGTGCTTGATTTTGAAGAAAATCTAATAATATAGTAACCTCAATTAAATCCTACTTATTAACTACACAAATTGTTTTTACCCGATATTTTGCTAGTTTCCTTCATTTTGTACTCTATTTCCTTCAACTTTCGGAGCAATCAGCACTCAAGATAGGCGTAGGTTTGTACTAAATTCAATGAAAGGGTTTTAAGAATGATAAACCTATGTATTGGATTGAATTCAGATACTTGCATAAATAAATATAAGAATGAACTTACAATGGGTACAATTTGCATTGACTTTTGCCTACATATACATATATGGGAGGCCTACCCCCATGGGAGAAAGGCGTGATTTTCCCATGGGGGTAGGCAGAAACTAAAGAACGCCTCTCGCTACGATTCTTGCATACTTCTTTAGCTTCATCCACATTCATACATCTTGTCATACACACACGCCGGTAGCGAGTACTGCGTAGTACTCGCAACCGGCATGTGGCCATCTTATTGGTGGGGTTCTCCAAAAAGGTCAGGTGCGTACCTGACCTTTTTGGAGAACCCCACCAATAAGGTCGGTGTAAGTCTTTCTATCGCGTCCTCTCCCGGCAGTTCCACTGACATTCGTCATATAAACCCTTTTTGTTAGTCGCCTTTCATCCATTCTCTCAACATGCCTAAACCATCTCAGCATATTCTTCTCAATTCCTGACACTACATCGTCTTTTTTACCGCATCGCCTTACTTTATTATATAAAATATATCACTAAGCTAGGTATTGTTAATAGTTTTAATCTTAAAGCCTTACGACTGTTACTTTTCGATCTATGTTGAAAAAAAAAATACATATTACATAAGTAATCTATAGGTATGTGTTACGCACGCATCCGTAACAAATTGCCAACAATTAAAATTAGCGAACGTTTCCAAAAGAGGCTTGCCATAGACAAGCCCCTTAATACATATCTTTTTTTTACCAGTTATCCAACCCTATAACTTTGTAACGATCTTATTCATAGCATTATATAAAAATTCAACCACCTCCTGTCTATTAAGCTTTTAAACCGATTGATTACAATTTCTATCATACCAGCGCTTTCTCATTGATATTCTACATCATCCCTAAAATATCCGGGAAGGACCAAAACATATCATTGGATAAAAAATATATACAGTATGTATCAAAAACCCTGTCCGATCCTTAAGGGTCGTATAAGGTGTCGTATTACGTACACAAACACGTAAACGATAATTAGATACGAGATATTTTTTTTCCCCGATTAATTTAAATATAATTAAAAAAAAAACTAAACCTTTTACATGTCAACACTCAATCCACGAAATAAAGTTTATTCAATTCGATCTACACTAGTGTCAAAGAAACCGCCCGAGCAATTTGCCGCTTTTTGATCCTTTGTCATGTGCCGCCAGCCCGCTCTGTCGCGTGCCGCCAAACAAATTTAATGCGAATGAATCTTACCTACTGGGCCTACACGTAGATATTAGCTGATATCGATTAGGCATAGTTATGTTTACCTAATAATTGACGTTCTTTTGTGTTTTTCACAAGTATCAGCTGTTACGTATTAGTCATAGGGATGATTACCTCCTACCCTACGCGTGGGTGCTGATATCGTACAGGAATAGTGTTGCTTACCTAATAGGTACCTAAATAATTATTGACGTTGTTTTTCAAGAAACAATGAACTAAATGTATTGCTTTGTTAAAATTATTTTGTAAAACATGAACTAGATATCTACAAAATTCTGCGATCGTGTTCCTTAAGTGAACTTCCAATAGGTACTTACTGATATTCCACGTCGTGTTTTCGTGGTCTTTCGGCATTAGGGTAATGAGTCTTGTACTCATTCATGGACACTGCTTGACACGTGTTCGTACACGTGTACACGTGAACTTCAAGTTCATGGAGACGTTGGATACACGCTCCGACGGCACTGGCATACCTTTCCTAGCAAAACGCACCCCATACTCTCACTCACCCGTAGTCTTTTCGAACATCTGCATGATCGCAGCATAAGCACATTGGAACACGACATTGACAATAGATTGGAATACGACATTACTCACGATACGATGGGTAATCGAGGTGATAAGAGATTCACGGACGTCCGATCGGAAGCGAACTCTACGCGAGACTGACATGTCAAGGACAACAATTGGCTTACACGTGCCGCTCTGTAGGTAGTTAGGTACAGTCTGTCGGCGACGACAAAGCGCGCACGGAGCGGCGCCGCTTGGCGGCATCCTTTGAGGTAAAAATGAAAAATAAATTGGTAAATATTAAAAGATTTCGCCGCTGGGTGGAGTATTGTCAACTTATGAAATTTTCCCATATTTAGTGGAGAATTGTGTAAGTTTATTAGAAGAAAAAAAATCGATACTTTCTGGTTTCTTTAATATCGTATTTTTATTTATGTTTATTAGTAAGTATATAAGAAAAGGAATACGCCTCTTTCGGATCGGACAGGGTTTTTGATACATCCTGTATGTATTAAGGGGTTTGTCTATGGCAAGCCTCTTTTGGAAATGTTCGCTAATTTTAATTGTTGACAATTTGTTACGGATGCGTTCGTAACTTTATGCTGTCCTTTTTAATGTGTGTTAATCCCGTATACATACGCCCATGGGCGTTGCTTTACTAGAATTGAGAACCAAAGAAGTCTTCACGGTGACAAAGCCTCCATAGTGTCTACTATTGACAAATGACAAGTCAACGTCACCAAAAGTGACTTTGCCACAGGTGGTTCTAAGAAACTTGCGCCCAAAACACGTATGATGGAATCTTCGCATATTATGTATCTTGTAAGTTTTCATCAAGCTACTTATTTAAAATCACAAGGTATTCTTTTATTTTTTCTCTACAAAAAACCCGTTATTTTTAATTACTTTCACATTAGAATATATTAGGAAATTGACTATCATTTAACATTGATTATATTTAAAACAAACTAACTGCGTCCCGCCATTAATAATTATTTCTAATTAATTCCATTATATGTCCGGCAAGTCATGATAACAGACGGTCTGTTGATTAATCGACACAGCAACGCCACCTGGTGGCGCAAAATAGAATCAATAACTTCACAGTTTCAAGGTGCGCATCATGGTAGAATGAACTCAGGTATTCTCTCTCCGTGACAGCTGGTGAACGGGAATGGCCAATCCTCCGCGAGGAAACGTTGGCAGTGGGGGGGACTTTGACCCTTGTACTGCTAACACAACTATTCCTCTTTCGTTTTACAGGGTCTGCAAAGCCCAAGTGACACCTGGTGTTACAAGCGTCTATAGGCTACCATAACCGCTTACCATCAGAGGGTCTACTCCCTATCTCCATCAACAAAGTTACGACACGTTCGAAAGTTCTCCGAAACTTCGCAGTCCGATAAAACAAGTGTCAAATTAAATTTTTCTAACGGGTAAAAACACATCGGGAGTAGGGACAACTGTTAAATTGTGTTGTCAATGTTGTCATTCATTCTTAGTTCGGACCCCGAACAAATCATCCGTCCGTATGTGATACGAAGTAGGAAACGTCCGTAACTAAGGTCGAAACTACGGACTTCGTGCTTAGGGAGTAGACCCCCAGGTGGGTCGTATGCTTGTTTGCCACCTCATCCCTACTAATCCCTACTAATATTATAAATGCGAAAGTAACTCTGTCTGTCTGTTACGCTTTCACGTCTAAATCACTGAACTGATTTTAATGAAATTTGGTACAGAGATAGAGTTGACCTTGAGAAAGAACATAGGAGTTTTTATCTCGGACTTTTGAAGAGTTCTCTTGGAAACGCGATATAACCGAACTCGACGCGGGCGAAGCCGCGGGCGGAAAACTAGTATAGTATTAAAAAAAATTGGTACACAGTGACGTCATCGACAATCTGACGTTTGAAATGTGGTCACTATGTGTAAATAAATTACCATTTTTTCACTTGCTTGCTCCAATAATGAAGCAATTTTTAATTAATAATTGTTAAAGTTCATTTTTTTTTAACTAAATAGAAAAAAAAACACGAGGTAAAAACTACTGAGGCAATGTATTTTACATTTATCTTGAATTATAAACCTCCATAATTGTATTGAACTAAATAATTGAATTGAACTAAATAATTGAATTGAACTAAATAATTGAATTAAATAATTTATTCTCTCTTCACAAATGATTTTTGTAAATGTTACGTTACTATATCTAAATATTATTTGGACTATATTCTAATATATTTGGATTATATACAACATTATTATTAGTATATGCGAAACCTGAAACACGTGTCTAGTATTTTTATGTAAATAATCTATGTACAAAATTTCAAAACTTGTATCATGAAAAATCACAAAGTTATAAGCTTGTTAAGTTACCTGGTTGTCCGTACAAAAACATGCTCATCACGCGCGGGCGCCGCCCCGCGCCCGCGTTGTCGCGGCGCTCATTGATAATAATGTGGCAGTAGGTACCTAACCGTACGGCGATTTCCGATTGCATTGTATTTAACTGATGTTTCACATTTCACACACGTTCCACATTTTCCGTCAAGTGTAGGTAGACATTAATAAGTACTTTATTTGTAAATGCAGCCGTAAGTGATTAAATGTAGTCAATGCGATATGTTGCACCTTATACCAAACACTGTAAGTTCAAAATGGATGAAAAGTGTTAAACATCGCACTACTTAACCACAACAGGCTGTAGGTACAAATAAAAACGCTTGTTCATGTGTGTGACGATACCTTAATGTCAGATAGCTCCTCGTGCCGCACTGCCAGGAATACGTTATCACTTATCACCACAAACCGCTAGTATCCGTACCATTTCTTACACGAACACTATGCTTTTTACATACGATAGGTACACGTCAACCGAAACACAACTGCCGCGCGCTCGCGTTATCACCACAAACCGCTACTGTACGTACCATTTCTTAAACGAACACTACCTATGCTTTTTACATACGATAGGTACAGATCAACCGAAATGCTTGCGCTCGCGGTCGCGCTCTCGTTTTGTACCTACTTATCTGAACGGGAGCGACATACGTGCACACTTCCCTATAGCTGCCGGGCGACTGAAGTGGTTGCCTGGTTGGTTCACCCCCGGGCCCCGCCCGCCCCACTGCGCCCGCGCTGACCGCTCAGTGTCAGTGACCTGTGTTGCGCGCATATGATTGCGGATAGGTACTTAGTGTCGCTCGGTGTCCTACTCGTAACATTTTTTAAATGTTTTTGGGACAAAATATAACATGATGTAAAAATTATTGGAATCGATTCAGTTACTGATTCTGAACAAACTATATTCAGGTTTCGCATATACTAATAATAATGTTGTATATAGGTTTGAAAAAAACCTGTGTTACAAGTTTATGAAGGAAAGATAGAGATGTCAAGGAGCAGCAACACTGATTGTGATATTCGTGACGTCACCGCATAGTAACGTGGGCAGAGAATACCTGACGTAAGCCTATTATTATACCATGGCACATGGTAGAATTCGTCTCACTATACGCTTGAAGTTCGACTTGTGCGCATGCCTTGAAACTGTCTACTGTAGAGGTCGCTACCAGGAGTCAGCATAAGACTGGCTGGTTTAAGAAGAAGTAATCATTTGAAATTATTGTAGAATATTTAGTCAAAGTGATTAATGGTTGTCAGTGAGAATTCCCTCGACCTTTGAAGAATAAAGTCGCAGAGTACCTTTTAACCGAGCGTTTCTTTGAATAAGCCTCCTAGGATCCCATCAGGATCCTATACTACGTACCTACTTACATTGCTACTTACTCGTAATTATTGCTGACGAAATTAACGTTTGTTTAGTTCAAATGTAGACAAAGAACATTAACTAATTAGTTTAAGAGAGGTAGGGCATAGTGGGAGTAATTCCACTCAAATTGGAGCTGCCCGGCTAGGGAAGTACCTTGCAGAAAATCGTAGCGAAATAACACTGCTCTGAGCTGTGTTCTGTTACTAACGATGAGCAAGGTTGCCAGTGCTCCGCGAGGAAACGTTTTGTCGACAGTGGGGGCATTTTGACCCTTATTCTGCCAACCCAACTATCCTCTTTCGTTTTACAGCGTCCTTTTAAGTAATACTCCTGGTGTAGCAAGCGTCTATAGACGGGAAACACAATCGGGTGGGCCGTTTGCTAGTTTACCACCTTGGTGGTATATAAAAAAATCTCAATTTCTTTACTACCCTTCGTTGTGGGAGCTTAGATATAGGTTCTTGTTCAAAATCAACAAAAAAATTGTTGTTCGGAGTTTAGACACACCGAATTGAAAATCCAGTTCACACATACAAAAGTTACTAACGATAGGTAGACGATATCATTTTGATCTTTTGTGTTCAAAATGTGAACCAGTATGTGTTGAACCGTGTTCAAATTTGGTCAGTACAAGAAGCATGTTAAATTAATGAGTTATTTACTTAATATTTAACCGCAATTGCGAGAACCCTAAAGTTAGAATTTATTCAATTTGAAAGTTAGAATAGTTAATCATATAAGCACATTTTCTGACCTTAATTTCGCTAAATCTGGTTGAAATTAACCAGATTGAAATTTACGCTAATAGAATAGATATAAAGAAAAGTAGATAACGCTACTTTTGAATACATTATAGGTAATTTTAGAAATTTTATAATATTAATTTCAAGAGGAGAGAATTTCTTTAAAGGACGTTTTATTTGTTTATCCATGTGTATCGCGATAAACCTCCGCGGAGTCCAGTGGTTTTTTTTACCATCATCGAAAATTATGAATTGATGATAACTTGTTAATTGATTGATATTGGCTAATTGATGAATAAGCCAATGATGCATAAGCCAAGTTTTTTTTAATCAAGAATAATTTCCAGTTATTATGATTGTTTTCTACATATTTTTTGCTCACATCAACATTAATTACTATGCGATCTCTTAAAAGCGAAGGCTTGTATTTGGCTCAATGTTGCCCAAACAGTTTTTATTCAAATTGTATTTAGCTGTTAGCCTTCCATGCTGTAATAAATAAATAAATTATTGATACTTATTTCTGCAACGAGCAAAAATGTGAGTGTTTGAAATGGTCTTATAACAATGCATTTTTTTTTTAAAGTCAGTTGACGCGCTAATTCACAAGCTCTGTATTGGGGGACTTTAAAAACATAATTAACAGATAACTTGCAAATTATAATATTGCAAACCTTATTTTAAGCTACCTGTATAGATTTTATAAAAAAAAAACATACGTGAGGCGATTTTGGCGGCCTCCTCACTTGGTTCACTATTGTTACCGACAGATTTTTCAAAATGCGTATATATTGTGTAAATACGTTAAATCAGAGATGGATTTATTTGAAATAAACATAAATCGATATTATTATTTTTAAAATATTATTTACCCTAGTTTTCCCGCAATTTTAACTCTTTCTTGCGGAAAAGTTTGGGTAAGAGATTGAGTAATATTCCGTTCAACACCAAACGCCTCACGTAATTTCTATACTCTTTTATCGGATGACTTATTCGTAATATACATTGGGCATTCCAGATGCACTTTAAAAACCATGTCTAATTTATCAATCTCCGGTTTTGGCTTACTAGAGATAGAAAAATCTATCTATTATTTATTTTACTACCCCAATAAACTTATCAACGATAGGTAATTCTATCTGTCATCGCTACTGCATATGGACGGATAACTTACAAGAAATTGCAGTTTGTATGCAAACGCGTCCCGATATTAACGAAAGTCATACCCGTCAGCGACTTTGGCTATCTCTAGTAACTTATTATTTTATTTTTGCGTTATCTACGTTTCTCTACAGAGTACTGACGTCACAATTCACACGAAGTAATAGAAAGGGTACAAGTAGCGCCACCACCCACCATTTTTAGGTTCCTCTTCCGCCTTTTCGGTTTCCACACCTGTGTGGACGACGCGTGTGTCCTGAAATAAAAAAAAAACTAATCAGCCTTGTCTTACAGTCGTGTAAAAGAATCGGATAGGACCAACATCGGTGAGCAAGGTTGCCATTGCTCCGCGAGGAAACGTGTCGGCAGGGGACTTTGACCCTTATACTGCCAACCCAACTATTCCTCTTTCAAGGGGAATATCCTAGCGTTTTACTAATTAAATACCATATTCCACAGCTTTATCTGTGAACAGCGTTGTGGGCTACAATATTGTACTTATTTATGTGTATCTCTTTTTGTAACACTGTATTTTGTAGCTGTTTGTTGTTCCCTATGATTAAAATAAAAATAAAAAAAATAAAAAAATAGTTCTATCTAATAATTCTTCTCACAGGTCGTCAGTTAGGAAATGCCGGAGCCATCTAGCTTAAAATATATAAAATATTGACTTAAAGTGTCTTAAAAAGATCTATTTACAGAAATAGATATCATCATCAACCCATATATTGTCCCACTGCTGGGACGTCTCAATATGAGAGGAGACCCCTCTCATATTGAGAGAGATTAGGCTATAGTCCACCACGCTGGCCTAGCGCGGGTTGGCAGACTTCACAAACCGTCGAGAAAAATCTCTAAGGTATGCAGGTTTCCTCACGATGTTTTCCTTCACCGTTTAAGCGAGTGATAATTAATTATTAATTCGCACATGAATTCGAAAAATCAGAGGTGCGTGCCTTGGGTTCGAACTCGAGACCTTCGACTTGGCAGTCCAATGGTCATACCACTAGTTTATCATATATGTCGGCAACGCGCAAGTGATGCTCCTGGTATTGCAAGCGTCTATAGGCTACGGTAACCGCTTACCATCAGGTGGACCGTACGCTTGTTTGCCACCTTAGTGGTATAAAAAAAAATATAAAAAACCTCATGACAAATTTTGGAGCTGTGAAGTTTTCTAACTTTCGTTGCTGACCGTACCTACTAATGTAAATGACTAAATGATATTTATTTCTGTAATAGATCTTTTAAAGACACTTTTACAAGTCAATATTTTACTTTTTTTTTAAGCTAGATGGCTCCGGCATTTCCTAGCTGACGACCTCTGAGAAGAAACGCCGAAATAAACTCAGAGAATCATAGTCTCTTTTAAAGTCCAGACAATGTATAGTAACAAATATGTGTCTTACAATGTAGGGCAAAGTCTGAAATTGCCTTTTGAAGAAAGAACCATAGCGGCTTTGAGTAGACCAGTCCCAACTGACGGCACGCATGCATCAGTCATTGTGTAGCTCAACCATAATTTAGGGAGCTCAACAACCCGTCGCACGACGATACCAGATCAGAGGAACATTTGCGTAGGCCACATAAAAAAGGCTCAAAGCCACCAGACTGTTCAAAGCTAAGTATGTATATTTAGCCTACAAAGTACTCGCATTTACATTTTATTGAGTTAAATTACTAATTAATTAATCAAATTAAAAAAAAAAAAACACCCACACCCATAGTTCGCCAGTTTGTTCATGTAATAGGGGGCGAGCCTATTGCCATTAACCAAACTCCGTAATGCTGCTGAAAATTTCATAGAACGTGTCATAAGACTGCTCGACCTGGGAATAACTGCGCTGATCAACCGATCTGCAAGGTCAAGCTGCGCTAGCCGCGGTCAGTCTGTGGATGGGTGACTATTCTTAACACATGGAAATCACTCCGTGCCTCGGAGAGCACGTAAAGCCGTCGGTCCCGGTTGTCATACGAACACCTATGACAATCGTTAGTGGTAGTCAGAAGACCAAAAAGTCCCAACCAGTCTATCCTCAGGATTAGTGATTGCATTAACATAAAGCATTATAAAGTAGCGTGCTTCACTACATAGTATAAAACAAAGTCGCTTTCTCTGTCCCTATAACCCTATGTATGCTGAAATCGTTAAAACTACGCAACGGATTTTGATGCGTTTTTTTTAATAGATAGAGTGATTGAAGCGAAAGGTTTATATGTATAATACATGTATTTTATTAGTACATTGCACCCGTGCGAAGCGGAGGCTGGTCGCTAATATTATATACAGGGTGGAAGGGACATCAACGCGCAACGGCTTACCATGACTTCAGTACATGATTCTAGACCCCCCTCTATTCCCCTAAATTTTACAACTCGCAAGGGAACTCTAAGGAAACAGCTGACCAGAAGATATTTCGAGTTTAATTTACAATGCTGTATTTAGTGAAAAAAGTGAATTAATGACTTTTTAATTAAAATTCTTATTGGGTTAGATAGAAATAATGATTTTATACAGTTTAAGTTGAAAAAACTGCAAAAAAAACGTAAAATTTAAGAAAAAGCCGACGAAAAATTCCAACGCAGGGGGGTCCAGAATCATGTACTGAAGTCATGGTAAGCCGTTGCGCATCGATGTCCCTTCCACCCTGTATAACATAAAGCAAATGATCGGTTCGCACTTTATGCTATAATGCTATAAAGCTATTTTGCTTTATATCGCATAGCACTCTCTCTCTCTATCTACCAACTGTCCGTCGGACGTCGCGTAACGTTAGTAACAAGTAGGCATATAAAGTAAGCATGCTATAATAAAGCACATAAAATCGCTTGCTTAAAAAATTAAGCATATAGCATTAAGCAAGTTATTGATTTATAGCAACTTTGAGCATCACTACTCAGGCTATCAGGTACTAGAAATTGGGTTACGGGGGTCTGATGGCAGTTGCTTCGTGTAAAGACTGATATTCAATCACATTTGGTTAGATAGAAGCCGACCCCATAGTTGGGAAAAAAGTTTAGGAGGAATAAATGTTTTACTTCTTTGTGATCAGTCTCCACGGCTTTGTCCTCGGTGACCTTCCCGGAGAGCTGCGCGACCTTGACCTCGGGAGGCGTGAAGGTCACCACGACCTCTGTCTGAGTGCCCTGTTCACGGGTGCTGCTCTCTTGTTGATCCAGTTCAGGCCCGCTTTGTGATGACTGCGAAACGAAATCGGAGAAAAATATTAATAATACCTCTTTTGTTAAAAACCTTTTCTAACCAACTTTTCATCGTCATCGGATCAAACACGACATCTGTCGTCTAGGGGACTGCTGATCACAAGGTCGGGGGTTCGATTCCCACAGTACACAAATATTTATGTGACAAATATGTGTTTGTGTTTGTCTGGGTGTTTCTTATGTATGTATGTATTTACAAAAAAAAAGTATATACGTATTATACCAATTGTCTAGTACCAATAGTACAGCTCTGCTTAGTTTGGGACTAAATCATGCAGTATAAAATTGTCCAAGAATATTTATTTTTATTATTATTAAACAAGAGAGGTAGGGCATAGTGGTAGTAATTCTATTCAAATTGGAGCTGCCGACTGGGGAAGTAATCCCGCCTTGCAGAAAATGGAAAAACACAACACAGCTTTGAGTGTTGTGTTCCTACCGGTGAGCGAGGTTGCCAGTGTTCCGCGAGGAAACGTTGTGTTAGCAGTGGGGGGACTTTGACCCTTATACTGCCAACCCAAACTATTCCTTCGTTTTACAGGGTCGGTCATGTGCAAGTGCAATGCAAATCCTTTCCAAGATGTATAAACAGTATTGCGGTTCTAACTACAGGCAGTCGTGCGGCCCGGCCGCTTCGTACTGATGTGAACTTAAAGGCTGACTGACGTCACGGCACGGCATGCTTCGGTAGCTCGAACAACGCTTTCCAGCCCACCCGTTTCAAACCTTATTTCAATTAGTTTAACTGTCATAATCCTGTGACCTATGACTTGCGGGACGCCACGGACTGCCGCGGTGTGACGCGGTGGCATACCGCGGCAGTCCGTGTAATGAAACGGCATGCCACGACGTACCGTGGCGTTCCGCCGCATGCCACGACGTACCGTGGCATCCCGCGGCATGCACGTACCGCGGTATAATTTTATCGAAATAATATAATATGAATTCTATACTTGATGAAATAAGGATAAAAATATTTTGATCAAAAAAAAAATCCTTTGCCGTGATGCCGTGCCGCGACGTTAGTCACCGCCTTAATACGTCGAATTGTGACACATAACTGATGATGATTCGAAAGCCACTGCTTCAGAAGCGGCCCGGCCACTCCAGGCTCTTAAGGGCGTCACACTCGGCGAAGATATTATAATATTTTATGTTAAGATGCCTGGATATAAAATATTATAGTATCTAAAGGTATCACACACTGTTAAGTTACTATAATATATCCGCTCGAATCATTCTCTCATTTTTAGTTAAGATATTGAAATAAAACTACTTTTTACGGATTTTATTGCGTATATTGATATTATTAACCCTTTACAGCGTCCATGGTCACGGGTTCACTCAGTGTCTACCCGTGACCATGGATGGACGCTGTAAAGGGTAATAAAATGTATAATATTCGCGTAAATGTCAGAAATCAATATGTTAAGATATATTTCGCATCTTAAGATGACATCATTGCATCGCTCGGTATCTTAACATAAAATTTCCATATCGCTCGATAGCTTAAGGGTGTTTTTCCACCAGAGATGTGCTATGCTATGGATGCGTTTGATATCCACAAATCATATTCATTGGTGCACATAGCTTAGCACTGGAAACGGATTCCACTAATATATGTTTTTTATATGGAAGGATGCGTGCTATGGATGTGTGCTATGGATGCCTGCTATGGGTCGTCGCGAGTGGTGTAGCTATGTGCAGAGCAGAATACCTACACTCTACAGTATGCCTGCGTTTGTCGCTGAAAGTAGACATGGAAGCAAATGTTATTTTATATCTCTCAATGTCAATCTTCCTCGCGCAGCTACTTTTCGGCGGCGCATCTTCATAGCACATCTTACTCGCACCGCTACATAGCTCAATATCAGTGAAAATGGTTCACAGCTTAGCTATTACATCCTCGCAGCATAGCCGCATAGCACATCTCTGGTGGAAAAGCAGCCTTAGATAGTGTAATATGAAAATTATAGTATCTTAGCCGTTTGTGATAGTTCTTACAACTGTATAGTGAGCGATATTTTATCTGAATATAAAATATTATAGTATCTTCGCCGTTTGTGACGCCCTTTACTGTACCTGAGACTCGGTCCCGAGCCACTTGACCTGTACCGTCGCGTCCACGTGCCCGAAGCGGTCGGGCCGCTGTACGAGCATCGGCAGCTGCATCGCTTTATACAGATCGAGGAGAGCGCTCGAAGCCGTTGTGGTCTTCGCTTCACTCGCTTCAGACCGCTGAATAAAGCGGTAACGTATGGGGGCTATGGCTACTTTTTTGGCATTTTCCAATATTTATTATTTTAAAGTTATTTAGCGAAGGAAAAATTCGACCACGGGTATGATTCGAACCTGCGTCTTCTGGTTAGCTACAGTCAACAAAAGAGTTAAGTATATAGATAGCAAACGAAATGTGCACTTTTATACAGATTTCGACATAAATAATTACGCGCCAAAGGGTTAGGTACGTAGCTGCTTACAATACCTACGTTTTGACACATATTGCGTGATACATTATTACACTATCTTTATCAAAACACATATTATTAATTGGCTGCCTGTATACCTAACTCATTTGTTGACCGTACACCAGACGCTATGACCACTAAGCCACCGAGAGTCCCACCCGCCATGATGAATTTTGCCTTCTCATTCAGATTTACGTCTTTATGGTGACGTCAGTAACACCTATTGAAAAGCAAGTTTTTGCTTCTCAACCGACATGACTTAGTTTGCAGTTAGTTCAATGTCGAATGATGCCACCTTACCTACTAACTATCTTTTTGTATTTTTTGTCATGTTCCATGCTAAAATTTTAAAGTTATTTAGCGAAGGAAAAATTCGACTGAGGGCACGAGTGATACTGACGTCACCATATGGACGTAAATTTAGAATGCTTCAAGGCAAGTTTCGTCCTAGCGGGTGGGACTCTCGGTGCCTAATTGGTCATAGCGTCTGGTGTACCTAACCAGAAGACGCAGGTCGTAGAATTTTTCCTTCGCTAAAATTACTAATTTATATATTCTCTAATCTCGACTAATCCTTACTTATATTATAAATGCGTAAGTAACTCTTTCTGTCTATCTGTTACGCTTTCACGCCGAAACCGCTAAACCGATTTTGATGAAATTTAACACAGATATAGATTAGACCTTGGACGACTTAGACAACTTGGTTAGATCTTAAAAACCGTTTGGGATATGTATGAAAGCTCGGGCAACAGCTATACATAATTATCTTGAAATGAAAGTACTAATTTTCGGTTAAAGTTGTCGACAACTAAATAATAAGGAGGTATATTTTTTTATTCACGATAGGCCTACGCTTAACCACTAGTTCCGCGATCTACAGTGGAGCGCGCTTGTCTACAAGAAACCCATTCAATCGAGATTTAAAGACACACAGATTACAGTTATTGGGGAAGACCCACTCAGGAAGCTCATTCTACATTTCAGCGGTACGCATGATGAAATTTGATTTAAAACGTTTCGTTTGGGTTTTTGGGAAATATACAACATTATTATTAGTATATGCGAAACCTGAATATAGTTTGTTCAGAATCAGTAACTGAATCGATTCCAATAATTTTTACATCATGTTATATTTTGTCCCAAAAACATTTAAAAAATGTTACGAGTAGGACACCGAGCGACACTAAGTACCTATCCGCAATCATATGCGCGCAACACAGGTCACTGACACTGAGCGCTCAGCGCGGGCGCAGTGCGGCGGGCGGGGCAAGGGGGTGAACCAACCACTTCAGTCGCCCGGATGCTATCGGGTAGTGTACACGTATGTCGCTCCCGTTCAAAAAGTAGGTACATAACGCGAGCGCACGGCATTTCGATTGACCTGTACCTATCGTATGTAAAAAGCATAGGTAGTGTTCGTGTAAGAAATGGTACGTACACTAGCGGTTTGTGGTGATAACGCGAGCGCGCGGCAGTTGTGTTTCGGTTGTCGTGTACCTATCGTATGTAAAAAGCATAAGTGTTCGTGTAAGAAATGGTACGGATACTAGCGGTTTGTGGTGATAAGTGATAACGTATTCCTGGCAGTGCGGCACGAGGAGCAATCTGACATTAAAGTATCGTCACACACATGAACACACGTTTTTATTTGTACCTACAGCCTGTTGTGGTTAAGTAATGCTATGTTTAACAATTTTCATCCATTTTGAACTTACAGTGTTTGGTATAAGGTGCAACATATCGCATTGACTACATTTAATGACTTACGGCTGCATTTACAAATAAAGTACTTATTAATGTCTACCTACACTTGACCAGTACGACAGTCCAAAGACTGTAAGTGTGATGGAAAATGTGGAAAGTGTGATCAGTTAAATACAATGCAAACGGAAATCGCCGTACGGTTAGGTACCTACTGCCACATTATTATCAATGAGCGCTGCGACGACGCGGGCGCAGGCCGGCGCCCGCGCGTCGATGAGCATGTTTTTGTACGGACAACCAGGTAAGTTAACAAGCTTATAACTTTGTGATTTTTCATGGTACAGTTTTCAAATTTTGTATATAAATTCTTTACATAAAAATACTAGACACGTGTTTCAGGTTTCGCATATATAATAATGTTGTATATCCCCACTATCGACCTCAAGCCTATAAGGTGGATGGGGTGACGAGCTTGTCTCGTTATCCGTGCTATTCTGTATGCAGAAAATTAGTAAAAAATTTCGCTCCTGATCAACCTACCGACCGTTAATTTCTACCACGATAGGAACTGTTACGATAGAAGATCTTAGGACTCTTCTAGCAGTGAATACAGCAGATAAGAGTCTCAATCTCACCTCCATGTCCTCCTCGTTGATGACGGCTGCTCTATCTTCGCTCGGCTCAGGATCGCACACGAATGGAATGAACTCGGGCAAGTCCTGTAAACAAACAATAAAATAATTGAATAATAATAAATAAATAACATGTTATAACGCCTTGCGACACAATGGACAGATTATTTGAAGGAGGTGGCTGGCAACGGATGGATGCGAGCTGCCCAACACCGGGATGGTTGGCACTCTTTGGGGGAAGCCTATGTTCAGCAGTGGACGGCAATAGGCTGATATGTTGAATAATAATAATTAAATTGATTAAAATAAAACTACTTTTTACGGATTTTATCTCGTTATATTGATATTATTAATCCCGACGTTTCGGACCCTTTAAAGAGTCCATGGTCACGGGTAGAGTACAACGACAATCTCTATCATCAATCTGTTTAATCAATCTCTATCATCAATCTCTAAAATCAATTTCTATCATCAATCTCTATCATCAATCTCTATCATCAATCTCTATCATCAATCTCCACTCATATGTCGGTCTTTACCTCCAAATATCTCAGTAACGTGACATTTTGTGGTACCATGTTACTGACATTTTTGTTCGTTTATGTGTCCTCTACCCATACATAACACTTTTAAAGTGCGCCGCGATTTCGAAAAAAAAACAAAATGGCGGCGGGTCCAATATGCCAGCTTCCATATAAAACGAGTTAGACGCGGGTGCTGATGCGCGTGGCGAGCGCTTAGTTGGCGCGTGTCGTCTGAACGCGGACTAACGACGCAGGGATATTATTTACTAACTTTTACCCGCGACTTCGTACGCGGAGACTTAGTAACACAATTGTTGTCGGATTGATTTCACGGGATAAGAAGTACTCAATATTAGCATATAATGTGCCAACGTTAGTCACAAACTAAGTATTAGAGTACCAAAATTTCATTCAAATCCTGTACCTAAGTAGTTCTCCTATATCTGTTTTCGGGATTTCCGGGATATTCCGACATTTTTCTGGGATAAAAAATAGTCTTTACTTTATTTCCGGTCCCATACTATGTGTGTATGAAATTTCATTAAAATCCCGAAAGTAGTTCTCCCATAACCGTTTTTCGGGATTTCCGGGATATTCTGACATTTTTCTGGGATAAAAAGTAGCCTATACTTTATTCCCGGTCACATACTATTAGTATACCAAATTTCATGCAAATCGGTTCAGCCGTTTTTGCGTGATTGAGTAACAAATAAACAAACATCCAAACATTCACATTTATAATAATATTAGTATGATAGTATGATGTCAGGGACCGAAACCGGTATGATCAATGCCGATATTTTTTTCAACCTATATTTTTTTACAGGTATTTTTAAAGATTACCTGAATTCCTAAATTTAATACACAACCATCATCAATACCGGTAACCGAAATAGAAATTGCCTCTATCTTACACGTGCCGTCGGCATTAGTCAAAGGACTCGCATCGCCTGTGTGTGTCGACGAGCTGTGTTACCCACAGATTTATATTAAAATTTAAAATATTTTTCAACCAAGGTCATTTTTAGGTAACCGGTATTAAAAGGGTAACCTAAATAGAAGTAACATGTTTTTTCCCAGCTAACGGTTACCTTTAGGGGTTTAGGTAACCTAAATTCTTCGATACCTGTACTGTAATTTATAAAGGTTTTCGATCCCTGATTTATGTCACCTGTTGGTGTTGCTGCTTCTCTTGTCTCCAGGCGCGGTAGTCGAAGGCGGCGCGGCGCATGCGCTGCAAGTAGGCGGGCGCCGCCCGGCCGGTTGCCCACGCCGCCACAGTGCTGGGCATCCCGCCCACTGCTGGCTCGTCGTAGTACGTCAACACGAATTCCATTCCCGACTAAGGACATAGAAAATGTTAGAAAGGTGGCTCGAATTGGGTAGTTGACTGTAACTACGCTGCTTTTTTTACACTATTAAGGTGGCAAACAAGCGTACGGCCCACCTGATGGTAAGCGGTTACCGTAGCCTATAGACACTTGTAACACCAGGGGTATCACTTGCGCGTGCCGACCTTGTAAAACGTAAGAGGAACAGTTGGTTTGGCAGTATAAGGGTCAAAGTATAAATATTCTTGGACGGTGCTGTGTAAAATTGTCCATTAAATATTCTTGGACAATTTCACACAGCACTGTCTAATCCCAAACTAAGCAGAGCTTGTTGAGTTGGCAGTGGGGGACTTTGAATCTTATACTGGCAACCCAACTATTCCTATTTCGTTTTAAAGGGTCGACAACGCGAAAGTGATACCCCTGGTGTTACAAGCGTCTATAGGTTACGGGAACCGCTTACCATCAGGTGAGCCGTACGCTTGTTTGCCACCTTAGTGGTATAAAAAAACAACCTAAAATGTCTCACTCACCTTATCCGGTCCACTAAGGGTCTTGACAACCATATGACTCCAATACTCAGACACCCGTATAGCGTGCTTCGTTTCAGGTACCTTCGGATGTTCGCACGAACGCGAAATGATTACGTACACCTTATTATCCGCCGTCGTGCCATCTCGCTCATACTCGTATAACTCCATAGCTTTCCGTTTCGCTTTCGAGTGCACGCTCGGAGGTTCGTTATAGATCGGCTCAGTTCGGGCTTCGCACGGCCCAATAGGACGAAAGAGGCCGTCTTTGTGGGGTAGACTCTTAGTGGCAATGTCGTATTCCTTATGTCGTCTTATGTATACGTAGTCTCTGTTTGCGAATAGTCTCTGTGGAGTGGACATAAGGGTCATATTACAATCGTTAATCTGTAATATCAGCAGTGATAGCCTAGTGGTATGACTATTGGACTGCCAAAGCGAAGGTCTCGAGTTAGAATACAAGGCACGCACCTCTGACTTTTTGAAATCATGTGCGTAATTATCACTCACTTAAACGGTGAAGGAAAACATCGTGAGGAAACCTGCATGCCTTAGAGATTTTCTCGACGGCGTGTGAAGTCTGCCAACCCGCACTAGGCCAGCGTGGTGGACTATAGCCTAATCCCTCGCGTTCTGTGAGAGGAGACCCGTGCCCAGCAGTGGGACAGTATATGGGTTGATGATGAATCTGTAATATACGACAAGCTTATCTGGCGACAGCAGTTCGATTATTGTTGCCATAACAAAAGTACCGGAGAGTATTTAGTATAATATACCATCACGCCTATATTACCCGAATGTTTAGGCAAAAGTGTACCAATGTACACCAATACTTCACCGGTGTTTTGGTGCACATATCAAAACGCTGAGAACTGTGAATTTCATAGAAAAACCAAATAACACTTTCCTAGACTTGGGACAGCCAGGATTGGTACGCTTTCAGGCGTAAACCGCTGAACCGAATATGATGAAATGTGGTACAGAGATAGATTAGACCTTGGACAAGGACTTGGCGACATTGTATCTCAAAAAAAATTTTGGATGCCAATGTAATCGCGGGTAAAAGCTAGTAATTAAATAGATAAAAGATACTATTAGGCTCGGCGCAAACCGGCCACCGACCACAGCCACTGGTGGCTGTCGCGCGCTACCGTCACATTTGTAACAGTGTCAGAAGCGAGCGACAGCAACGGATGTTCGGAAGCCGCAACATTTTATAACTCGCTGTCTGCTGCACAGTCTTACAATGGACTCCGACACGGAAAATTTTGCTTAACTTAATAACTTAATTAAGTTTACTTAAGTATTTTTTTCTTAATTAAGTTTGCTTTTTAACTGCGCGGGGGGTGGAGCAGTGTGACGGTGGCGGGTGTCGGCGCCTTGTGTGGCCCGTAGCGACCACAAGTGGCGAGTCGCGGACACTTCTGTAGCAAGTGGTCGCCACTGGCTGCTCGTCGCACACGAGCAGCCAGTGGCGCGTCTATACAAAATATATGAAAAAGTGTGTTAAGTCGCTGTCGCTGGCCACTAGTGGCTGTGGTCGGTGGCCCGTTTGCGCCGAGCCTTAAGCACCTAGAAGCGATACTTGAGATACAGACGGCAAGCAGGTCAAGCTATTATAAACTGTCAGTTTCTTAATTAATATAAACATTATTGTTATTTAGCGAAGGAAAATTTCAATGCGACCAGGATTCGAACCTGCATCTTCTGGTTAGGTACACCAGACGCTATGACCACTATGCCACCGCGAGTCTCACCCGCTATGAAAATTATCGAAATTTGCCTTCACATTTATGCTCACGTCAGTAACACTATTGAAATGCAAGTTTTTTTTTTTTGCTTCTCACCCGACATGACTTACTTTACAGTTATTTCAATGTCGAATGATGCCACTTTACCTACTATCTTTTTGTATTTTTTGGCATTTTCCATGCTAAGATTGCATTTTCCATTTCCGTCCTCCTAAAAAAAATCCTTCGCTATATAACTTTAAAAAATATTTTTCTTAGCATGGAAAATTCCAAAAAATACAAAAAGATGAACCTTAATGTTTTGTTTTAAAGTTGAAAATCAATCAAAGATTTTTTTCAAATTTTGGTAGTGTGGGATCTATAAAGGGTTGAAAAGAAACTCACGGTTAAAAAGTACTTCAGAACTATATTCTTCCAAGGTCAAGGGAAATCTCCATGTGACAACCATCAATTCAAATGATTATTCTTTTTATTCAAACCAGCCAGCATACGCTAATGCTGACTCCTTGTAGCGATCTCTACAGTAGCAAACAGTATAACTACGAGAAGGTGATAGTGTGTGGTTTGTCATTAAGGCAAATGATCATTATATCGCACTCTTTCTGTCTAGATAATGATGAAAGAGTACGAGATCGTGTATGTGTGCAAAATATTTGTTAAAGAAAAAGGTCGTAAGTGCGACTTGTGAAACTGCTACTGGACTTATGACCCCGACCGTACCTAAGGAGATGCGTCTATATGTACATATTAACTCACCGGCCACAGCACTTCCCAGTGTAGTACGGCCTGGTCGGCGAGCCCGTTGGCCCGTCGTTCCACGACCGCCAGGGCTGCCACCGCCGCGTCCCAAACGCGTCGATACGCCGCGTCTACTTGAACAGCTGCGAAGTCAGATGCTCGCACATCTGGATACCTTCCGTATACTGTGTGAAAGATGTTTTAGTCCAAAACTGCGAATCAATATACTTTATTACTGACAACCTTATTGGTGTAGTGGTCCTGAGTACGACTGCTACGCTACAGATCCTGGATCCTCGATTGATCCAGATAGATTAGTCTTTTTTGGGATTTGCTATGATATGCATGTGATACAATTTTTTTTTTAGAAACTATTACTTCAGTATTGTGTCTTCATCAATATTTTTGATTAAAATGTATTTTTGACTAAAAATATTTTTTTTAAAGTGCGATATTGCCGAAGTCATTTCAAATATTTGAAACGCGACGCCATTTCTCAAAGTGAATATGATGGTGTTGTCAATGTTTGTTGTAGGAGTCGGAGTGTAGGAGTGTTATTTATTTTATTGTAGGAGTTTTTGCTATTTTTTTATAGACTATGACGTCACACGAAGCGTGCCAAAATGGCGGGCGTTTACATATAAACCTTCCGGAAGATATTATCTAAATGATAGTGAAGATCGTATCAAAATCCGTTGCGTGGTTTGAAGAAGTACGAGAGAGCGGAGAAACAGAAAGACAATCGCGGACACGGACTTTGTTGCAGTCCACGATTCTGCGGGTCCGCGAGTCCGCAAGATTAACCTTTTTTTTATACCACTAAGATGGCAAACAAGCATACGGCCCACCTTTTGGTAAGCGGTTACCGTAGCTATAGACGCTTGCAACACCAGGGGTATCACTTGCGCGTTGCCGACCCTATAAAACGTAAGAGGAATAGTTGGGTTGGCAGTATAAGGGTCAAAGTCCACACAACACAACGTTTCCTCGCGGAGCACTGGCAACCTTGCTCACCGTAAGGAACACAACTCAAAGTGTTATTCCACTTCGATTTTCTGCAAGGCGGAGGTACTTCCCCAGACAGGCAGCTCCAATTTGAATGGAATTAAACTACTTTTTACGTATTTTATCGCGTTAAGTATATTGATATTATTAATCCCGACGTTTCGGACCCTTTACAGCATATCAGATCACAGGTAGACCGAGGTGTTTTTTTTTTTATTGCCTACAGTGGCAGACGAAAGCGACCCACCTGATGGTGAGTGGTCACCGCCGCCCATGGACATCAGCAACGTCAGGGACAGAGCTGTGCCGCCGCCTACTGTGTGTGGTAGAGAGCTCTTTTTAGGCCTTGTTTTAGAAGGACATGTCATAACGCACGGGAAACACCGCAGCAGGTAGATCATTCCAGAGCCTGATAGTACGTGGCAGGAATGATCTTTGGAAGCGGACTGTGCTGGATGAGAGCGATTCCAGGTAATATGGGTGGACTCTACTGCGGTGTCTGAATATTTAATTAATACTAGATGGAGCCGGCTTTTCCTAGCTGACGACCTCTGAGAAGAAACGCCGAAACAAACTCAGAGAATCATAGTCTCTTTTAAAGTAACAATATTAGTAGTAGTTTTATTTCAATGTTTAATGTTCGCGTATAGAGTTTTGTTTATATATTTCCACAGTGATATAACAGTGATAAAGTTGTAATTGATAAGCTGGTAACCATTGATGACGCACCGGTGACTTTGGCTAGGAAAATAACAAGACCTTGAGACGTATCGCGGTTAATATGCTTATCATAACACCTATTGCGGTATAGGATAAATTAAACTAAGAATTACTGATGTCTGATACATAACTATTTAGACATTGTTAAGAGAAAGGCTATCAAAATGAACCTCAAATTGATGAAGAAGGAATAGGTGTTAAACAATTTCTTATTTTATAGGTTACATCTGTTTTTATGCGAAATTAGTATATAAAGTACCTGCCGGAAGCCACGCTGCTGCGCTAGAGGTCTTGGGTTATATGCCCAGGTAGCAGTTTTATTGAGTTTTTATAGAAAATTGTCAGTAGCATCTCAGAGTTTGGTTAATGGCAAGGCCCCCTACTATTACATGAACTAACCGGCGAACTGTGGGTGTACATTAGTAGGTACAAGTCTGCCTAACTATTCGGGGAATACAGGCGTGATGGTATGATATTCAAGTCCTGTCCGATTCTAAGAGAGGTATGGCATAGTGGGAGTAATTCCACTTAAATTTGAGCCGCCCGGCTGGAGAAGTACCTCCGCCTTGCATAAAATCAATGTGAAATAACACTTTGATTTCTGACATTTACGCGAATATTATATATACAATGAAATAAAACTACTTTTTACGGATTTTATCGCGTTATATTGATATTATTAATCCCAACGTTTCGGACCCTTTACAGCGTCCAAGACTAGACGGTCACGGGTAGACCCGGATCTACCCGTGACCGTCTAGTCTTATTTCAATGAAATAACACTGCTTTGAGCAGTGTTGTAATCCTAACGTTGAGCAAGGTTGCCATTGCTCCGCGAGGAAATTTTCTGTTACGTAACAGTGGGGGACTATGACCCTTATACTGCTAACCCAACTATTCCTCTTTTGTTTTACAGGGTCGGCAATGCGCAAGTGATACTGCTGATTTTACAAGCGTAATAGGCTACGGTAACCGCTTACCACCAGGTGGGCCGTATGCTTGCCTCCTTAGAGGTATAAAAAAAACTGTTGGACAACTAATAAGGCTGATTTGTTATTAGATACGAGCCCTCTCGCTCCTCAAGAGGCTGCGTCTGTACGTAAGTATTTATTACACTGACCTACGTAAGATCTTACGTAATAATTAGTGTATTAGTGTTAGCAAGGTCGAGATAATGAAGCATTAGATAATCAGTTATTTTCTAAACAGATATTTTTAAAACACGGAACACCATGTTTAGAAAAATGCGGAAACTTGTCCGCAATTTATGTGATTAAATGACAAACGCAAACACATTAGTGCTCGTGTTATATTTGGGTCCAGTGTGAATCGAACCCACGACCTCGTGTACAGTAGTCCGACATTCGCATTTTCAGAGAGGTAGGGCATAGTGGGAGTAATTCCACTCAAATTGGAGCTGCCCGACTGGGGAAGTACCTCCGCCTTGCAGAAAATCACACTGCTTTTGCTGCTGTGTTGTGTTTCTTACGGTGAGCAAGGTTGCCAGTGCTCCACGAGGAAACGTTGTGTTGGCAGTGGGAGGACTTTGACCCTTATGCCAACCCAACTATTCCTCTTTCAATACAGGGTCGGCAACGCGCAAGTGATACTCCTGGTGTTGCAAGCGTCTATAGGCTACGGTAACCGCTTCTTCGGCTACCATCAAGGGGGCCGTATGCTTGTTTGCCACATTAGTAGAATAAAAAAAAACCACTAGACGACTGAGGTTGTTATAAACAATATTTTTTAAAAACAGGTACCTTTGTACGCATACAGCCCAAGTCCTGGCTTGTATTCCTTGCGCCAGATGATCACGTCCTCAGCCTCCATATAGGGCACCCAGCCGTCGGAAGACGCCGGTGGTACCCCCACCACTTTACATCTGCACAAATTACCTATATCATTACATTATAACATACCATTACGCCTGCATTCCCCGAAGGAATAGGCAGAGGTGTACCAATTTACACCCACATTTCGCCGGTATGTTTTAGGTCACGTAATAGCGGGCGAGCCTATTGCAATTAACCGGGCACAAATCCAGACTCCGAACTGCTACTGAGAATTTCATAGAAAAACCCAATAACACTTTGCTCGACCTGGGGATCGAACCCAGGACCTCTAGCGTAGCTGTCGCGCTTAGGACCACTAGACTAATGATGCAGTCATTAGTCTAGTGGTCCGTGATAGCCTAGTGTAACTATCTCTAAGTCTATAATATCGGAATAATGTTGATATTATTTCCAAGTATGTGCAGTGTAACTCGGAATGACACATTGAGAAATAGTGTGATAAGAGAACGTTGCGGCTTAAAAGACGATGTAGTGACGAGGATTGAGAAGAATATGCTGAGATGGTTTGGGCATGTCGAGAGAATGGATGAAAGGCGACTAACAAAAAGGATTTTTAAATGAACCACCGAGAGGGGACGCCCTAGAAAAACTTATACCGACCTTATGGGGTTCTTCAAAAAGGTCAGGTGCGTAGTACTCGCAACCGGCGTGTGTGTATGACAAGATGTATGAATGTGGTCGAAGCGAAAGAAGTATGCAAGAATCGTAGCAAGTGGCGTTCTTTAGTTTCTGCCTACCCCTATGGGAAAAAAGGCGTGAGTGTATGTATGTATGTGTTATTTCCAAGTAATTCTTAATTAATATTTAGGTAAGCGTTTTAATATTATTTAATAATTTCTGACATTTACGCGAATATTACACATTGAAATAAAACCACTTTTTACGGATCGCGTTATATTGATATTATTAATCCCGACATTTCGGACCCTTTACAGCTTCCATGCAATGGTCACGAGTACACCGAGTCTACCCGTGACCATGGACGCTGTAAAAACGCCTGTAAAGACGCGGCCAAAAGTAGTTTTATTTCAATAATTTGATGATTCAATTAAGGTGACAGAACGCGTCGTTGCGCCAAACGTGTCGTCAATTCACTAGAAACGAAGCGATGGGTGACCAATGCTAACACATCGAGACCCCTCCGTGCCTCGGAGAGCACGTTAAGCCGTCGGTCCCGGTGGTCATACGAACACCTATGACAATCGTTAGTGGTAGTCAGAAGACCAAAAACCTTGACAACCAGTCTATCGTCAGAATATCGGTATTGCTTATAAATTGGGTTGCGGACAGAGCCGGATCTACCATATTATTATGGTTTTTTTGCCTTCAGCCCAGAGCCCCGTGGATTCAGCTAAGTCAAGTCAAAGTCAAAAATAGACGATAATGCGAAAGAATCCATAATTTTATTAAATTAAACAGATCGAGTGCAGAAAGGTTACTTTATAATTTGTCAATTCATTTACGGTTGTACAACACTAAGGCATAATATCTTTATTATAATATAAATCAAATATTTTACTCTCATTTTTTTGTATACTTTTTGTAATTAGGTGAGTCCCTAAGTAGTATTAGCCCAGGGCCCCCTAAACTCACGGTCCGGCCCTGGTTGCGGAGGTCTTATGGCAGTCTCTTCGTGTAAAATACTGATATTGAAGTATACTATACACTGTTTAGACTGGAAGCCGACCCCAACATAGTTGGAAAAGGCTCAGAGAATGGTTATGATCGCGTTGCGCAGGCGCAAGCAATCATTTCGCCAATCATCTGTGATGGTAAAACGGCCCCATATTAAATAACAACTCAAACATACTAACGAGCAGTAGGGCACCCCTGGCTGCTTCTTCTCGATGACCAGCCTCTTGCCGCAGCCGCTGCAGAATAACGTGCTCCTCGATAATGTTTCTACGCCGTCCAGCTCTGACAACAAAGCCTGCAGACAAATGGACCTTTTATTATACATACATCATCAACCCATATCATGTCCCACTGCTGTGCATGGGTCTCCTCTCACATAATGAGAGGGATTCCGGATTAGGCTATAGTCCTGGTGGACTATAGCCGATTAGGCTATAGTCCTGGTGGACTATAGCCTAATCCGGAACCTATCCGGACGCTGACCTAGTGCGGGTTGGCAGACTTCACACGCAGTCGAAAAAATCTCTAAGGCATGCAGGTTTCCTCACAATGTTTTCCTTCACCGTTTAAGCGAGTGATAATTAATTATTAATAGGCACATGATTTCGAAAAGTCAGAGGTGGGTGCCTTGGATTCGAACTCGAGACCTTCGACTATCACTGCTTATTTTACATATACCCACACCATTTTCACATTGGGCACCAATTACTTTCATTTTAGGGAATATAGGCATGATGTTGAATATAGGCCTGTTGGCCGTGCCGCACGCGCGCACTAAATTACTAAGTGAGACGCCTCTGACGCGCGCACTGCGTACGCTCAACCTCATAGCTGACGACGTAGATATATTTTATTGTACTCTGAGTGAATTCACAAAGATAGCACTTTTTAAAATTTCTTACTGTTTAGTTAGTTTATAATTGTAGAAATTAAGATACCTAAATATCGAATTGGAATTATTCTGTAAGGATATTGTTAGGAATAAATAAATAAATGTTATATTAGGATAAGTCTAGTACTTATAACTTTTCGGTAGCTTTTTTTGTTATTATTAATAATTATTTGCGGCTGTAATATCACTGTAACAGCAGTCAGTCTATTGTGATTGCCACTTGTTGCGTTAAAGTTTACAGCAAGGGCTTTTGGTATTCCACAGAAGGGCACAGGTCCCTGCTGCGTACCACTAGCCCCCGGTCTAGCGAATTCATCAGCATGTTCATTGCCAATGATGCTCATGTGACAAAACCCATCTTAAAATCACTCTATTCATAATGATAATAATGATAATGATATTTATTTCTGTAAATAGATCTTTTAAAGACACTTTTACAAGTCAATATTTTACATATTTTTTTTAAGCTAGATGGCTCCGGCATTTCCTAGCTGACGACCTCTGAGAAGAAACGCCGAAACAAACTCAGAGAATCATAGTCTCTTTTAAAGTCCAGACAATGTATAGTAACAAAATATGTGTCTTACAATGTAGGGCAAAGTCTGAAATGGCCTTTTGAAGAAAGAGCCATAGCGGCTTTGAGTAGACCAGTCCCAACTGACGGCACGCATGCATCAGTCATTGTGTAGCTCAACCATAATTTAGGGAGCTCAACAACCCGTCGCACGACGATACCAGATCAGAAGAACATTTGCGTAGGTCACATAAAAAAAAGCTCAAAGCCACCTGACTGTTCAAAGCTAAGTATATATATTTAGCCTACAAAGTACTCACATTTACATTTTATTGAGTTAAAGTATTAAATAATAAGAAAAATATATATATAATCATAGTAATGATTTATAATTCCTAGAGATAATTCCTAGAGAGTTCAATCTAACCTAATTCTTTCAATAGGTTACCTAAAACACATTGGCACTTCCTATTTACGGTCACTATACTGATGTTGCAGTTAATCTGTAACCAGTTTTCAAACTCCTTTGGTCATTAAAAAAGGTTGTAAATTGCAATAAAATAAAAAGGTTCCAGTTTACGAAATATCACCAGATAAAAAAAGCATATAAAAACAATGACACATGTTATTAAGAAAAACAAAAATAACAACAGCGTCACAGATTACACAAAAACAATAGGCTGTTGAACTTTCTTTGTCTGTTTTATTTATATATTTTTTTAAATTTTAACCTTGGTATACCCTCTCAGATTTGAAAGTAAACATTTCAGTTGAGAAATAAATATATTATTGGGACATTTTTACACAGCACCATCTAGTCTCAAACTAAGCAGAGCTTGTACTATAGCTACAAGACAATAATTGATATATGTTTAGGTATATAATACTTATTTATGTTATCTATGTTTTTGCCTGAAAGCCTTTATTAATTGCGGTATAGGTATTGAAGAATTTAGGTTACCTAAACACCTAAAGGTAACCTCTATCTGGGAAAAAACATGTTACCTCTAATTTAGGTTACCCTTTTAATACCGATACCTAAAAATGACCTTGGTTTAAAAAGTAATATTTTAATATAATATAAATCTGTAGGTAACAGCTCTTCACGCAGGTGTTCCGGGCCCTTTGACTAATGCCGATGGCACATGTAAGATAGAGTTAATTTCTATTTCGGTTACTGGTATTGAATAATGGTTGTATTCAATTAAGGTAACCATACTTTAAATTTATTGTTTGCTACTGCGACAACAAAAGTTAATAGTAAAAGAAAGCAGATTTAGTTAAAAGAGCCATCATAATTTTCAATTGAGCATATTTTCCCCAATTTTGATTTTAAAAGATTCCTAATTATTACTAATCATTATTGAGTTTATTTTGTTATGATAGATCATTGTTTTAGGGGGTAAATAAATTAAGGATTTTATTAATTTTCAAATATGGTTTTTGTCAATAAAATGAAGCATAGATTTCCTGATGAAGACTCACAACGTTTGTTCAGTAAAAAGACTGATGCGGACTAAGTTAAAAGTTACTTAATTACTGAAACAAAAACAAGTACCTTTAACTCTTCGTCAGTGATGTTTTTCTCACAGCTGACCGGCGTATCGTCGTCGTCCTCATCCCGAGCCTTAAAGGCTGCAGTCGCTGACAGCAGCAATGTCCGCTTTGGTCGGAAAAACGTCTGCCTGAAGCATTGTATCACTTCCCTTACACTGCGGTCCCGTCTACACCTCTTCACTACAGTACTCACAAAGTTACTGCGCGTCCAAGCACTCCACACGCGAAAATCCTTTAGGATAAACCTTAGCGCAGACATACTACCAATTTCGTTTTTACCTATACTCGCCAAAAACCCGTCGAACCAAATCCATCTTTTGAATACGTATCGAGACGTTATTAAACAGCGAAACTGTATGTTGTTGTTTAGGATCGATTGTGTTAATACAATTTGTTTAATTTTACTACATAACATCTCGGAGAGCGATTGCGAAATTTATAACCTCACTCCGTCCGTCAGACTCAGTTTGTCTGCTGAATTTGACATTGAAATTGAATAGTGATGTATTTACTTGGAAAGTTGGAAAATGAAAATTCTGAAAAAACATGTAGGCTCCTAAAAAAGTAAAAAACATGGAAGGTGCCATGTAATTTCGAATATATAGGAGACAATAGAAGAAATAAAAACTATTTAACAAAAAAATTAAACTGCTGAAGATACTTAGGTAGGACTCAAAATTACTTAGGTATACTTACATTACTTTAAGAACTGATTAAATAAGAAACGTTTATTATTTTTTGCTTCTCCGTTTTTCAGCGGTTTAATTTTTTTGTTAAAGATTTTATTTTATAATTTTATGTGGCTATAATCTACATGCTTAGTTTAATACTATATGCTTAATTTATGATTACTTTTAATTTAATTGTAATATACAACTCGGCATTAAAATCTGTGAGTGAACAATAAATCACCCCTATTTTTCCACTCTTAGGGGTAGATTTTTTTCTAAATTTATATAGGACCAAGTTCGAGATGTACCCTATCCAATAAAAAAGAATTATCCAAATCGGACTACACTGTAAAAAGTTATGCGTGGTCATACATAAAAAAAAATACACGTTGACTTGAGAACCTCCTCCTTTTTTTTGTCAGTTGATAAATCAGACGGTGTGATTAACGATAACGATGGAGGCTTCTGGCTACGGTTGCGGGTACGATTCCCGCACCGAATAAATACCTACTTATTATGGTCTTCAGGTAAAAATTGGTCCGAGTATTTGTTTACGTTTTTACGATAAACTCACGATCTATGTGAGTCACTATATCTAATCTTAAGTTTTAAAAAATAATAATATATTGAGTTTTATTTGTTGAGTTGGCTTAGATGTCTAGAGCAGGTCAGGCAGGAACATATACGATTCAATGAACGAATATAATTTATATTATCATTACGAGAAACTAAATATATAAATAATACTAAATACAGAATATCGATACTTAGAATGAATCGATTAGTCGTATGAATTTGCTTGTGTCAATGAATTGAATGGATCTTTTGCGTATTCCATATTATGAAACAGCTATTAACTATAGTATATGATTATATAATATACCTGTCCTGCTGGGTAGCGTATACTACGATTAAAATCTGGAATTCCATTACATTTTAAAACCGAATAAAAGAAAATCACCGACGCACATCACTATAATTAGCTGCTGCAAATGTTACTATTGCAATAAAAGTGGTAAATGGTTTAATTAAATAAGGTATAAAATTAGTGCTTTTATATTTTAAAAATATTATTTTTTTAAAATATTAAACCACAGCTGTATTCTTCTAAATTTTAACGATGAAAATAATTAAAAAACAACTTTATTTGACAAACATTGTGGCATAAAACAACATTTACTTAACAAATGCTGGCAACATTAAGCCGCGTTTTTCTTTCACTTCATCGACGGACGACGAAGCGTTCGCTCGGCCGTTTGCTCATTGTCTTCTTTTATACCTGTAATGTCTGATTTCTGCGTCCCACATGCTTAGGGGTAACCGAATAAAGAAAAAATCCAAGATTCCCCGCACAAGAAGAAAAGTTCGAGCGACGGCAGACGTACATGTGAACTAGAAAGTGTGAGCAAAGCCGCGAGGTTCTCGTCCGTCCGGTTCGATCTGGATTAGAGCAGTTTGGACCGCAAGTCGGGCTCCCTTCCCCTAGTATCCCTTTATTTAGAAGTTTAGTGGTGTGTTTATTTGGACTTTATTTAGTTATTTTTATCTATTAGAACGTTTTTTGTGGTGTATTAGTTAAATAAAACCGATCCGAAAATGTCTGAAGAATCGTCAGCGGATCGCAATGTTGAAATATGGAAGATCAAGAAGCTGATCAAGAGCTTGGAAATGGCAAGAGGGTGAGTCTTTCAAAGTTTATAAGTGTTGAATTAAGTTTTGTTTGGTGTACGAAGTTGTTCGTGGCATGTTCTTGGGCACATGATTGGACCGAAATGCCAACGAGGCTGCGTCATTCGACACATGCGCTTTGATGCATGCGCGAATCGATGTCTGGCTTGTTTGACACGCCAGCAAGTCGTCTACGTAAAGAAAGAACAATTTCAACCTTAAAAATACTTTGTTTAATGACGCAAAGGGTTGCACAGCGACTAATACGGTTATGTTCAATTTGCAACGTGCACGAACATCGTTCTTACGTCAGAATACAATGAACAAGCTACTTTCCAAACGAACGTTTTTATCCAAAGGGTTGTTGCAATAATTTTTGCTATTCCAATTTCAAATGAGTCAGCAATTGCCTAATTTTTCTATACATAGCCAGTAGTATTGGCACTTTACACAAATTTGTTATAATATGTTCAAGCTAATTTAGACCTTATGTTTGAAGGTTAAAGCTTTGTTTTGCTGCAAAAAAATATTGGGGATACCTTATGATTATAACCTTACAGATTATAATAAAAACATTCTTTTAATTTTATTCATGTACTTAAGTAAACATGTTCAACAAACTCAAATTAATTGTGATCCAACCTCTATGCTTATGGGATCTCCATAATTATACTTCAGGTTATAGGTCCAATGTTGTTGTGTTGGCAAAACAAACATATTTAAGCATTTTGTTCATATTCTGGGACTTGTGTGATATATTTGAAGTTAAAACTTTCCATATAATATTATTTTGTGTAAGGAAACCATACATCCTGGCATAAATCTCTTAATATTGCATGCTATTTATAAATACCTTGAAGTACGAAGGCCAGCACATCAAGCTACCACAATATGTCAAATTTCTTTGATTGATTTTCAACTTTAATCCAAAACGATAAGGTTCATATTCAATTGGGATAATTTGACAGTTTTGGATAGTTTGACCTGGTGTCTACAAAATTTAACAAAATACATTACAAACAACTAGGAAAACTATGAATTATATTAGTGTAAACATTGATTAAAGACATAATTCAATGTTTGTTTTCTAGTACCCACAATACAAGCTCTGCTTACTTTTGGGACTAGATGGTGCTGTGTAAAGTTGTCCTAAAAATATTCATTTATTATTTATTTATTCAATCCCAGAGTGGTGAAGGGCCATAGTCAAAACAACCTCTTACAACAATATTAAAAAAAATAGTTTTAATAATAATAATAGCAATTATTAGTAAATTTTTATTATATTCTGCATTCTTCTTTATTTATTTAAGAACTCTGCTCTTGTCGGTGGATTTCTTGCTACTGTTCTGTATCCTTTGCTTTCTGTTTGACCTATTGTTAGAACTTGATACACATGTTGGCATTAATATATTTGTACCTCAGAGGTATACAACATTATAATTATGACAAAACAAAAAAGTGGAGTTACTATTGTATACCTCTGAGATACAGAATATACTAAGCATAATACAAAGAGTATGGTGAGATTTCATGAGATTTGCTTTGAATTTTTGGCTAAAATAATGGTCAACGCAGGCACATTGCCCATGCAAATGTGCCATTGATTGTGCCATGTGATCATTGTGCCTACACATGCAGACCTAGACGCAGGCATCCCCTTATAGCCCATAGCTTATAGACCCACTGCAAGTAATCCTGAAAACACTTGAGAAGTGTGAATATTGTGATAAATAATCGACGGCCAAGCCTTTTCCCAACTATGTTGGGACCCCAACCTTTAAGCAGACCTGCTTCCAGTGTAACCAGATGGAACTGAATACTAGCATTTTACACAAAGAGACTGCCATAAGAATCAACAATATCCTGAGGATAGACTGCTTGTCGGGATTTTTAGGCTTCTGACAACCACTAACGACTGCCATACATGTTCGTATGACAACCAAAACCGACAGCTTTACATGCTCTATGAGGCACAGGGGTCTCAATGTGTTACGCATGGTCACTACTCATCACAAAGTTGTGGGTTCGATTCACAGGATATAAATATTTATGTGATAAACTTAAGTGTTTGTGTCAGTCTGGGAGTTTATACCTACCTAAGTATGTATTTACAAACGAGCTGCCCGACTGCAAGTACCACCACCTTGCAGAAAATCGAAGTGAAATAACAAAGTTGTGAGCTGTGTTCCTAACGGTGAGCAAGGTTGCCAGTGCTCTGTGAGGAAACGTTGTGTTGGCAGTGGAGGGACTTTGACCCTTATACTGCCAACCAAACTATTCCTCTTTCGTTTTACAGGGTCGGCAACGCGCAATCGATACCCCTGGTGTTGCAAGCGTCTATAGGCTACGGTAACCGCTTACAATCAGGTGGGCCGTATGCTTGTTTGCCACCTTAGTGGTATAAATAAGAACATTGTTTACTGTTTAATGTCTGAAGTGTGTTAGATCTTCACGGCATGTCATCAGCTGCAGTGCAGTGGTGCAATGCAGTGTGGCCTTGTCGCTAATGTAGGCAGCTGGTTCGAGTATCAAGCACGTTCCGATAGCTCTGATTTATGAGCCTTTGACTGGCTAACAATATTATTTACGGCGATGCGGAATCGCGTTTCATTACTAATATCGCATATCGAAGTTTCAGCTGACGGGTCGCACGTTTCCCTGCCTTTCGGACAACGATTGCTTCCATACTCATTATTTAACTTCGTCTCGTGTTGAAGCTACTTCAAATTGTCTTTTGGCGTTTAATACTTCATTATCCTGTCAAGGATCAAAATCCATAAAAAATATACCTATATAAAGTGCAAAATAACCAAGGAAAATTACTATTGGTAGCGACGAAATGTGACGTCATATGACACAACATATTATTGGATATAACAACGGTAAAGAAATACGGGACGCGTCATGTGAACATTTCCAAAACCCGCAAAAAATGGCGGCGTTTCAACAGCACAAATTCATTCAGTGTTTTAATTATTATTTAAAAAAATAATGTAAACATTTCCAATACTAATTATATTTTTTCCTAATATAAGATAAGATATAATAATTAAATAAAAAAAATTATGCATAGATATTCCCTATTGTTGACGGTTTCTATAATGAATTAATCATCACCATCAACCTATATACTGTCCCACTGTTGGGCACGGTTCTCCGCTCACAGAATGGGCTATAGTCCACCACGCTAGCCAAATGCGGGTTGTCATAATGAATTCAAAGACAATTTAATAATGGTTAAATTGAAAGACATTTTTTTCGTTACGATTCGAAACTGCATGTTCGATGTTTGTATTTTTTTCCTTGACTGCCTCATTAAGGTACGAGTTCGTAGCCGACGACGTGTCGCTACGACAGTACTGGTTTCTATGTATTTCTTTGAAATACCTTCCGCAGCTAGCGACACTACCGACCGCAGATCATGCCAAGGACGCTGGAGCGACGTCACGTTGAATCTTTCTCAAAAACGACGTGACGTCTGCTGTCGGCTACGAACTCGTACTTTTAGTCTAGTGGTCGTGAGCTTGACTTCTACGCTAGAGATCCTGGGTTAGACTCACAGGCCAAGCAAAGAGTTATTGGGTTTTTCTATGAAATTCTCAGTAGCAGCTCGGAGTCTGGATTAATTGTGCCCGGTTAATGGCAATAGGCTCGCCCCCTATTACATGGGACCTAAACATAGCGGTGAAATGTGGGTGTACATTAGTACACCTCTGCCTAACCCTTCGGGGAATACAGGCGTGATGGTATGTATGTATGTATTTCTCAGTAGCAGTTCGGATTTTGGATTTGTGCCTTTTTTATAATACAGAAATGGATGGATCCTTCACCACCCAGGAGGTGGCAGGGTATGTGGGACTCATACCGACTAAAGGCCTACGCAGAACGGGACGGCATGACAAGGGATTTAAATTTTTACCAATGGACATTAAAACGTATCAATATAGCAATACGACCTAAATTGCTTTAATTGTAATAAATGCCGTGGCATTGAAAGGATTTTTTCGATGCCACAGCATCATTTTAAAGCATAGCAATTTATTTCGTATTGTTATATCGATACGTTTTAATGTCCAATGGTAAAAATTTAAATCCCTTGCCATTCTGTCCCGGTTTGCGATGGCCTTAAAACCGCAACTTCGCTTGCTCTATAGTCATGGCCATGGGATACGCGAAATTCGCTACGACCATGACGCCATCAATTAGCCAGGGCTTTCCTCGCGCCTTTTCAAGCGTGTTCTCCACAAGCGCCTACTGGGGCCATTGTCTGGTCGGTGGAATCCGATTCAACCGCCCGCAGGCCACAGCTCATGGAGGTCGGAGGTCTGTCTGCGCCCTTACTGGGACCTAAACATAGCTGTGAACTGTGGGTAGTACACTTCTAGCTAATCCTTCGGGGAATACAAGCCTGATGGCGTATGTCTGAAACGCGCAATTATATCGCGTGTATACGTAGCCACAACCGGTAAATTGTTTACGACTGCATCATCGTAAATGCGTTGCTAAAAAAGCTGATAATGCTCTATTTTTGTCTGGTAAATGACAACATATGGCGAACATCGTTGGTGTTTCACCACTTTCGACCCTATCCTCTTAGTAATAAAAGTGAAAACTGATACCCGCCTAGTTTCTCAATTGTACCTTCCAGTGGCGATTCCATAAATTAATTTGTTGAATCATTATCAGTGTTTATTATTGCCAAATACCGAGTTAAGGCATTCAGATTTTATTGTGGATCGAAATTATTGGGTTATTCCTTATGACCAACACTTCATTGTCATTGCCAACACCTCCATAACCATAATAGTTAAAGAAATTTATTTCCTCAAACGAATTACACATTTCTATTCACTTACAAAGAAAATGAATTTTACACGTCAACCCAATAACTGTCCGGCTGTTGGGAAATATTTAAGCTATGTCCACCACGCTTTCCGGGTTTGCGGAGGAATGCTATGTACAGCGCTCCCGTAGCCCCGGCACTAATGTGGTGACGCGAAACGCCAAGTTTGGTTTTAGTCGGTAGGTCGCTCTTTTCAGAGCGGAGTCCGACACACCCCACCGCTCTCCCCGAGCAGTGGGTAGTGCATAATGCATTTCAAACCCCGTCAGACTTCATACCCGTCGAGGAAGTCTCTCGGTATGCAGATTTCCACAAGCTGTTTTCTTATTACCCTTAATTGGTGGCTGCCCACCTAAAAATATACTCCATTTCAGTGAATAATTCCTTCACCAATAGATTCGTCTTCTCCCTTAAATGATTATCTTTTGTGTAAACTGTCACTGCTTTATCCCTTTGCTTTATTTTGACAAGCGTGAAGCGTGAAACGCATGCGCGAAAGCTTCGACCCTGTCTGCACTAAGTCTTTCGTTCGTCTGGGGTCAATGACATTGAGGGTGCATCATTAAGGACCTCATGCGGTTTGCTTTGCCGCTTAAAATCTCCTTAGAGTAAATCCAGTGTTTTTTTTTTAATGTTGACATTTCATAAACATTTAAACAAAATATACTTCTTGATTTCTGACAAGGGTGGTGTATAATAACATCACGCTACGGCCAATAGGAGCCGAGGAAAAAGGAAAAAGGCGGGTGACCGCAGGGGGCGACTAGTTTTATCATAATCGGTTCAGCGGTTTAGGCGTGTAGGCGTAAAGACAGACAGAATTACCTACTTTAAAAAAAATCATACCATCACGTCTGTATTACCCGAAGGATATTGTCGTAACATCATCTCATTTTTCTCATCATCTCATGTAAGCTACGACCTAATAATAGTCACCTATCTATGAACCACCTCCTGACCACGTTGAGAGTCCAATCGATCAACGTGAGCCACGAGCCGCCCTTGAACGAAGCTAGTAAGTAAAGGTCTGTCGCCACAAATCCTTACTGTGCCCCCAATATGATCTTGAGACATTTGAACTTCGTCCCTGGGCGACGGCGCTTTTAATGACATGCATAGGATATTAAAAGCAGTGATAACCTAGTGGTATGACCATTAAATTGCTATAAAAAGCAGTGATTGCCTAGCAGTTTGACCATTAGACTGCCAAGTCGAAGGTCTCGAGTTCGAACCCGAGGCACGCATCTCTGACTTTTCGAATTCATGTGTGTATTAATAATTAATAAGTCAGAGGTGCGTGTCCTGTATTGGAACTCGAGACCTTCGACTGGGCAGTCTAATGGTCAAACTGCTAGGCTATCACTGCTTTTTATAGCATGGATCATTAGAACCTGCCATTATTCTGGTTTTGTTGAATTTTACAACGCGTTTCCTTCCCACCGTGTGGAGCAGAAGTGTTGTATTTTTAAGCTGTCCCACGCGAAAGAAGAGTTACAAAGATTCGCATATTATTAATAAAAGAGTTTATGTTTCTCAAGAGATATCAAAATTATTCAGTATTTCTTCGCGTCAATTTATGTATTCAACCTCAAACTTTGCGGTTTCACGGGTAAATTTTAACAGACTTTAATATCCTTTTAGGAATAATGGTTTGCTTTTAAAAAAAATATTTTCTTTCCAAAAAATACTTCGAGCATTTTGTGGTATATTTTTTGTCTTCTGCACCGATCAGACACTAACCAGATTTAGGTATATTACCACTAGTAAAGATAATTTACTTCTCACCAAACATTACATAGTTCACTTGTGAAAATTTATTTCCTGGCGCTCAAATAATTTGTTGATATTTTTATTAATTTTTTTATTCACGATAGGCCTACGCTTGACCACTAGTTCGCTTGATGTTAAGCGACACTGCGACCTACGGTGGAGCGCGCTTACCTAGAAGAAACCGATTCACTCGAGATTTAAAGACACACAGATTATATTATTGATATTAGTTTATTGGCCTAACAGCAAATACTCATCTGCATTACAAAGACTTAAGCTATAATTTAATTTGGGCTATGTATTCTCTTAACTTTTTCTTAAATATAAGTATGCTCATAGACTTTGACATTTTTAGGTAGACTGTTGTAATAGCCGAACTCCTTCAAACTGAATATTTTTCTTAACATAGAAAGTCCTAAAGGGCCCGTTGGTTAATTAATAACTACACTAATTGATCAGAAAGGTTAAGTTGCGCAGCTACGGCCAGTCTGTGGATAGGTTCTTCTCCATAGGAAACGACTACTTTGGAACCGTGCACCTAGACTCGACATTTCTAAGTGCCTGTATATGGTTTATATGAAAATAAAACTATTTTGGTTTTGGTTTTAGTTGGTGACCATTGGTTTTGAAGTGTTAAACTTCAAAACCCTCCGTGCTTCGTAGAGCACGTAAAGTCGGTCGGTCCCGGTTATCATACGAACATTTATGACAATCGTTAGTGGTAGTCAGAAACCCAAAAAGCCAGACAAGCAGTATATCCTCAGGATATCGGTATTACCCAGGAATAGGGTTGAGGAGGTGTGATGGCAGTCGCTTCGTGTAAAATACTGATATTCAGCCGCATTTGGTTAGACTGGAAGAAGACCCCAACTTAGGAAAAGGTTCGGAGAATGATGTTAACCGATTTTGACTTGTATTTTATGCTTAGGTAAATTATATTCCAAGGAATATAATTTATTTTATTTTATTTATGAGTTCAAATTACAAGTTGTTGTAATATTGATTTCTGACATTTACGCGAATATTATGCATTGAAATAAAACTACTTTTTTACGGATTTTATCGCGTATATTGATATTATTAATCCCGACGTTTCGGACCCTTTACAGCGTCCATGGTCACGGGTAGACAGTCTACCCGGAAAAGTTGTTGTAATTTGCGACCCAAGGATGCCTCTCAAGAGCAAAATCTATAAATCGATTATAAGACCTGTCGTATTGTATGAATCAGAGTGCTAGGCGTTAAGAAGATGGATGAAAGAAGATTACATGCAACGGAAATGAGAATGTTGAGGTGGATGTGTGGAGTAACTAGAATGGACAAAATAAGGAACTATATAGTATAGAAACAGCAGTGATAGCCTAGTGGTATGCCATTAGACTGCCAAGTCGAATCTCTCTAGTTCGAACCCAAGGCACGCACCTCTGACTTTTCGAATTCATGTGCGTATTAATAATTAATTATCACTCGCTTAAACGGTAAAGGAAAACATCGTGAGGAAACCTGCATACCTTAGAGATTTTTCTCGACGGTTTGTAAGTCTGCCAACCCGCACTAGGCCAACGTGGTGGACTATAGCCTAATCCCTCTCAATATGAGAGGAGACCCGTGCCCAGCAGTGGGACAGTATATGGGTTGATGATGATGATATTGTTATTGTTAAGTTTGAAAGTGGCGCCAGTGAAAGAAAAGTTGAAAGGGAACCGTTTGGCATGGTATGGGCATGTGATGAGGAGAGATGAAACGAATGTTACTAAAAGAGTGATGAATATGAATATGGAGGGATGGAGGGGTAGAGGAAGACCAAAGAAAAGGTGGATGGATTGTGTTTATGCGGATATGATAGAAAAGAGTGAATGAAGCTGAGATGGCTGACAGAGATGAATGAAAGAAAAGAAGATACTGCGCCGACTAGTGATGGTTATTAAAGCATATAGCATTATAAAGTAGCATGCTTAATAAATCTATCATAAAGCAAATGATATCGCGGTTCGCACTTTATGCTATAAAACCTATTTTGCTTTATATCGCATAACACTCTCGCTCTCTATCAAGCAAGTCCTGTCCGTGAGCGCGGCTCGCCCGTTTTGCCGTAACATAACAAGTAGGCACATAAATTAAGCATGCTATACATATAGCACATAAAATCGCATGCTTAAAAAATTAAGCATATAGCATTAAGCATGTTATTATTTAGAATTTGTTAATATTTAGCAGTATTGCAATACACAAATCACACTCACGTCACACACCCACACTACTCACACTATACATAGTCGATGTTGGTTTGCTCGACATTCGTAGGTGCATCCTTGGGATCCGGCAGAATATCAGCGCTAGGATATAACATCCTGGCACATGCTGAGCTGGACACCCTTTTGGTGCGGTTGGGCACACACATACAATGTACTTTTATTTCCTCCGTTACTTATATATTATAACATATTCGTCTCTTATATTGTATGTGTGAGTGCTTCGCTCCAAATAAACGTTTTTCTTTCTTTCTTTATTGATTTATAGCAACTTTGAACACCACCAGCGCCGACCACAAATAAATTGGGACAAGGGCTGGAAGATGATGATGAAATTGTATTCGCGGCGCCGCAAACACTTCACATAATATATATAGTCTGTAATTCAAAAACAATTGAAACAATAACGAGTATGTTGGCCATAAAATGTAAACTACCGTCGCGTGACGTCATTTCAAGTACAACCTTGACATACCCAGGTTTTCCACTCTTACTGAAGGTTTTTTATAAAGGAAATAAGAAAAAACCTGCTGATATTTTATTTATTTAATATAAGCCGTTGGCTGCAGTTTTGCTGGCATTCTGAAATACTTTTTTAAGACAAAGGTAGCCTATATAGGCTTATTCCCGTGCGCTCCAAATCTATTGTTCTCTAAAATTAATCTTTCTATACATTCATTACCAGGAGCTCCAAAGAATTTTGATTTTACAAAATAATATTTAATTTTAGTTTTGGAGCGCTTGGGAACATGATATCCTATGACCAATTTATCTGTACAGAGGTCACAACATCAAGCTACTCCAATCTGCCAAATGTCGTTGATAGATTTTCAACTTTAAAATATTTTGTTATGGATCTTCAATGGGGAAAAATTGTCAATTTTGGATAGCTTGACCTGCTGGCGTCTGTACATTAATTGGCTCAGCTGTTTAGCCGTGAAAACGTAACAGACAAACAGGTAAAGGTACTTAATCATGTATAATACTAGCAGGCTAATGTCCACATTTTCGCTCGCTTCCTAAAAAAATATTTTGACAAATGGTAGTCTATCCTTCTCTAAGGTATAATGTATCTCTGTACCAAATTTCATCAAAATTGGTTCAGCTGTTTAGGAGTGAAAGCGTAACCGACAGAAATTAATGATGATCCATCTGATATTAAAAAACCACCACTTTTTTGAACGTAATTTTTATATTAAGACAGCTCACAAAACGCCCGCTTCCTAGTGTTTTATCTGGGACTAGCGACCCGCCCCCGCTTCGCACGGGTGCAATGTACTAATATAATACATGTATTATACATATAAACCTTCCTCTTCAATCACTCTATCTATTAAAAAAACCGCATCAAAATCCGTTGCGTAGTTTTAAAGATTTAAGCATACATAGGGATGTAGGGACAGAGAAAGCGACTTTCGTTTTATACTATGTAGTGATGAAGAAGAAGCGGCGCAACAAACTCCCCAGCAACACATGCAACAACGTATTAACGCGAGTTTTAGGTTGTGCGAAAGGGATAGCGCTATTTAATGTGTAGAGCGACATCTCTCTCTCTCTTAAAAGCAAAACTTTTGCAATATTTACCCGTGGTTTAGCTGAACAAACTTAGTACAAAAGAGCGTCTAGACTAACGTTATTATGTGTTTCTTTGTTACCTACCCGACTTCAGTCTGAGGTAGCGCTTCCCCTCCCAGCGTGTTGCAGACTTTTGAAGTAGTATTTAATAATATTGATTTCTGACATTTACGCGAATATTATACATTGAAATAACACTACTTTTTACGGATTTTATCGCGTATATTGATATTATTAATTCCGACGTTTCGGACCCTTTACAGAGTCCATGGTCACGGGTAGACTTAATAATTCCAACCAAGCCGGCCTTTGTTCCTTCTTTTTAAAAACGTTGCCATTTATGGTAAACTAATATTTTTTTACTTTAAAGAAGGAAACGCACTATTCGCGTTTCCTTCTACACGACAATGCGGTCGTAAAATCCCTAAAGAACTCTGCAGCATAATAACAATTATAATATTTAGTTCGTTTTTTTTTATAACACTAAGGTGCAAACAAGCACACGGCCTGATGGTAAGCGGTTACCGTAGCCTATAGACGCTTGCAACATCAGAGGTATCACTTGCGCGTTGCCGACCCTGTAAAACGAAAGAGGAATAGTTGGGTTGGCAGTATAAGGGTCAAAGTCCACCCACTACCAATACAACGTTTTGTGGCGGAGCACTGGCAACCTTGCTCACCGTTAGGAATACAACAGTTTTTCAGTTGTTGTGCAAGGAGGTATTTCCCTAGTCGGGCAGCTACAATTTGAGTGGAATTACTCCCATTATGCTCTACCTCTCTGAATATTAGTCTATTATTATAATATAAACTCTTCAGTAATCTAACACAGTGCAGTATGATAACCTGTCAGTCTATTCAACCAGTCATAACGCTAAGAATGCCGTTGCCACTGCCACGGGCAGGTCTTAGTATAGCAATACAGCAATGTTTATGAAGTTAACGTCATGCAAACCATCCATACGAGCGTCGGAAAAGTTGCCCGATGCGCTACAGTGCCTCGGCAGTCGCATAAAAATAAAAAAAAATACAAATTGACCCTTAAGGCAGGAAGAAACTCTCAAGCGGATTCTCAACATTAATTACTTTGGCGATGAGTACCGGCGTTTTAATGGGGGTGGCATTATTAAAGGGGTAATTTTATAATCCACACACGTGGGGTGGTGGCGTGGGACACGCGGCAGGCCCGATCGATACCCGGCCCCGCATTAGTCACATAGATACCATATAGAGAACGTTTTTAGTGCTTTGGAAATTAGTTTTGCTAATAGAACATTGCTAAGGCTTTTCTAGGCTAGTACCACACTATATTCTTCTAAATTTGTTGATGAAACAGTGCTGCAGGCGTTCTAGTATTAGGTACTACCACCCTATACCCCGTGTTTAATTGGCGTCTTACAGCCGAAAGGAAACCATTATTTCTACTAGATATGGGGCTAGCTCTGAAATCTTGAAAAAAAAAGGAGCTGTTTCTTAGAAAAAAGTTCAGGCCTCTCGACAAAATGTAGGACGTCAGCTGTTTTTTTTTTGCACTTCGTGGTTGATCCCATACAATAAATTGTTGATCATGATGAGTAGGAGTATATTTATTTATTTTATTCTTAATGTACAAACGTGTAGTATATCCTTTTGGCTGTAAGATGACAAAAAAACACGGTGTATACTTCCAAATCGATCTTTCATTCTAAGATTTTTCTTGTTATTCTTGTCTTCTGGTCTAAAGATCCAGTCCGATTCCCAGGTCGAGGAAATTGTTATTGGGCTTTATGAAATTCTCATTACCACCTCGGAGTTAAGATTTGTGTCCGGTTGATTGCAATAGGATGCCATCCCATGTGATAGAGGGGGAAATTTTTCCCTCTCGAAAAAATAAATGTTGTACAAATTCTATACAAAAACTTGTTTTGCGGGAAAGGGGCGAATCTAAGCGAGAATTTAGGCTTCTTTATTATAAATTTCAATACACAAGCTTACGGTACAATCGTCTCTGAGTGTGAGCCTTACTTACTTTTTTTATACAAGTATACGGCCCACCTGATGGTTAGCGGTTACCGTAGCCTATAGACGCTTGAAAGACCAGGGGTACCACTTGCGCGTTTACGACCCTGTAAAACGAAAGAGGAATAGTTGGATTAGCAGTATAAGGTTCAAAGTCACACTACACTGCCAACACAACGTTTCCTCGCAGAACACTTACGCGATAAGACCACATACGATTTTCTGCCAGTCGGGCAGAAATTACAATTGCCAATTTGAATGGAATTACTCCCACTATGCCCTATCTCTTTTGCTTGATCCGATGATGATCAAACTTTGGTTAGATATGAAAGGTTTTTGACAAAGAAAGGTCTTATTCATATTTTTCTCTGATTTCGTTTCGCAGCCATCACAAAGCGGTAAGTGCCAGTACAACGTTTTCTCGCGGAACACTGGCAACCTTGCTCACCGAACTCAACACAGCTCAAAACTATGTGATTAATTAGGCGCATCAGGCCCAATTATATTCCGTCGTGATTTTATTGAGCTCGTTATCGTTTGAAAGATCTATCATCCGCTGTCTACAACGCGTGACCTAAAATTAGTGATGGTTTAGCATAAAGCATTATAAAGTAGCGTGCTTATATATAGCATAAAGCAAATGATATCGCGGTTCGCACTTTATGCTATAAATCTATTTTGCTTTATATTGCATAGCACTCTCTCTCTCTCTATCAACCATCCGTCGGGCGTCGCGTATAGAGTTAGTAACAAGTAGGCCCTGCACATAAATTAAGCATGCTGTATTAAAGCACATAAAATCGCTTGCTTAAAAATTAATCATATAGCATTAAGCAAATTATTGATTTATAGCAACTTTGAACACCACTATCTAAAATATGCGTATCTACAACAGATTAGACTTGAGCAATACTTCCTGGGTATTCACCTTGGCGGCGCGGGCGCAGTTTGATCATGACATTGAACGATGCGGCGATCATTTAATTAGCAACAAATTGTTTTATGTAACGGGTTACGTCACACGCAGCTATTTGACTGTCTACTATTGTGTCTGGAATGGATTGACAAGGATCGGTTTTCTTGTCAATAACCGATACATGGCTGGTTTTCCCGAATACAGACAGAATTTTGACATAATTTGTATGAAACTTACGTCAAATTCCTATTACTATTATAGAAATAGAACAGATGGATTGGTTGAAGGCGCCCGTTACTAGCTTTCGCAACTAAACTGAATTGTAGCGTCATCTATCGTGTTACATTGTAACTACAACGAACATATCCTGAATCGCGCTATCAACGAGGAAGTTGCATATATACAGACGTCCGAAATCAACCGTCGGGTTGTGGCCCGCCGGGCAAAACATCCGCTTGGTTGGACATCCTCCCTCTAGTAAAACGTGCAGGTGCAACTCACCTCGTTTTGTCCAGTCTCATTAACCTTAGTAAACTCAGTAACCTTAAAAAATTAGTGGTCGTAAGCACAGCTGCTACGCTGAGGTTCTCGCTTTGATTTCCAGGCCGAGCAGTGTTGAAACTAGCTGATCCGACACCTTCCCTATTTGAATCGGATATTGTTCACTATTTCATTGGTTTCAATTTTGTTTTCGCGGAACTCTATTTTAACTTTTTTTTTTCTAATATAAAAGCCTAAGTTACTCCTTATACCATCAGCTATCTGCTAATGAAAGTCCCGTTAAAATCGTTCCAGCCGTTTCAGCGATTAGCCGGAACAAACAGAAAGACAAACAAAAAAATTAAAAGGTTATTTTTTTATGGAATTACAAACAGACACTTCAATTTTATTTATATGTATAGATTCTCAGTAGCAGGTCGTAGTCTGGATTTGTGCCCGGTTAATAAATAATAATACTACATAAATAAATTATATATTCGAAAAAATTTTAGACAACGCTATCTAGTTCCAAACTAAGCTGAGCTAGTGCTATGGGTACTAGACAATTAATATATTACGTATATTATACTTTTTTTGTAAAAACTCTTCTGTTGACCATACTCAAATACTCTTTCTTTCTTTCCAGGAATGGAACCTCGATGATTTCTCTGATCATTCCACCCAAGGATCAGATCTCGCGGGTCTCCAAGATGTTGGCCGATGAATTCGGAACAGCTTCCAACATCAAATCGCGAGTCAACCGTCTGTCTGTGCTCGGCGCCATCACATCCGTACAGCACCGGCTCAAGCTATACACTAAAGGTAACATGCCATATCATGTCTCATTACTGCTCATTACCCATGTGGTAGTATAAAGAGATTTATTATTATGTATGTGTATTGAAAAAAAAATTGAAGAATATGCTGAGATGGTTTGGGCATGTCGAGAGAATGGATGAAAGGCGACTAACAAAAAGAATTTATATGGCGAATGTCAGTGGAACCGCCGAGAGGGGACGCCCTAGAAAAACTTATACCGACCTTATTGGTGAGGTTCTTCAAAAAGGTCAGGTGCGTAGTACTCGCAACCGGCGTGTATGTATGACAAGATGTATGAATGTGGTCGAAGCGAAAGAAGTATGCAAGAATCGTAGCAAGTGGCGTTCTTTAGTTTCTGCCTACCCCTATGGGAAAAAGGCGTGAGTGTATGTATGTGTATTGTGTATATATTGGTTTTTCCCTCGGCATCCCTCACTTCGCTGCCCGTCTTGACCTAGCCCTCAACTAGAGCTAGGTACACGACGGGCAGCGAAGGCGTACTGTATCGTCCGTATCCATGAGCGGGGTACGCGCTAGTGGCCCCAAAATGGGGACAAAGGGGACAGGACGAGATTTATAAAGGGGCTATTTCCGCAGCCGTCTCCTTGAGATTCGGTGGGGCCATGGGTGGTTGGTGGGATTGTTCGTAAGCCTGTCTGCTAAAGGAGATTTTCGGTTCCCAGTGTTATTGAGTTTTTCTATGAAATTCTCATTGCTTTGTGCCCGGTTAATGGCAATAGGAACATCCCTATTACAGGGGCCCTGAACATACCGTCGAAGTGTGAGTTTACAGTACACCTGTGGCAAGTCGAGTCACCAAGAGAGGTAGGGCATAGTGGGAGTAATTCCACTCAGATTGGAGCTGCCCGACTGGGGAAGTACCTCCGCCTTGCAGAAAATCGAAGTGAAATAACACTGCTTTGAGCTGTGTTGTGTTCCTTACGGTGAGCAAGGTGGCCAGTGCTCCACGAGGAAACGTTGTGTAGGCAGTGAGAGGACTTTGACCCTTATAATGCCAACCCAACTATTCACCTTTAATTTTACGCGCGAGTGAATTCCCTTGGTATTACAAGCGTCTATCGGCTACGGTAACCGCTTACCAACAGGTGGGCCGTATGCTTGTGTGCCTCGAGAGTATGGATTTATATGTGCCCGGTTTAGGCCCGCTCCCTATTTAATGGTACCAACAATAGGCTCGTCCCTATGATGATGAACTATCTCAAAACGCGAAAACGTGCATCCACACCGCAGTTTTGTGGAGCAAAGTTTCTAAATGTTAGTGGCCATGTTGCCGTGTTAGGTAAAGTTGCGTCAACAGGTTACCACCTGTTATATCGATAACATTTGTTAGTTCGTAAACATATGCTTAGCCTAGTGGTATGACCATTGGACTGCCAAGTCGAAGGTCTCGAGTTCGAACCCAAGGCACGCACCTCTGACTTTTCGAATTCATGTGCGTATTAATACCTAATTATCACTCGCTTAAACGGTGAAGGAAAACATCGTGAGGAAACCTGCATACCTTAGAGATTTTACTCGACGGTTTGTGAAGTCTGCCAACCCGCACTAGGCCAGCGTGGTGGACTATAGTCTAATCCCTCTCAATATGAGAGGAGACCGGTGCCCAGCAGTGGGACAGTATATGGGTTGATGAAGATGAAACATATGCTGTGCAACTCGCTGCTTATTGGCGGTATGGATGCGATCATTCAACAAAGAGTAACAAGCATTCGCAAAAGTTGAAGAATGTTATCGTGTTGCATTCTGTTGCTCCACTAAATGTAACTGAGGTGTGGATGCACCATTAAGGAACTTGGTCCAAAAAACACAAATAATAGTACACTAATTTAAACATTTCTCTTCCAGTGCCCCCTAATGGCTTAGTAATCTACTGCGGCACGATTGTCACTGAAGAGGGCAAGGAAAAGAAAGTGAACATCGACTTCGAGCCGTTTAAACCCATCAACACTTCTCTATACCTCTGTGATAACAAGTTCCACACTGAAGCCCTGACTGCGCTCCTAGCTGATGACAACAAGTTCGGGTTCATCGTCATGGACGGTAACGGCGCCCTGTTCGGTACACTGCAGGGTAACACTCGGGAGGTCAGTGTATTTCACACTATCCATTCACTATACATAATAATGTTCTCGATTGGAGACCGCGACTCGGCAAACGTAGTGTAAGACATCGCCGCAAAGTCGCTAGCTTGTCATTTTTTATCGGATGCATTTCGGAGACTGTGCATCATAGATCATAGATCTCCACGATCTTATACCTCTTTGCCCTTTCTACTATCGGACGACCAGAAGCACGAAAAAGCGTCATCGATTCATGGTGGACATCCCAAAAACACGAACGAAACGCTTTAAATCAAGTTTCGTCATGGCGTACCGCTGAAATGTGGAATGAGCTTCCTGAGTGGGTCTTCTCCAATAACTATAATCTGTGTGTCTTTAAATCTCGAGTGAATCGGTTTCTTCTAGGCAAGCGCGCTCCACCGTAGATCGCAGTGTCGCTTAATATCAGGCGAACTAGTGGTCAAGCGTAGGCCTATCGTGAATAAAAAAAAAAGAAAAGACGCCCTCCGGCAAGTTGGAGCGTACTCCCTTTTAAAGGCCGGCAACGCGCTTGTGACTCCTCTGGTGTTGCGGGTGTCCATGGGCGGCGAGAATCGCTAACCATCAGGCGATCCATCTGCCCGTTTGCCCCCTATTCCATTGAAGAAAAATGCGAGTGATGATTTGCGAAAGGCGGAAGGTAGAAGCTGGATGCGAAAAGCCGAGGACAGGGTGAAATGGCGCACATTAGGGGAGGCCTACGTTCAGCAGTGGACTAATATAGGCAGATGAGGATGATGATGTCGAGAAAAATCTCTAAAGTATGCAGGTTTCCTCACGATGTTTTCCTTCACCGTTTAAGCGAGTGTTAATTAATTATTAATACGCACCTGAATTCGAAAAGTCAGAGGTGCGTGCCTTGGGTTCGAAGTTGAGACATTCGACTTGGCAGTCCAATGGTCATACCACTAGGCTATCACTGCTACTGTACAAGTCTATAAAGAGCCTTCTTCATCACAGGTTCTCCACAAATTCACCGTCGACCTGCCCAAGAAGCACGGTCGTGGTGGACAGTCGGCGCTGCGTTTCGCTCGTCTGCGTATGGAGAAGCGTCACAACTATGTGCGCAAAGTGGCCGAGGTGGCGACACAGCTGTTCATCAGCGCTGACCGGCCGAACGTAGCTGGCTTGATCCTCGCCGGTTCAGCCGACTTCAAGACTGAGCTGTCGCAGTCCGATATGTTCGACCCGGTGAGTGATATTGTTTAAGTTTCGATACATCCCGACAGTCAAGGAAGAAATAGAAAGGTCGTCCGTGGCCTATAAACAAAGACTAGAACGACACAGAAACCATCTGGCTATCAAACTTATGAATATAAGTGACTGCATATTCCGGCTGAAAAGAACGCGACTAGGCTCAATCTAAACACTCCTATGAAGTGGAGAAAATAAGAGATGACACATCACAGGATGTGTACTCTCAAAAATAATGAGATTTAAATCAAATCTGATTAAAGCCAAGGGGCTGATTGCAGATGGATAAAATAATAATAAAAAAAAAGGTAAACATGACCTATCGTAAGATATCACATGGATGACCGCGGGCAGGTAGGGTTGGCTTGGAGCATTGAGGTGATAGGCGGCTCCCATACATCCCAAGGTGTACAGTCAAACGGGGTGAATAAACAAATATTTTTGGGACATTTTACACAACACCATCTAGTCCCAAACTAAGCAGAGCTTGTACTATGGGTACTAGACAATGGATACAATACTTATATACTTTTTTTTTGTAAATACATACTTATAATACATAAGAAATAGGAATGCAGGGGTGAAACTGAAACGGATTTCTTTAATTATTATAGTTTGTTGGAAACAATGCTCTAATATTATTCCTAAATTATAATAAACCATTAGAAGATCTTGTTGGCATCAAACTATAATAATTAAAGCTGCCTTTCAAATTTCTATTCACCTTGTTTGATGGTACCAAATGTACACCCACAATTCGCCGCGAACGCGAGCATATTATTATTAACCGGGTGCTGCTACTGAGAATTTAATAGAAAACCTCAATAACACTGCTAGAACTCGAAATCGAACCCAGGACCTCCAGCGTGTCTAGTAGGTCTAGTGGTCGTAAGACCGACTAGAGGTCGATTCCCTGGTCGAGAAGTGTTATTGAGCTTTTCAAATAAATTCTTAGTAGCAGTACGGAATTTTGATTTGTGTCCGGTTAATGGCAATAACCTCGCCCCCTATTACATGAGATTTTAATACCGGCGAACTGTGGTCCAGACGCCAGCAGGTCAAACTATTCAAAACTGTCATATTTTCCCAATTGAACATGAACCTTATAGTTTTGTCATAAAGTTGAAAATCTGACAAAGAAATTTGACAGATTGAGGTGACTTGATGTGGTCTCTGTGCTTTCGTAAAACTCGGCGTGATTGTATGTTTAGTGAATTTCGTTGAAGTGCCTTGTTTAAATAATTTGTATAATAATAAAAACTCCGTGCTTCTTTATCTTTGGTAACATTTTTAAGTACCATACTAAATAGTTGATACCTTTTGCAACAGCGTCTGCAAGCCAAGATCATCAAGCTAGTGGACGTGTCTTACGGCGGTGAGAACGGCTTCAACCAAGCCATCGAGCTGGCCGCGGAGTCGTTGCAGAACGTGAAGTTCATCCAAGAAAAGAAACTGATTGGCAGATACTTCGATGAGATTTCTCAGGTGAGAGCCGAGCTTATGGTCGCACTTTGGACATGAATTCATATTGTACGTACGACCGTACGATACGTTTTTTCATTAACGATTGTCATAGTATTTAGTTTGACCGCTTTTCGTGCTCTCCGAGGCACTGAGAGTGTGAACATGTGTTTAAGAACCAAATTCAGAGAATCATGGTCTGTTTATAAATTCATACATCGTAGTATTGTTTTTTTTTTTAAATCGTTGCCCCACACTAGTTTATGGTGTTTTACAAACAAACTTTCACATGCACAAACAGCCAGACCCGGAAAAACTACCTGTAGATCATACAAATATTTGTTCCTTGTGGGGATTGAACCCACAAACCGTGGCACAGAAGCCGATCGCTAAGCCGCTGCGCCAAGCGTGTCGTCAAAAATTATGTCATGTAAATAGTTTTCTTAAAAGCTAGTTTTCTTTGTTTTTTCAGGACACTGGCAAGTACTGTTTCGGTGTAGACGATACGCTGCGCGCCCTTGAGCTCGGTGCCGTCGAGACCCTTATCTGCTGGGAGAACCTCGACATCCAGAGGTGAGTTCTGAAACAGGTGTTCATGGGCAGCTTTTGAGGGTGTTGACCTTGGTCCAACAGACTTCCGCCCTCCGTGACAGTTCATGGAAGTCTGGGGTTGCTGTCCGGCCTGCGTGCGGCTCACTTGTGTGCCGCCCGACCTGGCCTCGGTAGGAAAAAAGGAAGTATCAACTCAAATTATCGACTGTGTGTTGACTTATCCTCAAAAGGTCATTACAGAATTATTTTATACTACATATTTATTTATTGATGAGGTTCTTCAAAAAGGTCAGGTACGTAGTCTTGTACTCGCAACCGGCGCGTATGTATGACAAGATGTATGAATGTGGTCGAAGCAAAATAAGTACTTATGCAAGAATCGTAGCAAGTGGCGTTCTTTAGTTTCTACCAAATCTAAAAGGCGTGAATTTATGTATTTTTTTTTTATTAATCATTTGAGTGCATTTGGCAGCACCTTACTTGATGGTAAGTGAAGATGCTGCCGAGGATGTAGCACGCAAACTGAAATGATGCCTATTCACTCACCTTGAAGGTTCCTAAATCATACGAATCGGGAAACACAGCAGCCGGCAGAGAATTCCACTCCTTGGCCGTTCGCATGATAAAGGATGAAGCAAAACGCTTCGTGCGTATGAGTGGAATATCAACTACACAGGGGTGGAATCCCTCCCTGGTCTGGACTGGTCGTCCGATGAAGCCATGGTGAGGGACTAAGCTTTGCCAGCAAATTCCAAAAGACTATGAGGATATTTATTTAAGATGGCCTATATTTTTTTCTAAGGTCCAATATATCTATATCAAAATTCATCGCAAATGGCTCAGTGGTTTAGGGTTGATAACGTAACAAACAAGAGTCGCTTTCGGTTGATAACCTTAATATGGATTTTTGATGTATTATACAAACGTTTTCAGATACGTGCTGAAGCTGCACGCCACCAACCAGGAGACCATCCTGCATCTCACTCCCGAACAAGAAAAGGATAAGTCACATTTTACTGACAAAGAGGTGATTATGAGATAGTGTAATATTGATAGGTAGTAAAGGTAGTAAAAAAATATTTATTTTTTTCCAATGACAACACTTTGCACGCCCGCGCCACCCATTAGATAAAAATAATTTAAAACATCGTGATGAAACCTGCATACCTTAGAGATTTTTCTCGACGGTTTGTGAAGTCTGCCAACCCGCGCTAGGCCAGCCTGGTAGACTATATAGGGCCTAATCCCTCTCAATATGAGAAGAGACCCGTGGCAGGCAGTAATTATTATTTTATTTTAGTGCTTGCTAACCCTTAAAATTTAATGAACCAACCTTCCGAAGCTTGAAATCCTCCATTACATTCACCACCACAACTACCACCAGGTTCTTTAAAATGTGCGTAAAGACGCTTTGCCTTCTCACGGACCACTGGTTTGGACCACTCAGGGCACCCTTTTTTGGTTGCGATCTTCGATCCATAATGACAACGCCAACAGACAGTATAGCCAACTCTCCTATATGTATGAATAAGGTTTTTGAGATGAAAAAGAGTTACCTTTTTGCGATTATCGACCCATTTACAATTTTATTAAGAGAGGTAGAGCATAGTGGGAGTAATAATTCCACTCAAATTGGAGCTGCCCGACTGGGGAAGTATCTGCTTTGAGCTGTGTTGTGTTTCATAAGGTGAGTAAGGTTGCCAGTGCTCCACAAGGAAACATTGTGTTGGCAGTGGGGGGACTTTGACCCTTATACTGCCAACCCAACTATTCCTCTTCAATACAGGGTTGGCCACGCGTAAGTGATACTCCTGGTGTTGCAAGCGTCTATAGGCTACGGTAACCGCTTACCATCAGGTGGGCCGTATGCTTGTTTGCCACCTTAGTAGAATTTACAAGTTTACAAGTTCATTGCGATATGGTTTTACCAATCTTCCATCGTCTTCCAGAGCGGCGTGGAGTTGGAGCTGGTGGAGTGCCAGCCACTGCTGGAGTGGCTCGCGAACAACTACAAATCTTTCGGCGCCACGCTCGAGATCATCACCGACAAGAGCCAGGAGGGAAGCCAGTTCGTGCGCGGCTTCGGTGGAATCGGAGGTGGGTGCATTTTGTTGTGATAAACTTTCCTTCTGCTTGCGAACAGCAATGCGATAGCAAATAACAATTATAAAATATTTGTACTGAAAAAAAGTTCAAATCAGTCGATTTATGAGTCCATAAAGTTCAAAGTTCTAAGATAAGCCTTTAAAAAATCTTTCTGACATATCGACACGTCCGCCATTTTGGTTTTTTTCGAAATCGCGGCGCATTATGAACGTCATATGTATGGGTAGAGGACACATAAACGAACAAAAAATGTCATTAACATGGTAGTACTATCTTCCAATAAACAGTAATAATAATATACCTGGAAACGATTATTTGGATTCAATCTGATGCCTATAGTCACTAATATGTCGATCTATACCTCCAAATATCTCAGTAATGTGACATTTTGCGGTATCATGTTACTGATATTTTTTGTTCGTGTATGTGTCCTCTACCTATACATACCATAATCATCGTGCGCCGCGATTTCGAAAAATAATTCAAAATGGCGGCGGGTCTGATATGATGCCAACTTCCATACAAAAAGGTTCAATCCCCTTTCTGGTGGGGATTGAGTGTCTCAATCGCCACCAGAAACTAAAGGAACTTTATACTGATACTAGTTTTTCCGCAAAACTAGTATTAGTATAGAATTTGTATAGCGTTCAGAACATTTGACGTCACATGTTCTTATAGTACGCTCTCTATCTAGCATAAAATTAAAATGCTTGTAACTACTTAATTATTTAACTATTCTTGATTTTTTTTATAATGGCTCGCCTTTTCATGGCAATATAAATAAGGAATATAATAAACCGCGTATCAAAAATACTGATTGAGCACCAAATACAGATATCGGTTAGGTTAGGTTAGAACTGTGACCACACAACAACCAGAACCAAATCTGAATGTTTTGAGTGTATATAACAATATTTTGAGATGACTTTTATATAGATGATTTATTTGATGAGCAAATTTAGTGTGCAATTCAGTATTTTTGGTGCTAATTTCGAATATTTTGATTGAAAAAAGGGGATTTACAGTTAAAGTATTAAATACCACCCTATAAATAATCAGTCAACTAGCCCATTACGTAACTGATACAATTTTATGTTACCGCCGCGATGTTACGGTAACATTTATTCAATTATGTGAAAATATATCAAATAAAAAAACATAACAACTCTCTCAAAATTAGGTCTAATAATATGGTAATAATTTTCATATTTAAAATCCTAATTTTATTATGTATTAACAACGTGCTACATGCTTTGAAATAACTACTATTTGTATATATGTATGTATTACATATTGTGCTTAGTATCTAGCAGTGATAGCCTAGTGGTATAACCATTGGACTGCCAAGGCGAAGGTCTCGAGTTCGAACCCAAGGCACGCACCTCTTGACTTTTCGAATTCATGTGCGTATTAATAATTAATTATCACTCGCTTAAACGGTGAAGGAAAACATCGTGAGGAAACCTGCATACCTTAGAGATTTTTCTCGACGGTTTGTAAAGTCTGCCAACCCGCACTAGGCCAGCGTGGTGGACTATAGCCTAATCTCTCTCAATATGAGAGGAGACCCGTGCCCAGTAGTGGGACAGTATATGGGTTGATGATGATGTATTACATGCATAACTGCCGCACTCACAGACATTCATTAATGCTAATGGACCATTAACCAATGATGATTTAAAATTTCTGGTATAAATCAACACTCATTTGTATAAGTCCCTTATATCGTATTGGTTTAAATACTGTAAAGTTGTGTGTGTGTTTGTAAATAAATAAAGAAATGTCACTGGTCTATTATCATCATCAACCCATACACTGTCCGACTACTGGGCACGGGTCTCCTCTCAGGATGAGAGAGATTAGGCTATAGTCCTCCACACTGACCTAGTGCGGGTTGGCAGACTTCACACGCCGTCGAGGACATCTCTCAGGCATGCAGGTTTTTCTCAAGATGTTTTCCTTCACCGTTGAAGCGAGTGATAATTTATTAACTAAATGATTTCGAAATTTCTGAAGTTCAAAGCCTTGGATTCGAACTCGAGACCTTTAACTTGCCTATTACTGTTTTTTTCTGGTCTATAGAACCATGTTTATAAGTAATTAACGTTAATTGATATGTCTGAGTGCGGCAGTTATACTTAATATTATTTACTAACTATATTGTATATTTCTTTTTTTACTCGCTGCTCGGACCACCTAACGCCGATGGATTTATAACACGTAAATATTAAAAAAAACAGGCATTCTTCGCTACAAAGTGGATTTTCAATCTCTACAGCTGGACGAGCCGATGGACGACGTAGACCTCGACGACTATTAAAACATAGTCGTTTCACTTATTTGAGAAAAAGACACAAAAAAAGCCATTACAATACTCGCCTAGCCTAGGATACTATGCTTGCATAACTTGTGTGAATTTTAGCGCGCACTGGGCGGTTATTTGAACGTTATTTGTCAATTTTTGTTTGATACGGTAGTACGGATCTTGCGCCTCGGCATTTTTTATCACATTTATCGACGCGGAATCGGCTGAAACTAGTCGAAAAAGCTATTAGTTGACGGCCGACACTTCTCAGTTTGGTTTTCACGAGGCCGGCCAGCGAAATGGTGGATTGACTTTTCAGTGTAGCGTATGAGACGCACTCTGCCAAAACCGATTCCATGTCGATAGCAATTGTGAGCGCAGACTAGGTGAGTCGCAGCGAAGCAACTGATTTCGATAACAATTCAAATTCAACTTTAACTACTTTTTCATACAGCTCCAAATCACACTTAATGCGGCGCGAAGATGTTTCGTTATATAAAATTTCAGTCGTATTACAAAGCTTTTAAAGTTGCTTTTTAGTTGTAAGTACTGTTGGTCGCTTCGTCGCTTTTCCTCTAATCTGCGCCTGATATTAACATAAATTTTGACTCCATTTGGGAATATAAAGATACCTATTTGGTATGGGCCTAACAAAACGATATTTTTGGTAGTAGGTAATACCATTTTCCGGTCATTTATGTAAAATCGAAAATTTTATTTAGTTAATATGGCGGACGGAAGTAAGCTACAGACATGTTTGGTGTGCCGGGACGCATTATTGCTAATAGTACTACTGTAACTAACGTAACGTTGTTTGGGGGCCCCGACTTAGGTCTCCGAAAACTTATCGACCCGGACTCGGCCCAGACCGGTCGGAAAAAGATTTATACAGGGTGTTATAAAACTAACCGTAAAGCCGAGACGAGGTTAAATGGGACCTTATAACGAGTCCATTAATAATATTTAAGAACCGTAGTAACGCCGTATAATGTACCCCAAAAAAAAGGAAAACAACAAAATTTATGAATGAAAAATAGAGAAACTATTGAAGTAGACAATTATTAGTTAAAATAGGTACGTAGGCCTTTCTGCTAAATAATCTGGTTCCCTGACATGACAGCTGACGACATTTTTGGCTTTGATAATTAATTATATTTTTTACGGGGTATTTTGTAACACGTTGTATTGACGGCTTAACGGTGAAACGACGTCTCTCGGTTCGTATCTGATAGTGATATTGATAATCGATTATCAATAATCAATTAATCTATTATTAACATCACTATGACAGCATTAAGATGACAGAAAGCAAAGGTAAATAAATCTTTAGCTTCATTCATTCATGATAATTGATTATTTGAGTGAGATAATTAAGATAATTTTACCTGTTTCGATTATCAATAATCGATTAATCGATTATCAACATCACTGATGACGTCGACCAATACGACGGGTTTCTTGGCTTTTCCGAGTGGCTTGGTGTCAAGCTCGGCCCAACCCGATTCCCCGTCGATAAGTGTGGAAGACCCGTTATTATTTTTATAATTAGCCACAATTTGATAGAGAATAACAATACTGAGACATTATAACTGTGCCCCTGTAGTACGCAAGATAAAAACGTACGCGTTACAGCGCATACGCGGTCAGAAGAGCACGGTCGTCGTGTTCTATCTCACTCACTCTCTTACTTTCTGTCATTACATAGTTATGCGATCCATGAGGATTCTCCGTACTTAAAAAAAATACGTTTCGCTCATTCTGTACCGAAGACACTCGATATCATAAATGTTCCACTGCATTTTTTTAATAACTCGAAATTTTGCAGAATAACGCTTTTAGGCGAATTTATTTGCGCCTCAACACGGGCACAGTTTGTTGTCAGTACGTACTTAATAATTTGTGAAAAGCTAACTAAAATACAATACGATACGGAAATCAAATTTGTTTGAAACGAACGGCCGGCCGGAACGCAAGTTGCAAGCGAATATACACTGTAATTGCTGTACGGTCCACTTCAATTTCCTTTACTACGTTGTAAAATGCGCTCCAAAACACGCCGGTCCGTGTAGATCGTACCTAAAGGCTTTAATGGCCCCAAATGCGTTAACAAATTGAAAAAAAAATAATTATTGGTGCCTTAACTATTAATTTACAAGAACTTATTTTGAATGGACTAAGCTCGAATGAATTATGGCCATTTTTGTGTTAAGATACAGTGTGGAGTTTTGTGAATAGCCACGGAGAGCAATAATATAATATTCCTTTATTTATGCAATATCTTAGGAAGCTAGTGATGGTATTTTTGAACTTGAGAGAGACGAATGTTAGGGATAATCTGGGATTTCATTTTCACCGTTTTTTATACATTAGTATCTGTACATAATACTGTTACTGCTGACGACGCTACAGAAACGAACAGCGTTTAAGAAAGAAAGAAAGAAATCATGCTAATAATGTAGGTACGGTCGGGGTCATAAGTGCAGTAGCAGTTTCACAAGTCTATCGCATCAAAACAAGTCGCACTTACGACCTTTTTCTTTAACAAACATTTTTCACACATATACGATCTCGTATATCGCACTCTCTCATGGTTCGATGTGAACTAATATGAAGATAACAAAACTATATTGTTATCTTTGTCTAGTATTGACCCCCACACACTGTTTAGGCCTTATCGGGACTTAATAAAAGCAGTGGACTGTATAAATAGGTATAATGCTTGCTATAGTAAATTTGGCGTTACAAAAAGAAATGCCCGTGCTGTAACGCGGCGATCAGCTGAGTGATGAGCGGAGGCACGGCGCACGCGCAGCCGGTTGCAGAACCCCGCACCCGGCGCCTGCCCCGGTGTCGTCTGTCGTCACATGATGCGCCGACACACACTATCACCTTCTCGTAGTTATATTGTTTGATGAGTAAATGTTTGCATTGAAATCACTCACACATGTGTGTATACGCGCGGTACCGTGCAAGCGAATGTGATCGTTGACATGCTACTGGACTTGTGGCCCCAGACTGTATATAAGTTGGAATATTTGCAAATTCTCCCGATACATTTTACCTTACGGCATGCAAATTGCATTTGAATTTAATAATATTATTACAAACATTACCTGCAATTATTGTTAATAGTGTTACTTAATATTAGAAAAACTACATTGACGAAGAAGAACTACTCACTTAAATATTTTTTCTGACAATTATTGTAATAGAACTGCTTTTTACGGATTTTATTTGTCCGAAATGGGAATTAAGTTTGTTAAATGTTTGTCGATTTACGTAATCGTTATTCAAAAATTATTCTAAATATAATAGAGATACCACTAGAGGTAGACCACTTTCAGCCTTATTGTTCAAATATTAAAGTTAACCTTTTTGACCGCCACGTCAATAACGAAAATGTTTTTCGGGTTCTCTATGCCAAGTAAATTCTAGTATAATAATAATACCTAGGTAAAAAAAAACAAATTGTTGTTTAGGTATTTATTTTAAACTAAAAAAAAAGTTGTATTTTTGACGCTGTACCGATTAGGAATGTCGAAGCAAAACGCTTAGTGCGGGTTTCGGGAATTTTCACCATGAAACGGTGTCGCTTTTCAGTTTGCCTGGTTGTTCAACGGTAAAAGGGAGACATCCCTACTAATATTATAAATGCGAAAGTAACTCTGTCTGTCTGTCTGTTACGCTTTCACGTCTAAATCACTGAACTGATTTTAATGAAATTTGGTACAGAGATAGAGTTGACCTTGAGAAAGAACATAGGATAGTTTTTATCTCGGACTTTTGAAGAGTTCTCTTGGAAACGTGATATAACCGAACTCGACGCGGGCGAAGCCGCGGGCGGAAAACTAGTTATGACTATAAGTCAGTACTATGTACAGATATTAAGATTAAAAAACGCTTATGAAATAGTGAAGAGTCGCCATCAAGTATATATGCAGTGTTATTGGAAATATACTAGAAACCTCATAATATTAACTTCTTTATTGAGATAAGATTACATACATGCTGCCTGAAGGTAAGCGGCAACCTAAGCCTATAGAGGCTAGCAACACCAGTGGTATCACGACCGCGTTGTAATCTTGACACCTCAGTTAAGTCACATGATAGTAATTTCACTGGCTACCATTACCTTTCAGACCGGAACACGATAATGTTTTTTTTTTCAAAACGTTGCCTACTGTATCGTTGGTGCGTTTACAAACACAAACTTTCACATACACAAACACCCAGACCCGGAACAACTACTTGTAGGTCATACAAATATTTGTTCCGTGCGGCGATCAACCTACAACCCGTTTCACAGAAGCCAATCGCTAAGCCACCGCTTGCGTCAAAAAATATGTTATATAAATATTACCTCTAGGCCAAATGTGCCGTCAAATACAAGAATTACGCACTCAAAAATAAATACAGTTTTTTTTTTGCTTCCTATAGCTCGCTTAAACTATGAAAGAATTGAAGAAACATTGTGAGGAAACCTGCAATGCCTTAGAGATTTTTCTCGACGGCGTGTGAAGTCTGCCAACACGCACTAGGCTTGTGTAGCGGACTATAGGCTAAACCTCTCTCGTTCCCAGCAGCGGGACAGTATTATGGGATGATAATGTTGTTGTTTTTGGTCAAAATCAACAACCGTTCTACGCGACAGCGGTTCCATTCCCATTATCTAGATGGTTGGCATTCCATTACTGTGCGTTTCTCTAGAAACTTTCTGCCTTGCACAACTAAACTATGGAATGAACTGTCGCCTTCAGTATTTCCGGACCATTATGACCTTCAAACCTTCAAGAAAAGAGCGTACTCCCTTTTAAAGGCCGGCAACGCGCTTGTGACTCCTCTGGTGTTGCATGTGTCCATGGGCGGCGGTAATCACTTACCACCAGGCGATCCGTTTGCTCGTTTGCCCCCTACAGTATAAAAAAGTCCAAAATTTCTTTACAATGATCGGAGTTAGTAAGAGGTTTCCAGTATATTCCTGTAATCGTCTATATTTGATGCAATAGGCTATCACAGACTTGCCAGCACCGTGGACGCCCAGTGTGCATTGTACAATTATATTCTAGTTTAATTATACTCCCATAGCCGTAGGTTATTTTCACTCGGCTTTAGTAGATTAGTTAGGTCACATTATGTAGCTTTTCATTTTTATTCATTGAATATTAAAAACATCGGGATTATTACGAAGTTTAAAACGTTCCGCAAATGTTCCAACGATCTGGTATCGTCGTGCGACGGGTTGTTAAGCTCCCTTTAATATGGTCGAGCTACACAATGACTGATGCATGCGTGCCGTCGGCTGGAATTAGCCTACTCAAAGCCGATGTGGCGCTTTCTTCAAAAGGCCGTTTCAGACATTACCCTACATTGTGAAACTCACATATTTGATATTATTATGTCTGGACTTTAAAAGAGACCATGATTCTCCGAGTTAGTTTCGGTGTTTCTTCTCAGAGGTCGTCAGTTAGGAAATGCCGGCGCCTTCTAGCATATAAAAAATCAAAGCATTGACTTGTAAAAGTGTCTTTAAAAGATCTATTTACAGAAAATAAATATCATTTCATTTCATTAACGAATGTCAATGAATCAGTCAATACCTTATGAGAAAGATAATTTCGTTAAGTGTATGCATATCCATTGCGAGTTTGATGCCTTTAAAAGGGCTTCTCTGATAATATCCCAAGATAAATTCCAATAATATTGACCGACTCTGGAATCGAGTCTCATATTCAACAGCCGGGCCGGGCCAACAACAGGCCCAGGGGCAGCTTTTTTTTTATTGAGATTTTGTTTTGTAGTTTTTCTTTTTAAATGTTTGTCAGATTTGGTTTAGTCCCTCAATAAAGATTCACACACTGTGTTAATAACTTTTTCACAGAAAAAAGGTCACATTCGCCTACTTGTAACAGCGTAATAATCCCGATTGTAGAGTTCGTAATACATACTCCGCAAACTTAAATAGAAACATACAGCAATAAAATGTAATTGAATTTATTATAAAACATAGACGGTACACATTTTGCGATGAATCCCTGAGTTATAAAGAATGCGTCTGACTTTGAAATTAAGTCTGACTTCGAAGTACAAAAACCTGTGGGGGGACTGCTAAGAATGCAACATTTACTCTCCGAAGGCTGGGAAGTACCTCTCGTTTCTGGCCGTAATTCGGTCCATGGTCGATAGCGAGTGGAGCGTGGGAAGTCGCCGCCTCTTACTGAGAGCGAGTCATGCTTGCAAAGGAGGCGGCGGAAAGGGAGAGAGAAATTTACAGGTCTCTTCTGATCCGTAGCGTAAAGCGCAGACATACCTCCGGCCTCCATAAGCTGTGGAATTCAGGGATTCCGCCGCTCGACCAGATAATGACCCCAGTAGGCGGCGCGCGTGCCTTTAGTACGCGTGGAAAGGCTTCGCTCATTGAACAGTCGGACCACAGTCTTGGCCGTGGCGAATTTCACGTACATACCCTGCCGCTTCCCCGGGTGTCGGAAGATCTATGAGGATTTCTGTACTACTAAAAAAGAGTGACACGAACACAATGAAACTAACCACCACCTCCATAAATGGGGATTAAGGGAGTCATCACAGTGCGATTGCGGAGCACCTGACCAGACCCTGTCGCATGTGGTAAACGAATGTCGGAAGTCCACAAACTCACACCAGCCGCCGCAACCTGGCTGAAAACCTTAGATATAGACATTTGATCCATGCAGGACGACTGCCATACGCAATGATGATGATGATAATGAACACAATGAAATTCAGCACGCTTCGTAGTTATGATCCGCCCGGCTAGTCACATTTGAGACCGGCTACAAACACTTAACCGTGTTCAGTCATGTTTAATGTGAGGATCGGAGCCGGAAAGGGTCATCATAATACTGCGAGCCAACTATGTTTGGTTCGGTTTCCAGTCTAACCAGATGTGGCTGAATATCAGTTTTTTACACGAAGCGACAACCCAATTTCTGGGCAATACCGATATCCTGGTTGTCAGTTTCGGCCTTTGACTACCCTAACGACTGTAACAACCGGGACCGACGGCTTTACGTGCTCTCCGAGGCACGAAGGTGTCTCGGATGTGTTTTTAATGGTCACTCCTCGACAAAATAACCTCGGCTAGTGCTGCTTAACCTGGCTGTTCAGATGATCAACGTAGTTATCACTGAGGCACAAGCCCCGTCATTGGACGATCAAGTTTGATATTTCAAAAAGTTAGTTCTAGAGCAAAACTATGAAATCCTCTTACGTGAAGGCAGATAAAAATATTCGCAAAATGTATACTCGACTATGCAGTCTATAATATTGTTATTATATATACATATTTACATTATTTACAATCTATTGTCCAGAAATATTCGCGGGCAGAAGTATTTATCTAATCTAGTGGTTTTTATACATTATATTCATATACAGTTACTTGAAGAAGTTTAACAAAACTAAAGAGGGGTAATCCCACTAGAATGTTAGTCGAAAAGTGAGATGCAAGCATTCCAAATATATTGATATAGAATAAAATATTAACTTTATTGTGCGCCATATATTAAATAGGACTTAATCACAAAATATATTATAAGATAAAACCCAGACTACAAATATATCTATATTATTATTATATCCGTTATCTTTAAAAACATCTTTACAAAATAGGATCTAATTTAAATTAAAACCTACTTTTGTCAAATCATCTAAAAATCGAAAACATAAAAAAACGTTTCCGTAGCTTAGTTAGCTAAAGCGTCTGGTGTATTTAACCGGAACCGGAACAACACAGGTTTAAACCCTGTCTGAGAACGGATTTTTATGTCGCTAAATATTAATTGTGGGCCAAAATGTAATTACGTGAGATAGGATCTAAAAAATATATCATATTTTTTTATTTAAGAATACGAAAAATCACTACAATTCTCAATCTGGAAGCGGAGAAAAATGAAAAGGATTGATTTCGTCAGATATTAAATAATCGATTACAGTTTTTGTGACTGTAATCGATAATAAAATAGCAATCAGCAAATAATTCAAAGTAATTATATTGCATAATATATTTAGCAATATAGTGTATACGTTTATTAGTTGTATTATTAAAATAAAATATCAATTAATTACTGAAATTCGATTGTAATGATTTGATATCGATTAAAATCAGACATATTTTTTATCTATGTCATTCGCATGACAGTTGATGAGTTGACTGACAACTGACAAGTTTCTGATTGCCTTCCCCTTCCGCTCACTCCCCATACTTGTTTCGTATTTTCCGATGAGTGTTGAGTGCTTTCGTGATTATTTTTCCTTTTCAACGACCACAGCTTTGTTTTTAACGGATGACTGACTTTTGCACTTCAGTAATTAGCTGTAAGTTAAACAATGTAAAGTTATTAAGCAAAGGAAAAACAATGTAACATAACCTCACTTTTACTAATCCTCTAATAACTCTGCTCTCAGATTGCCAAAAGTCACAGAATTTTCACACCATTTTAATCTCTTTACATTCTAGGCCCAAGATTGTATGCATTCATATCGGTCTCCTTTATGTTTGATAATAAAATAAAAAACATCTTGGGGGATTGACTTCGAGATGTTAGATATAACTCCATTGTTGGTACTTTTAACCCTATTTTGTGCTTTATCCTATTCTATGTATTACCCTGTTCTATATATATTACCCTATTCTATTTAAATTACCCAATTCTATATATATTACCCTATTCTATTTAAATTACCCTATACTATATGTATTGCCCTATTCTATTTAAATTACCCTATACTATATGTATTGCCCTATTCTATTTATATTACCCAATTCTACGCATTACCCTGTTACACATTACCCTCGTTTTCGACTTACATTGTATTGATGGCATTTGTATGTATTTTGTTGTGAGTGTTTCTCCCTAATTTAGTGGTACTTAATAGTAGATACGATACTAAGAAGTGTGAGATATGCTGTGAAGATTTTTTCTATTCATAATCTTTAAATTTATAAGCATCCCTTAAGCCCTGGTGTATGTACCTACATAATTATGTCTAATTAACGGACTCATAATATAGTGTGTCAATGATTTAAAAACAACATTTGGAATAGCTAAATAGAACACGAAAAAAATGAAGAAAAACAAAAAAAAACAACGCAAAAAAGAAAATACAAAAAAAACCATTATGATTTTTTTTTCATATTTTTTTTTTATGTGTAATTTAGCTTTTCAAATGTTTTTTTTAACACATTGTCCTTTTAAGATTTAATCAATAACATTGACGCCAACTAAACTAATTAATGTTAAGTTAGTATTTAGTGTACAATCCACAAAGCTGTGAATGTGGACCACGTCATAAAGCGGGCGGGGTTCTCTCAATTTATCAGTTTTACTTCCTCTCATCCCAACTATGAGTGCGACTGAATATTATTACCTATTTAACACGAAGCAATGCAACCCAATTTATAAGCAATACCGATATCCATTGTCTAGTACCTACACATAGTACGGTCGACAATACAGGCAGCTAATTAAACATCTGTGTTTTAAAGCTGCTAAACATCAAACCCTTTGACGGGTAATTATTTAAATCACAATCTATGTAAAGATGCAGATTTCGTTCGCTACCTGTATACCAATCTTTTTTGTTGACCGTACAAGCTCTGCTTAGTTTGGGACTAGATGATGCTGTGACTACAATACGTGTCAATTTTGGACATCATAATTATGTCGATCGTTTACATACACAAATCTAGTAATTGTCTCGAGAAATAATGTTCATTTTGTCCGTCGCCTCCCCGCCCGCCAGACGCATACCTACTAATCAACTGAATACGCTTAAAGCACTCAACATAAAAAATACTTTTTAATATACAAACTAGATGAATAAGTTTTGGTGTATTTAGTTACGGTTTGCTGCAGCTAGCGCCGTTCATTTGTTAAGCGATGGCACTGATAATTAGGCGATTCTGTTAGTAGAGTCATCCACAAAGCCTTTTCCCAATTATGTTGGGCTCGGCTTCTAATATACCCAGTGGCGGCTGAATATAGAAAGAGAGAAACATATTTATTTTGTCCTCACAACAACAATAAATAAAACAAAAGTAAAATACGTAGAATATATATATACAGGGTGTTACAAAACTAACCCGTAAAGCCGAGAGGAGGTTAAATGGGGCCTTATAACGAGTCCATTCACAATATTTAAGAACGGTAGTAACGCTGATAACAACCCCCAAAATAACAACATTGATGAATGAAAAATAGAAAAACGATTAAAGTAGACAATTATTAGGGAACATAGGTACGTAGGCCTTTCTGTTAAATAATCTGGTTCCTTGACATGACAGCTGACAAAATTTTTGGCTTTGATAATTAATTATAATATTTTTTACGGGGTATTTTGTAACACGTTGTATATACATATATCTAAAACTATTAAAAAGCTGTTTCGTGAAGACAAAAAGGGACGCTAACTCAGCATTTGCCACTTCATCTTGTTATATGATGCGGCGTATTCTGCTAGGGGCTTATATGAGTATCTTATACGAAACGCAACACAATTTCTAAGTACTACCGATGACGATAGACTGGTTGTTAGGCTTTTTGGGCTTCCGACTACCACTAAACGATTGTCTTAGGTGCTCTTGTTGGGAACCGACGGTTGTACGTGCTCTTCGAGGCACGGAGGGGTCTAGATGTGTTAACAATGGTCTGTCAATCCATAGCCTGGCCGCGTCAAGCGCAGCTTAACCTGGCAAATCTCTTGATCAGCGTAGATATTACATGGGACTTAAAAAAGCCCGTAGTGTAGACGTGTGTGCGTTAATTTCGAGTATTATCTGGGGTCTACTCCCTAAGCACGAAGTCCGTAGTTTCGACCTTCGTTACGGGCGTTTCCTACTCCGTATCACCTACAGACGGATGATTCGTTCGGGGCCCGAACTAAGAATGAATGACAACACAATTTGACAGATGTGTTTTTACCCTTTCGAAAAATTGAATTTGACACTTGTTTTATCGGACTCCGAAGTTAGTACCGAAGTAGGAATGAATTGCTCTTTATATAAACCTGTGTTAGGTGATTCAACAAGTGGTTATGATGCGGCATACACGTCACAGTGAATGCTAAAAAGAGATAGCACGACTTTTATCAGTGCCATCGCTAAATATGTTTAATGTACTTTTAATTTCACTTGGCTAAGGGAGATATTTATTTATGCGACATGCGTGTCTATGCTAACGCTAACGAGTAAAGTACCTATAAAGCCAGACCCATAGCCAACGCTTAGGACGTTAATTCGTCACAGGGAACATTTTTGTCGAATTTCTGGCATTGTATGACATAAGTTACCGAAGGCAAATAGGCTGGGCTTTATCCCGTAAATGAATTAGAAGTGTTAGATAGTTAGCGTAAACTTCAATTGCATAATAGCGGACCTAAGAGCTCAGCACGAATAAATTTGTCAGGAAATGAGATAAAAAAATTATGTCATTTAGAATAATACAGCACCTCCATGGAACCAACCCTGTCATCCTGGTCGCGGAGTTTACAAACATACAACCAACGAACACTTAGTTCACTCAGACTTGGTGGCAAACAATCATACGACCCACATTATGGTAAGCGGTTACCGTGGCCTATACGCTTGTAATAGGCGGTATCAATTGCGCGTTGCCGACCCTGAAAACGAAAGATGAATAGTTAAATTGGCACTATAAGGGTCAAAGTCCACTGCCAACACAACGTTTCCTCGCGGAGCACTGGCAACCTTGCACACCGTAAGGAACAACACAGCTCAAAGCAGTTCTTTTCAATTCGATTTTCTGCAAGGCGGACGGCAGCTCCAAGTTAAGTGGAATTACTCCCACTATGCCCTACCTCTCTTTATCATAACTTATTGTTACCTCTAAATTGAGTCTAATCATGTTCACCCAGTTAAGGCCGTATTGAATCTATTGGAGTTGGGCACAGGATAATAGTCTCTATGACTATGATGTTATGGCAAGAGACTATTATAAGAAAAACAAAAAAGGCAAAAGGAATAGGAACTAACTCAGTGACCGGAATACGGGAAATCCTCATGGATTAGCTCCCATCTTGCCTTCCCTTGCTGTATCATCAGTCATTTCCATGGGATTCGCCACGACCAGGATAGCAGGGCCTGTCCAGGAATGGACTGCGATAAGCTTTCAATATTCTATATCTAACAAAAAAAAAACCACATCCAAAAAGTATTCATGCTAGCTCATTTAGTGCTCAAATTTAAATAGGACCACGTTCGACCGTCGCACGAACTTACAATGCGTTAAACCCAAGAATTATAGTATATAGCTAATAGCCTGTTATCTAAAGAATGTACACATGTAATACATCAGTGCCTACTGAAAAGAGATTTAAAAAAAATGTTGCTAACCGAATTTTTCTGGACAAGTTTTTATAGCTCTCATTATAATTATATATCGTCATTATTCGTATTAGAAGAGCATATAGAGAGAGATTGGATATATTTTTGTGTTAGGTTACAAAGAAACCCGACTACGCATTTTCATATTTGGAGACGTTAGATACAGGTTGCATATAACCGGTCCTTGTGGAAGTCTATGGGGGAGGCCTTCGTGGACCTTCTTTGGCATGATGTAAAATGTTCTCCTTTGTTTTTCGTTGTATACGGTGATCCGGAAAGGGTGCCATATTGAAAGTGAAAAACAACCGCACTACGGTATGTTTTGGTAATATCAACAATCTAGTTATGTTGTTCACGCCATAAATACTCTTTTGTCAATACCTACTCTTCACAAAAGAGTATTTACTTATTTTATTTTAAAATAATATATTTTTTTGACAACTAAACAATTGAAACTAAAGATATGTAGAAAAATACGTATTAAAATTTGATAATATTATAAATAATTAATTGTTTAATTGTATACATATGTCGTTGACTATTTGCAGAGAATGAGTCATAGTGGTGACCATCATCTTCATAATTCTGATTGTGAAGAAATTTGTATTGGCACCCATTCCGAATACCCCATGTATAATTTTATTCAAAGTTTTATTGCATACATAAAATTCCTCAGTCTGAGTTTCTGAGAGTCTATGAGAGAAACGTGCTGAAATTGTCTAATTAATTAAATATGTATTAATTTTACTATTAAAAATCTTTGTGAATATATATTTTAAACTACTGAAGTATTAGTATATACAAATGACCTTATTCAAAGATCTCATTAGGAAATAGTAGTAGTCGGGTTAAGTCAACGAAATTGCCTTATAATTGTTTAAAATTTCAAAAATATTTTACGCTTATTATCCAGGTATCATATTAATTAATTTACTAAATTAGGTTCGATAAAATTAGGTGAAAAAAAAATGAGTTTCAATTCTAGAACAGTAAGGGAAAAATTCTACTGAATTATTTTAAGGGGATGTTTTTCTAAATTTTAAGGTAACGAGTGTGTTAAAGGTTGGAATGTATGCTTTTCTTATATATAAAAGAGTTTGTAATGGTACTACTGTGTTCTTTATTAATTAATTACCCTACCCTAGTACTTTACTTTAAACCAGCAATTCCAGAAGTTTTAAAGCATCAAGTCGTATGGAAAGTTCGAAACTAATAGGTAAAGTGCCAGAACCAGCCTGCAATTCCTAGTGTGGTGTACTTTAAGAATTGCTGGCTTGTTCTGGCACATTTTGTAAGAAAGAAAATTTATTCCTACAGTTACAACACAAGACACAATAACAAAAAAATTGATTCAATTCTTAAGCTAATTATCATATCAGCACTGACATTCTGATAATTCTGAAATGAGAATCAGTCTGTATAATTTAATAAATAAAACAATAACAAAGGTATAGAGCCAGCACATCAAGCTGCCACAATCTGTCAAATTTCCTTGATTGATTTTCAACTTTAACACAAAACATTAAGGTTCATTTTCGTTTGGGAAATTTGGATAGTTTTGGATAGCTTGACCTGCTGTCTGTACCATAATGAAAACAGGGTTTCGGACTTTCTCACACCTTTTGACCGCCACGTCAATAATGAAAATCCGTATTCTCTACGCCAAGCGACAAATTCTAGTATTTAATAATAGGTAAAAAAAAACATCAATTTTATATGTATATTGAACTAAAAAAAAAGTGGTATTTTTGACGTGCCATGCCATCGTTGGCGTCGGGAGCAAATTTTCATTTGATGTATATACACGTCCGTGGCTGTCAAAAGGTTAATATAACCGACTTGACAGTCTTTTTTTGGAGTGAATCTGTCAAATTACTATATCGAACACAAGACATATATAACCTCTCAATTGTCTACCTTATAAAAAGTAAGTTGTTTGGTTTGTTTTTGTGAGTATTACTATCATTCACAGTCATATTTATGTTAGTACTTAGCTTTTGCTCGCGTTTTTCTCAGCGTAGACTTTACCTGAAAGTATCTAGTTAAGTTTTTAAATTTTCTAATTTCGTGCACAATTTTTTTAATCTTTTCTTTCATAAGAACCTTCTCCTGAAAATAATTAACACAACAAAATGCGAAATTGTTCCATCCGTTCACGCGTGATGCAATGACCCAGGCAAATAGAGATTCATTTTTATATAATAATGTTACCCGCAGTAGGCTAGCGTGGTGGACTATAGCCTAATCCCTCTCAATATGAGAGGAGACCCGTGCCCAGCAGTGGGACAGTATATGGGTTGATGATGATGTTAGTACAAGTACATTGGAATGAATCATTTCACACTTATTCCTATTCTATGTTATGTTAAAGCCACGTTGATCTCGCTCTACCAATCCTTTCGGATTACTCTTAGCAAGTTTAGGCTCTATACCACAGATTCTCAAACTTATTTCGCCCACTTTGAGAACGTATTTTTCCGGAGCCCATTCAATATTTTTATTGACATCAATTCTGGATACATACTGCCACCTGAATCTTGCAAGCGCCCACAATGAGGCTTTATCGATCATTTTGAGAAAGCCTACATTTTAATTTCTGAGATTTCGTTGTTAATATTAGGCGTGAATGTAACGCGGCGACAAATTAATCTCGAGTTTATGATTAAAAAAATTATTACTCGTTAGCAAAAACAGTAAGTTGGCAGCTACAGCGAAGGATAATTTTAAATAGAAAGTAGAAGCTTAATAATTACTATTTGGCTTTGTTTTAAGTTAAACGGCTATCGAATTTATGTTACTATTAAAAAAAACTAGTAACCCAATCTAACCTAAGTAGAACTTTTTATGTTATGTTACCTACCTACTCAAACTAAAGTGCCGAACTGTTAACAAATTGTCATGTCATTATTTATAGTATAGAGGCCAGCACATCAAGCTACCACAATCTGTCAGATTTTCAACTTTAACACAAAACAATAAGGTTCATATTCAATTGGGAATGTTTGACAGATTTGGTTAGCTTGACCTGCTGGCCTGTACTTAGCCTATGATTTGAATTGACTTCAATTAACTAATATGTTCGCTACCTTAAAGGAGTGTGGGTGGTACCTTAAAGTAGGATTTTTAATATAATTCCTTGCATTTTGAAGCTCGTCTAATATAATTATTGCAATTTTTTTTATAGGTAATATAATAAACCGCGCATCAAAAATACTGATTGAGCAGCAAAATACAGATATCGGTTAGGTTAGAACTGTGACCATACAACGAACCAGAACCAAATCTGAATGATACCGAATCTGAAGACCAAGAAAGTGTATATAATAACAATGCTTTGAGGTGACTATTTTGCTGTGCAATAAGTATTTTTGCTTAGGATTGGGAATTATTTTGTTATACAAAACGTCATTTTTTTATTTGCGGTAAAATACTAGCCTTTTTAAAGTGCCTAGTTTTGTTTTTTAAGAGCAAATAGTTAGTCACCCTTTAAGTGGTTAGTCGCCTGGAAAATAATTATCCTTAATATTATATTCTTCATATTTATTTCCTTCACTTACTAACAGTTGTATACTTTTTACATGTTACATATTGTTATTTATTGTTTTTTGTTCATGCTAACACTGGATCCGAGGTAATTTTGACATGTCAAATTGATTGTGTGATGTGATATTTTTGTTTTTTGTTTGTTTTATATTGGCATGTTTATTTATTTAATATCTGATGCTCATCCAGGAGTTTAGTGAATGAAAGGCGTAAGCAAAAAAAAGTATTGTCATTTTAAACATACTATGACGATATATTTCTGACCGTTTAATGGCTATAGGCAGAAATCCAAACTTCGAGCTAATACCGAACTTCATAGGGGGCGTCCATTAATTACCTGAGGCTATTTTTCGACCACCCTCTAATCTTACGCGAGATTTTTAAATGCATTTTGTTTTAATGTAAATACTTTAACCTGTGCTTGATTGCGTTAGATTTATAAGGCGTGTTTTGTTCCAAATAATATCCTTTCTTCTTCAAGCGCCTGACATTTTTTATGTATGGATATCCCCCTAGTGGTCACCTGAAGAACTAAATTCGCTTTACAAGAACGAGGCTAACGTCTATCATTCACTGTACCACTGTGAGAGTTACTTAATATTCTTTGTAGTTTAGTTTCAATATTAATTTTACTTTAGCGAAGGAAAAATTCGACTGCTGGCAGGATTAGAACCTGTGTCTTCTGGTGTCGCGGTGGCTTAGTGGTCATAGCGTCTGGTGTATTTAACCAGAAGGAGCAGGTTCTAATCCTGCCCGGAGTCGAATATTTCGTTCGCTGATGATCTCGTTGAAACTGCCGTTATAAATGCTGTATTTTTATTTATGCCTGCATATCTGATTTCTACATGCAATGCTCGCGCAATTATTATTTTTTTACAAAAAAAATATACATATACAACGTGTTACAAAATACCCCGTAAAAATATAATTAATTATCAAAGCCAAAAATTTTGTCAGCTGTCGTGTCAGGGAACCAGATTATTTAACAGAAAGGCCTACGTAATAATTGTCTACTTTAATAGTTTTTCTATTTTTCATTCATAAATGTTGTTGTTTTCCTTTTTTTGTGGTATGTTATACAGCGTTACTACGGTTATTAAATATTGTAAATGCACTCGTTATAAGGCTCCATTTAACCTCCTTTCGGCTTTACGGGTAGTTTTGTAACACCCTATATTGTTTTTGTAAAAAAAAAACCGACACTTAAAAGTTAAGCGTCTCAATACTACTCTCACTAATGATGAACGGATTGGAGAACATTGACATATTTGTAATATAATTGTTCTTGTCCCCAGGTCTTCTCCGCTACAAGGTCGACTTCCAATCGATGCAGCTCGACGACGAGGAAATCGACAATCTATATGACATCGACGACTATTAATCGCGCGGCGGACGCACGGACGTTTCTGTCGCTACTGTGTGCCGTGTCGCACGACTGCGTTTGACGTGCGCGCTTACTTACAATATTGTTACACAGTCGCATTAATTTTTAAATGGGTCTTTTTGAGAATATTATGGAATGTATGGATATATATGAAATGCTTTTCTTACTATAATCTTGTTCCTGTCTTGGTATTTAGAACATCCAGGCGAGTTATAGCGAAGTTGACTGCCTAGGCTACGCTAAGTGAACATTTTTAATTACAAGTAATTTTTAATTGATATATTTGACAGTGTAACATATTATGTAACTCAAAGACTGACCGTTTGCAATATATATAACGTTACCGTTGCCTGTTTGTGCAACGGCCAGCACATCAAGATACCCCAATCTTCAGATTTTCAACTTTAATACAAAGTAATAAGGTTCATGTTCAATTGGGAAAATTTGACAGTTTTGGATAGCTGGCGTCTGTCAGTCTCTACCAGTGGTTTTTAAATTTAATAGTTTTGGTCTTACCACATAACCATTGTGGTGTTTATAAATATGACTGTGGTAATTCCTTAATTCACCGGTCAAGTGTCAACTTAGAATTCTAGTGACGTCACTTACGCTTGCCATTGCAATCTCATTGGTTTAAACCTATTTGACATAATTGCTACTTTCAATTTGACACGTTTTGATTGATTGCAGTAGGAACAAACGGAGGTGCTGCCATCTGTTATCAAGCAAACTCAAATAGAAAACAATTGATTCGTCACACTCGCGAGCCATGATTTCGTTGATGGTTAGAAATCAAGGATTGTAGAATCGTGCGTGGGAAAGGTGGAGGGTTATATCGGACATTACAGACTAAAGCCACTGTGTTGTTTCTGTTTTAAGTATATGGGACCCATACCTGGATCAATGCGCTTAAAGTTGGCCACATTTTATATACAATTTAAGAGGCCATCACAACGATTATTGAAGCATTTAATTTCAATAAAGACTGATTAATCAGTATAAAACCACTGGTTTGAACATTTTTTATGGATAAGACACGGCACACAATCACGACAAATCAACCCGCATTCAGAATTCTGTCGTGTCTTAGTCAAATATTAACTGAACTGAAATTCGCAGTTGCGTTTAGTCGCCAAAATCGATCGTTACACATCGTCCATTGCAATAAATTTAAGTATTTTTGTTGACGGTCGAGAACGTTTTAGTCGCATAAAACCTGCGACTAATCGTGGTATAAACGCAAGTGTGCGGCACTTACGACGCGAGTTCTGGATGCGTTTTTAAAAAAGCCAACCAAGTCGCGTATTTTTTTGTTCTCAAAATAAAAAAAAAATACTTGTATTTTATAATTATTAAAAGATATTTGAACTATGTATTAGCCAATAACGCCTGTACAGGTTTTTAAAACTATATTATTTGTTATATTGTATGATAATAAAGTGGCGGTTGGTGGTCGACGTCATTTGTATATTTTTTGTTTCCATTGTTCCCTTCCTTCATTCACCTGAAAATCCCTTTCAAAGTTCACTTTCGATTCACCCCTGCATCCATATTGACCCCGTTATCTTGTGCGATGTCAGAATAGGTCCCTATCTTAGCACTATGCTGCAGCGCTGATAGGGCCCGCTGATGAAGCCAGGGACAGTGTATAATTTAATAAATAAATCAGTAATTTAAAAAACATCCAAAATGTTCTTGTCCCTTTCCATTTTCTGTCGGTACAGTAAGAAGAATTTAAGCTATTACAATTTATAAATACTTAGATATATAATACCGAGACAGAAAAAAATTATAAGAATAATTAATACTTTGTTAATTGATTGTTATCTAATACGTAAAGACATAGAATTATATTTTTTGTTTTTGCAGCGCCCTTACAGGGTTTGATATTGATACCTACCTAATTATTATAAGTTCATAACATCTTTTAAACAGGAAAGCAATAAAGATTTTCGGAATTAAGGAAATCAGTGCAGTTCTCCATGGAAGTAACTTTATTTAGCTATGGATATTTGGCTAAACTTGACAACGAAGAATTCAAGCATAATCCTGATGATATTTTCTTTAAAATTTCAAATAATCTGCCGATAACTCTATGATCGCAAGCGTGACCGTTGTCGAGCAGTGTTCGTTGCTTATTGAAGTTTTTACATGGTACGGGGAACTGCGATAGTACAGTCAACAAAAGAGATTGGTATACAGGTAGCGAACGAAATCTGCATCTTTACACAGATTGTGATTTAAATAATTACTCGTAAAATGGTAAGATGTGCAGCTTACAAGACCTGCGTTTTGACATATTGCGTGATACATTATTACACAATCTTTAACAAAACACAGATGATTAATTAGCTGCCTGTATACTTTTTTGTCGACCGTACATCTCTGCCTAAACCTTTGGGGAATAAGGTGTGACACTATGTGTTTGGTTAGGACCAGTTTTTTTATACCACAGGTGGCAAATAATCGTACGGCCCACCTGATTGATGGTAAGCAGTTATTGTAGCCTATATTCGCTTGCAACACCAGGGATAGATATCTCGTACGCGTTGTCAACCCACTATGGTATAAAAGGATTATAAGGGTCAAAGTCCCCACCACTGCCGACGTAACTTTTTCCTCGTGGAGCACTAGCAACCTTGCTCACCGTAAGGAACACGAAACAGCTCAAAACAGTTATTTCCAGCGAAGTGGAGGTACCTATTTCCCCAATCGGGCATCTCCAATTTGAGTGGGATTACTCCCACTACGCCCTATCTCTTTACATCATCATCAACCCATATACTGTCCCACTGCTGGGCACGGGTCTCCTCTCAGATAAGGGGGATTAGGCTATTGTCCACCACGCTGGCCTAGTGCGGGTCGGCAGACTTCACACACGGTCAAGAAAAATCTCGAAGGCATGCAGGTTTCCTCACGATGTTTTCCTTCACCGTTTAAGCGAGTGATAATTAATTATTAATACGCACATGAATTCGTAAAGTCAGAGGTACGTGCTTTGGATTCGAACACGAGGCCTTTGACTTGGCAGTCCAATGGTCATGTCACTAAGCTATCACTACCTACATAAATATGTGAAGGAAAAAAATTCAATACAATATGTGAAGGAAAAAAATTCGACATGACGGGTAGGTATCGCGGTGGCTTAGTTGTCATAGCGTCTGGTGTACCGAACCAGAAGACGCAGGTTCGAATCCTGCCCGCGGTCGTATTTTTTCCTTTTCTAAATAACTAAAATCTTAGCATGGAAAATGCCAAAAATATACAAAAAGATATCACTACCTCTTTACATAATAATGGTAAATTATTCTTATGCTAACATAGTTATACTTAGATAAGCTACTGAGTAAACTGTGTTATTAGGAGAGTCCCATTTAACTCTAGACGTCAGCATATTACATCTATATGGAAGTGCTCGTGGCTAAACTAACACAATTATTCAGTATTCCCGCTAGCAATAATAATGTTTCTGAAAACAATCCGTTGTCCAGAATGTGCAGTCAATATAACGCAATATGTTCTAAGGTAGACTTGTTTTTTAACAGTTTTAATGAATTTAGAAATTCTTTGTTTAAATTGTAATTCAACACTATCGTTTAGTAACTTCTCCATATTAAATAAATGTAACCTTAACTTTCACTATTGTCACTATTGAAGCATATTAGATATTGAGCGCTGTGTACAGTAATAATTGGACTTCAGATTTATGTATAGTATATTGTCATAGCTGTGCTGAATTGTATTAGTCTGTAGTCTGTCACTGTACTTGTTAAAATAAAATAAAAATAAAATAAGCTGAGCAACCGATCTGCAAGGTTAAGCTGCGGTAAGTAGTGGACGTGTGACCATTCTTAACACATCGAGATCCCACCGTGCCTCGGAGAGCACGTAAAGCAGTCGGTCCCGATTGTCATAAGAACACCTATGACAATCGTTAGTGGTAGTCAGAAGCTCAAAAATCCTGACAAGCAGTCTATCATCAGGATGTCGGTATTGCCCAGAAATAAGAAGAAGGAGCAAGCTTATTCTTTTAAGGCCGGCAATGCACTTGCAACCCCTCTGGTGTTGTGGGTGTCAATGGGCGGCGGTGATCACTTACCTACCATCGGTCACCTGAAGGTTGCTTGCCTCCCTCTTCCATAAAAAAAAAATGGGAGGATAATGACGTCAGGGTCTCAGTACATTAGATTTCGCCGTTCAATGATTACATGGGACCTAAATCCCATACCCGGTGTGTATGTCGGAAAATTATGGAAAACAGCCTAACCTTTCGGGAATAGTATGCTTTCAAATTGTATAGATGTCGCTAGAGTCTAATAAGGTGTTGATGTTATTTTCTTCTATCTAATATAGATGTCGCTGTAAGTAGGCTTCAGAACTTAAATAAATACAGTGATACTGCCTTTGATAATTCGATACTGCAATTGCCGTATGATAACACATTCAAAGAGTATATTATTGTCTATTTATAAAGTTAATTTTTATGCTAATTTTATTTACTTTAATTCTAACCTTTTTTTTTAAAACAAATTAACTCAATATTGTAGCAAATAATTCATCTACACTTGATTTATTTCAAATTGTTCTGTCAGTGCTAAGTCCTTATATTATTTGCATGTTGTGGGTCACACACTTGTTCCTATAATTGAGGGAGTATACTGACATTATTACCGTTGTATTTTGTAAAAAATCACGTGTTGTATACATCCCTTGTTGGAGGCCCTTAATAAATAAATAATAAAGTTGGAAATACCTACTTTCAATTCACATACTTTACGAAAAGGAGAAGGGGATCGCAGACTTGCTGCCCGGAGCCTCGCAATGGTTAAGGCAGCTGCTGCCCAAGACTATGCTAGACGTCAGTCTTATAAACTTAAAGATCAAATCAAATCGGTATCAATGTTTTTGTATGCAAATACCTAGTTACCCGTTCCCGCCCTTTGGACGAGTGTTCATAAGTACATATTTGAAGAGATGCAAGTAAAAGCAACCGCCGACAATCATGTCCTTGGTCGATTCAACCGATTTTTGTTGTCGGCCGACAGCGTTCCAGACGGTCGGGGCCAACCACAGACGCAGCCTGTCGCGAGGGAGGATGCATAGCATCCATCCATCCAAATAAAAAATAGCTTAGTTGAGCCCGTTTCCACCAGTACTAAGCTCTAAGGACCAATGAATGAATATATCTAATTAATTGGTGGTTATCAAATGCATCTATAGCAACGTCTTGCACTGTGGTCTTGCGTCAACGCCCATCTCTGTTAGAAAAGCACCCTAAACCTCGCTTAGCTACGACAAGCTACTTTGCACATCTTTAGTGAAACCCAGCCTTATGATTACATAATTTTATTGTTTAATATGGTTAGTAAAGTAAGTATTGTGTAATAGTTTATGTTAATAGTTTCCTCATAAAGATTATGTACCTACAATGACACGAAGTTTGCACGCCAGCCAAAAAAAAAATTCGTCAGACATTACGTTTAAGGATAAAATAACCGAAAACGGAATACTACCAATCTATGATCTCAGTATCTTTACAATAAACCTTTTTGCCGAGCTCTGGGTCCAAAGTCCGACTTGAAAACGCAAGTAAATGAACTCTACTTTAAAATGCTTCATCATCGGCCTAGCTTTTTTTCAAGTTGTATCGAAAGCTAAATTGCTACGTCATCGTTAGGTGGTAGAACTGTGTGCTAAATTCGTCTGGGTTGTTACCACCACATTGCCAAAATATTCCACGGCTAATCAAACAATCCGCACACTAGAATTTGTTTCTTTAAAACAGAAAATTTCACATGTAACCGAAAACAAAGCCAGAGAAAACTTGTACCTACACTTAATTGGTCAATAATAATAATAATCATTTATTCAAAACACTAAGTAAGTAACTTGACAAAATATTAGTTACAAATTCATACTTGTGTTATTAATATCAACTTATGTTTCAGGCGAGGAATATGAATACTTACCTAGTACACATTGAAGACATAATAAAAAAAATCACACAATCCTATTAAGAATAACAAATTACGTATAAGTAACAATATTTTATAAAAAAATGTGCGGGAATCAAATCAGCAACCCGCAGCGCGGAAACCGATCGTTTTGACTGTAGATACCTACTCCGTAATATTCTACCATTCTTACTTAAGTATCCATCAATTCATTTCCATAAGATGAACGCAGGTAATTAGTTGAATATTATGTCACGTAATCCGGAATAAAATGTCGAATAGTTTTCAGGAAGAAACATTTAATAAGAAATAATTTTATTAAGTCATCGGGTGAAGCCGGAGACAGCATTTAGTTTATAAATTCAAAGAAAAATAGTACAAATGATGGACACGCCAATTCTGAACCAAAATGTTCCAACGACCTCCAACAGACGGAAAAATACTCAAAAGGCCGCGCAAAAACTATTGACGCAACACTAAGTCTTGTACCTGGTTAGTTTCGAAAGTTAATCTCATGCTTTTTTTATATTATATTAAGTGGTAAACAAACCTACAGCCAGCCTGACGCACTTCAGCCTTTATTTTATATTTTTTTATTTTATTTATTTAGGAAAGAAACAAACAGTCATTTACAGAATAATAATCTCATACAAATGAAATACAAAAAGACCTATAGTTCCCTTAATGTAACAAAAAAATATTTTTTTCTTTTTATAAGAGATAGGTTAGCGTATGACCACAATCTCATCTGATGATAAGTGACGATGTGGTCTAAGATGTATCACGCTTACCTAGAAGATACCTATTCACTCGTGACTTGAAGACCCCCACATTCTACACGTCAGGAAATACAGACTCAGGTAATACCTTCCCTATAAATTTTGACTCCCTTGAGTGTCGAAATGTAAAACTGTGTTTTTTAACGTTAACTTAGAAGTTTGATTTTTCACAGCTTCAAGGTACTAACTCAAGTGACTTGAGCACGTATTTGGTTTTAATTTCAACTCGATACCTCCACCTGTTCCCAAAATAAAGGGTCTTGACAGACAGACGAACAACAAAGTGATCCTAAGATGAAGGTTTCGTTTTTATTTCTTTTTGAGGTAGGTACGTTGCCCAAAAATGAGGTTGATTCGTTGTAATTCACCTTCATCGTTCTATTACGTTTTAATACCGCCATCGATTCGATCGACTTTCGATCGATTATGTAGTCTTTAGTAGAAAAACAAAATAGTTGTAAGTAGGTAATTTAGTCGCATTCAGATACCTAGGTAGCGCTTCACAGACAACCTCTTCTTATTTCAATTGAATAGTCCCATCGACTTTCACTTTAGTTTCTTTTGATTTTGTATCATTTCATAAAAAAAGCTGATATGACCATTGGATTGCCAAGTCAAATGTCTCAAGTTCGAATCCTAGGAAACCTCTAACTTTTCATACATACGTAGATGAACATAGGTATATAGTTATGACATCGTGAGGAAACCTGTATGCCTTAGAGATTTTCTCGACGGCGTGTGAAGTCTGCCAACCCGCACTAGGCTAGCGTGGTGGACTAACCTAACCTAATATTATCTCATTCTGAGAGATGGTACCACCCCATTTCAAAATATTCTTCTTCTAAGTAATAATGTGCGTTCCGGTTTGTAGGGAAATGTACCGCGCGAGTGATAACTGGTGTCGCTTATGCTTGTTTCATGTTTGACATCTTATTTCAATAAAAAAAGAATACTTCGTTGATTATTTGTTAAAAATGTGTTGTACTGAATGTCTGTCTTAATAATATAACTACAGCACATCGAGCTACCCCAATCTGTCAAATTTCTTTGATTGATTTTAAATTAAAACACAAAGTGATAAGGTTCATGTTAAATTGGGAAAATTGGACAGTTTCGGATAGCTTCACCTGCTGACATCTGTAATTTTTGGAACGTTCCTTATCGCGCGTTGTGAAAGGGGAGCTAGACGGAAAAAATTCTTACGAAAAGTTGTCACGACACTTTTTGCTTGTCAACAATATTTGAATTTCGAATTATTGAGTGAATGACAATATTTGAATTTCGCGCGTTGTGAATTGTTGAGTGTATACGGGTTTTTTTATTTTTAATTATTAAATTTTAATGAAAGGAACTTCGTTCCATCCGGGTGTCCCTTGACACCTCTCAAGTTTTTTTTTATTAACTGCCCTGACAGCATCCTTTTTGCTGGCTCCTTAGAGTCGTAGCATAAGGAAAAATATCATATGACCTTCCTAAGAATTGGGCTATCAAATTCAAAAAGATTGTTCCAAATCCGATCGGTAGTTTCACAGATTAGCGCGTTCAAACAAACAAAAATTCTTCGCCTTTATTATATTAGTATTATTCATATATTTCTTTTTGTCATTTTTCTTTTATATTTTTTGTAAGTAAATGTTGCGTTCCATAATTTGATAAGGTAGGTAAGTGGTGTTGGAAATAGGAGTATTATGTATGTACACAAAACTAAGTACGAAAAACACTTAGATTGACCAACGTCCATTTTTGTCCATGAATTGCATTACATCAAAGCAAATAAAAACTTTGGCCCTGAACCACTGCGGGAAGACAAAATCAATAATAATCTTAAGTACCTACTTAGTTTTTTAATTTATTAAATTATACAGAATGTCCCTGGCCTCATCAGCGGGCCCTCGGCAACGCGCAAATGATACCCCTGGCGTTACAAGCGTCTATAGGTTACGGTAACCGCTTACCATCAGGTGGGCCGTATGCTTGTTTGCCACCACCGAAAAGGAGAAACGGTTATTAATAAATAATAAATTTTCTTTCTTTACTTGGTAAAGCGATATCAGTATATTTCTTTTTAACCTTTTTTTAGAACGGTTACGCTAGAAGTTTTAGGTTTTATTCCTAGTTTGTTGCGCCTCTTTTTCTTCCCAGCTACTAAAACACTACGAGGCCGTAAGGGCGGGCGTTTTGGGGGCTATCTTAAATATAAGGACGTTAAAAAAGTACTAAGTACGTACCTAGTAGTCTATCATGAATAAATTATTTTGACTTTGACTTTAATGAAAAAAAAAAATAACGTGACATAATCACATAAGCTTGAGCTATAGGGCCGGTCGTACAAGTAAGTAGTGTCTTTGGATCCAACTATGAAAGTTTCAGTAGCGGCTTTGAGTTTGGATTTGCTGCCTATTACATCGATGGATCGATGGATCGCATTGCGACACGATGGACAGGCGATTTGAAGAAGGTTGATGACAGCGGATGGTTGCGGGCTGCCCAAGACCGGAATGGTTGGCGCTCTTTGGGGGAGGCCTACGTTCAGCAGTGGATGGCAATAGGCTCATATGATGATAAGTAATGAAATAGGATCTAAAAATCAACAGTGAACTGTGGATTTCTTCCGGAGAATATAGCCTTTTTTTTTTCATACAAGCATACGGCGGTAAGCGGTTACCATAGCCTATAGACGCTTACAACACTATTTAAAGTATCACTTGCACGTTGGCGACCCTATAAAACGAAAGTCCTCTTTCGTTTTACAGGATCGGCATAATGGGAGTAATCCAATCAAATTGCAGCGGTCAGACTGGAGAAGTACCCAACTATTCCTATAGTTGAAGAAATGAGAACTATTTCTATAGTTAGGTTGGCAGTATAAGGGTCAAAGTCCCCCCTCTGCCGACACAACGTTTCCTCGCGGAGCACCAACCTTGCTTACCGTTAGGAACGCAACACAGCTCAACCAATGTTATATCACTAAGTTTTTCTGTAAGGAGGAGGTACTTCTCCAGTCGGACAGCTCCAATTTGAATGGGATTACTCCCTCTATGTCTTACCCGTCTTTAAAAATATAATATAAAAAAACCAGGGTATCTTACATCTTATCCGATTCCTCCAATCAACCGTCTTCATTTTCCTGTGACCAAGCCATTAAACCTAAATATAGAACAAACAGCGACAAAATATCTAAATAACTAAACATCAAAGTACGGGCATTTTTTATCAAAAAATATTTTACTATATAAAATATTTAAAGAAGGCCCGTTCCAAACAATACATGAGATGTAGGCCATGAAGACACTCCGTAAGTACCTATATTAAATACCTTTAACAAAAACAATTGGTGGTGACGGGAATTTATAAATACTGTACATTTACACAATCCTTAACATTGATAATTAATTTAATTAAATTAAAGTCTAATCTCTCTCATTGATCTGAGAGGAGACCCATGCTCAGCAGTGGGGCAGTATATGGGTTGACAATGATGATGACGATAGTCCACCACGCTGGCCTAGTGTGGGTTGGTAGACTTCACACACCGTCGAGAAAAGTCTCTAAGGCATGCAGGTTTCCTCACAATATTTTCCTGCACCGTTTAAGCGAGTGATAATTATTAATTATGCACATGAATTTGAAAGGCAGAGAAGGATGTAATTATTTTACCCATAGAAAACCAAATTATTTGTGAGTTTAGGCATAGGCTATATTTATGTAAGTATAATAGATGCATGTCATTAGGTAGTACATTGCACCCGAGCTATGCCGGGGCGGGGTGCTAGTGTAAATATTCATGTACTTATATTGATTCGACATAAAAGCGTTTTAGTTTCGAAGTGTAAGTAACTCTATAGTTAGGATAATATCTATGTTATGTAATGTCTATGGTTAGTAATTTTGTAATGTCACATTTTATATAATAAAAAAGTTAACCTTCTGTCAATTTATTTCATTGATGTCAAATAACAAACAAAAAATCAACAGGTTTTTTATCAATAAATGTTTTTATTCGTGTTTTTTGGAGCTCGGTAGGTATTTTATACCGTTGTGTGATGTAAGCGGGCCAAAATTAGAAAGCCACCATTTTCTGGTGCTATTTTTAGCTCGCCGTTCATTTATAAGCAATTTTTGTAAACTCGTCGAGACAAAACCGGTTCATTATTTTGAACTTCATACTTACTTATATAATTTCTTGAATTGTTATGGTGTGTGGAGTATCAATTACTGTTTAAAAGTAGGTTTTTTGTTCAATGTAAATTTATGTACAGTCGACAATAGAGTTAGGTGCACAGGCAGCTGACATCTGTCACAGTTGTGGCGAATATCATGAATTCCATGATGTTGACATATAGGGTTAGAGAAGGCAAGTGCCGTTTTTAGTCGGTAGGAGACCCTGCCACGTCCCCAGGTGGTTTTGTTGGATGATCCATGAGGATTTTCCGTACGATAAAAATAATAAAAACCGAAAGCCAAAGAGTTTGGTATGTAGGTAGGTAAAATCTGTGTTTTGACACATACAGCGGAACACAATACCTACACAAACTTTGTCAAAATGCAGACGTCATTAGCTGCTAGTATAACTTTTTTGTCGATTGTACCTACAGTCAGCAACATAAGTCGCTGAACATTTTAAAAAGATTATAACACCCAAACTTTTCATTAAATTTTAATCAAGATAAAGCATGCAGAAACTAGAACTGCCTGCTCGGGTCAGTAACTCCTGTACAATAAAGACGTTTGCGTTTTGAAAATTACGTAGTATTCAGCTTCTTTCGTTGCTCACTGTACATACATGTGAATCAATATTCAAATTTAAGGCAACGTTTAAGCTGTGATTTAGCTGCGTTCGTTGTCACGACGTGACGTTACGTTTGTCACATAAGTAATTTTGTTAGTCGAATTGACCTCCAATATGGGTTACCATCTTAAATAAAGTTGTTTACGTATGAAACTGACTTACGGCCGTTTTCAATATCAAATCCGTCGGTAGATTAGCTTACTAGAGATAGGTTTTTGACATTACTTGTATGGACGTTATGTCAAAATCCTATCCATAGTAAGGAAATCTACTGATAGATTCGTTATTGAAACTGGCCATTAGTTGCTGATTAGTAAGTAGTGATAACATAGTGATATGCCCATTGGAATGCCAAATTATAAGGTCTGGAATTCGAATCCATAGCTCGCATCTCTATCTTTTCGGGATTATCTGCGTATTATGTGACAATTAATTAATTAATACTCGGTTTAATCGGTGAGTTTAGCCCCAGTAAAGTAGAGAGCATTTTGATAAGATTCTAGGTCTCCACGTGCCGGCTGTGACCTGAAAGAAATGTTCATTGTCCCAATTTCTTTTTAAAAACAACGAATTAAGTAGGTACAGTTTCGTTTTTTAGGGTTCCGTACCTCAAAAAGAAAAAACGGTACCCTTATTGGATCACTTTGTTGTCCGTCCGTCTGTCTAGTTTACTTATATCAAATAGTCAGCTCTACTGTCCCTTGGATAAAATCAAAACTTCTAAGACAACGCAATCAAAAAGATACAGCCGTTTATGCTGCAAATTTCCGCAAATTTTCGAAACACGCAAGGGAATCAAATCCTACAGGGTACTTCCCGTGAACTCAGAATCTTTAAATTAGGTACGAAGCAACGTCTTATAGCACAGATAAAGGAAAAATTCCGAAAACCGTAAATTTTTAGTTACATCATATAATAAAAATATTTTTAATAATTTTACAGTTACTACCCCTTTCCTCATGAACGCGTGGAGGTAATTAATTAGTTAATTTAATAATTAAAATTCATATCCAATACTGAGGTCTATAATACCTTTAAGCTGTAACAAAATCAAACTTTTATGTCAACGCAATCAAATACGTACAGGTTTGTACGGAACCCTCGGTGCGCAAGTCCAACTCGCACTCGGCCGGTATTTTTTTATCTTAGGTATATGTATAATATCAATAACGCCAATGACTTCTTTTTTAAAGTGAAAAAACAACAGACTTCCTATTGATTTCTGACATTTACGCGAATATTATACATTGAAATAAAACTACTTTTTACGGATTTTGGAATTTGTACTGTAATGGACGCTGTAAAGGGTCCGAAACGTCGGGATTAATAATATCGATATACGCGATAAAATCCGTAAAAAGTAGTTTTATTTCAACAGACTTCCTACTAAACTTACTAATATTATAAATGTTAAAGTTTGTGAGGATGGATGGATGGATGGATGGATATTTGTTAGTTTTAAGTATGGGACACAAGGACACGGGGACAGACAAGTAAAACAAGCGCTGGCTAGAGACGCACTAACGTTTATTCGTCGTAGGTACATGGAGGGGCAGTGCGCGGGCGGCGCGGCGCCGCGCAAGCGCGTTGGTACAGTGTAGAACATTTACCTACTCTTTAATATACAACAGTTAGGTACTCTTTCGCACTAAAATTACTGAACGGATTTTAATGAAACTTTACAGTATTATTATTTATACATCAGAATAAAATAAAGGCTATAATTTATAACGATTTTGATTTAATTAACCAAATTACAATGATAATTAAAAGTAACTTTACCACGCGGACGAAGTTGCGGTCGAGTAGTGTTTTTTTCTATGAAAATTTCAGTACACCTCACATACACCCCTTACTCACATACAATACATAAAACACTCATCTTGCTCACTCCCAAACACGTAGGTACAAGGCTATATAACACGTCCAGGTGAAGGAGGCCAGGAAACCCATGACAAGTCTTCAACTTAGTATGGCTTAATAGTTTGAATTAGTATTGTAATCTTGTAAAACACTTTTTTTTTATGGGATAGGGGGCAAACGAGAAGACAGATCACCTGATGGTAAGCGATTTCCGCCGCCCATGGACACCCGCAACACCAGAGGAGTCACAAGTGAGTTGGCGGCCTTTAAAAGGGAATATGATAGTATAGTATGAGCTTGTATCATCATCATCAACCCATATACTGTCCCACTGCTGGGCACGGGTCTCCTCTCAAATTGAGTGGGATTAGGCTATAGTCCACCACGCTGGCCTAGTGCGGGTTGGCAGACTTCACAAACCGTCGAGAAAAATCTCTAAGGTATGCAGGTGCAAGCCTTGGGTTCGAACTCGAGACCTTCGACTTGGGAGTCCAATGGTTATGACCATTGGACTCCCAATCTAATGCTCCCAATCCCATTAGGCTATCACGGCTGATATGGGAGAAAAAAAAAGTAGCATTGGGGAGTTTAGATTTGTGCACGGTTAATGGCAATAGGGCGCACCCGTCGATGAACTATAACTGTACCTACATTAGTAGCTCTACCTAACCCTTTGGGGAATACAGGCGTGATTATCTTGTTACTAAGTACAAAAAAAAAATACACATAATTTGTTCTTGGATATTCATTAACAACTTCTACTGATTTTGCTCTGACCTCCAACCCTTAGAAAAACTAATTTACTTAGATACGCAATAAGTATTATCATTCTTCGTAGAAGTCATACCTACCTAACAAATTTATTATTAAAAAAAATGATAGCCGCTGATGGTAAATCCGATTAGAAACAAAGCAACTCAAAATTTCAAGTATTTCACTAAGTTTATAAAAGAAATTTAAATTTCGAATGACATTGAAAAATTGCTAAATTATATTTTTTATTTCCAGAAATTTAATGTTGCTTACTAAAATATCTAAAATATAAAATTCAAATATAAAGAGGTTAGAGTTATAAAAAATGAGTTCGTTAATCATAGAGCGAAGTCAAAAAGTTGAAAAAGTTAATTCCAATTTTATAAAACTTGTTCGATTGACGTAGGTTGGGTTCAAAATAAGTATTAAGAACTGGTCTAACTACGTCAATACATTTCACGCCTTTTAATTCTATAAAACACCAGTCCCACGAGCGCGGAGTCGGTGCGATGCATCGCGAATTCGCGACTTACACTTTAATACCTATACTATTAAATTAATAGTATATTTAATTCTATCTCCATTATATAAAAACCAACCAATTGCGAGTCGTACTCGCGCACCGAGGGTTTCGTACAAACCTGAGTGCAATTATTAAAATTATAGACTAAATTTAAATGATTAATATTTTTATTTAAATGATATAACTAAAAATGTATGCTTTTCGCAATTTTTCCTTTATCTGTGCTATAAAACGTTGCTTCGTACCAAATTCCTAGATTCTGAGTAGGTAGGTTTTGATTCCCTTGCGAGTGTCGAAAATTTGCGGCATAAACGGCTGTATCTTTTGATAGCGTTGGCTTAGAAGTTTGATTTTTTCACAGCCGCAAGGGACACTAATCACAGTAGACCTGAGTATTTGATATGAATTTCAGCTTGATTGAATTAATTGAATTTGAATTAATTTTACCCTGTTTCTCAGAACAAGAACGGAACGCGTGGAGGCCCACGGGTTCCGTTCTTGATATATATTCTGGATGAGTACTGCGCATGATGTTAGGTCCTAAGTAACAAGGAATTTTGTAAAACCCCATAACACTGCTCACCCCGGGTAAGAAACTCTGCATCCTCGCATGCGACTACTTGACTGATGAGGCAGTTAAGGTCAAAGCGAGTTTATTTATATAAATAGGGTAAGTATACCTTTATTTTTCACTTGGGCAACACCTGAGGCCATGATAGGTAAGTACTTAATAAATATGACGCATTTTTTATATTTGTAATCTTATTGTAATTTAATTAATCAAATTCTTGTAAGCAACTTTGCATTAAATTCATATAAATTTTATTTAATATTGTCAAATACTTAATTTGATAATGAGTACAAAATAAATTTGAATTAAGTAAGTATAGATACTTTTTTCGTCGAAGAAAAACGATGAATAAACGCCTCGAGGCATTTAAAAGCTTAAAATTTTACTTACAAAATGTTATGAATTTAAGAAGATGGCTCCATGACTCAACATGACGTGAAGTAAGTAGGTAGGTAAGTACCTAAGTATCGAATAAATGAATTAAAATGATGGGATGATAGGTAATATATTTCTACAAGATTTTGATACAATTCTAAGTCAATATATATGTATACTTATTTAGTTTTTTACACGTTTCTGCCCAGCTGCCCTGCCAAACTCGCGAGTGCGGTTCGAACTCTTGACCTTTTTTTGCTCATTAGTCATCGCTTGCATCCTTATGCTATTACTGCATTATTTCTCGTTAGCGATGTCTATCCCACAGCTGGGCAAAGGCCCCAAGTCCTTTCAGGTAGGTACTTTCCTACTCTTTTCCTGTGCCGGGTCGAAACAACCGCGATAATGCAAAAATAATTATTATTGTATTACGTAAGGGATTATATGTATATTGTCTGTTGACAAAAGTGCTAAAAAATATGACTTTTATATTATTGTCTATGGTATGAACAGACTACTTTCACTAAGGTTTTCAATTTTATTACTTACACTGTAGTGTGAAAAATATATCCGGCAAGCACAAATCCCAATAAAATAGAACTCAATGTTTCTACATTGACATAATTACAATAATTAGTAAAGAACCTAAGCGTTCAAACTATTTGTGTTGTTAAGTAATTTTTAACGGAAAGATTTAGATAAATTAGATCAATTACTGTTTTTATGTGTTAGAATTATGTTAATTTCCTGGTTTCTTAGGCAAAAATATAAAAATCCCATGTAGTTTATTGTTCCAGCTCAAATTTAAAAAAAAAACAATACATCACATTAATCTAAAACCAACATTAGAAAACAAATTAAAATGGCAACTCGCCGCTACGTGTCAAGGCAAAAGAAAAAAATATGTCTTGATGTATCGAGGACAGCGGGCGGGTTGTGTAAAATAACTTTTATGACGTTAAGGTAGAGATTATATTTGCTGGGCAAAGGGCACAGTCTGTAAATAGTTTTGCTATTACGCGTTGGGCTTGTGGCTTCAAAATGAGCGGGAAAAAGGGCGGTTTTAATTTTAGATATTATTTACTAGTTAAATTTACTTTCAATTGTTTCATATTTTCAAAACTTTGTTTAACCTATCAAACTAATAAATAATAAACTATATGAAACTAGGGTTGGAGTATACGTAACGGGGCACTGAGGAAAAAAGTATTTTTTTTTTTTTATAAATTGTTTATTTTCTCGATTATATCGTATAGAACACCTAAAATTAAGGCGAAAAGCATCTGGGTGATGTTTGTCTCCGACCAACCGTTTGTCGTAAAAGCGATGTCGAAGGGATTAATAATAATAATAATAAATTAATTTGCAGATGACAGAGCTACACGACCGAAACCAGCCGTACCGGCTTGGCAGTGCAGGATCGAGCGTCGTATTGGTGGGGCCAGAGCACTCATCGGCAAACTAATTTGTTTCAGGGAGGGAAATACTCGTCCAAGAGTGATGCGCTTTGTGAGACGGGCATTTTCGGGGACTGATGTCAGCCCCCGAGACTATATATCCCGTGTCACAGAGCGCATCGACTTCCTGAAACAAAAAGTGTTTGCATGGGCAAATCGTATTCGTAGGTACAGGCGGAGAGTGGAGCGATACACCCAGAATCGTACATTCCAAAGTAATGAAAGGTGGGTTTATCGGGCTTGGGAGCGACCCCACCAAGGTGTGACTGATACGTGCCTGCCGGATGATGACGCTATGTATTCATTCTGGCGCAGCATCTGGTCGGTGCCTGTCAGTCACACCGAAGGTGAATGGACTCGGGAGGTCGAACGAGCGTGCGATCCAATACAAGAAATGGGGGCTATCACGATCAGCCCCCAAGATGTAGCCCGTGCAGTCCGTCCGTTGCCAAACTGGAAATCTCCAGGGCCGGACGGGCTGCACAACTTCTGGATTAAGTGGCTACAAAGGTCGCACGCTCGTTTGGCATCTCAGTACCAGGCAGCTTTGGAGTCTGGTTTGCTACCCAAGTTCCTTACAACAGGAATAACCCACCTGCTCCACAAGTCTGGTAGCACCGCGGATCCCAAAAATTATAGACCTATTACATGTTTACCAACGGTCTATAAGGTTCTTACATCCATCTTGAGAGTTAAAATTAATAAACACATCGACAATAACTCCATCATGTCGGTCTCTCAGAATGGATGTAGGAACGGGTCCCGCGGTACTAAGGAGCTACTCCTTATAGATATGGCCATTAGCCAACAGGTTCGGCGTTCCCGAAAGGATCTGTCGACATGTTGGATAGATTATAAGAAGGCCTATGACTCGGTGCCACATACATGGCTCATGAGGGTGCTAGAATTGTATAAAATAGATATAACTCTACGCACCTTCCTGATGTCGTGTATGAGGCAATGGAGCACAGTCCTTCGCTATCCAGGATGTCGAAATACCCAGAGGAATAGCGAACCTGTAAGGATCGAGCGAGGTATATTTCAGGGCGATAGTTTGAGTCCGCTTTGGTTTTGCCTAGCCCTGAATCCTCTAAGCATGCTGCTGGAGAATTCAGGGCTGGGCTATCGGTTGAAGAGAGGGGGTCAGGTTATATCTCACCTCCTTTACATGGATGACCTGAAGCTCTTTGCCCCCAGCAGTCTTCGGCTGATGGAGCTATTGAAGGTTACTGAAACTTTTAGTAGCGCCATCAGAATGGAGTTTGGTGTGGACAAATGTGCGGTCATGCATGTAAAGCGAGGGGAGATTGTGGAATCCGTAGGAGTTCAACTCGCGGATTCCATAAACCTGAGATCTCTCTCTTCAAACGAAACCTACAAGTACTTGGGTATGTCAGAAGCGTTAGGTATCAGCACAACTGACATGAAGCAATCGTTGAGGGAACGTTTCTTTGGCCGCCTGAAGAAGGTATTAAATAGCCTTCTTTCGGGCGGAAACAAGGTGCGCGCGTTCAACGGTTGGGTCATGCCGGTATTGATGTACTCTTTTGGCATACTCAAATGGACTCAAACGGAACTTGACGCCCTGGATAGGCGGGCCCGTACACTGCTGACTGCATATCGAATGCATCACCCACGATCGTCTGTCATGAGATTGTATATCCCGCGGAAGTGTGGAGGCCGAGGCTTTTTAAATGCCAAAAACCTTCACAACCGCGAGATATGCAATCTCAGGGAATATTTTCTACACGCCGACGTGGGAATGCATCGAGATGTAGTAGCAGTGGACAAGGGACTCACCCCGCTCTCCTTGGCGAATGAGAACTGGCGCAAGCCTGTAGTGCTTGATACTAACGACCGCAGGAAGGTATGGCAGAGTAAGGAGCTCCACGGACGCTTTTTCCGGACCCTTCATGGGCCCGATGTAGACCAAGCAGCGTCCGTAGCCTGGCTACGTTTCGGTGACCTCTTTGGAGAAACCGAAGGTTTTGTCTGTGCAATTATGGACGAAGTTATCATGACGAATAACTACCGGAGATTTATTGTGAAGGATGGCACGGTTGACATCTGTCGGGCATGTCACCGCCCGGGTGAATCGATCCGCCACATTATCTCTGGTTGTTCTCGTCTAGCTAACGAAGAGTACTTGCATAGGCACAACCTTGTAGCCAGAATTATCCATCAGCAACTTGCTCTAAAATACACTCTTGTGGCATCGGAGGTACCGTACTACAGGTATGTGCCCGACCCAGTTCTCGAAAATGGCAGTATCACATTGTACTGGGATCGGTCCATCATCACTGACAGGACTATTGTAGCCAATAAGCCTGATATTGTGGTGGTGGACCGAATCGAGAGGCGTGCAATGATTGTTGACATTACCGTCCCGCATGACGGGAACCTCGTGAAAGCCGAGAAAGATAAGCAAATCAAGTATCTTGACTTGGCTCGCGAGGTTGTCGACATGTGGGATGTGGACACAGCGATCATTGTACCGATAGTCGTGTCAGCCAATGGCTTAATAGCCACGAGCCTCGATCTACATCTTAGGAGGCTCTCGTTAGGCGGCTGGGTCAAGGGCTTGATCCAGAAAGCAGTACTGCTGGACACGGCTCGTATTGTTAGGAGGTTCCTCTCTCTGGAGCCCTGACCGCCGGTAGCTTGGACCCTGTTCCCGATACCGGTGGGCCTCTATTTTTATATTTTTAAATGTTTTTGTTTTATAATTTATTTTATAAAAATATTTAAAAATGTAAATAATAAGAAAACTGATAAATAAAGGAAATAATAATAATAAAATTTATTGCTTCAAGAATAAAACAGATATATAACCATTACGTAGAGGTATTACAGAGTAATCTTATAAACAATTGGTTTACAAAACTGATAAACCCTGCCTCTTAAACTAGGGTATCCTGTATCTTAAGAGACAGTGTTCGGCTAAAGATTATTACATTTTAGTTTTACAACAAGCAGAGTGTGTCGATCTACCTTTAAGTTTATAGATGCTTACAGGTTAAAACTGGTTTAATGGATTAGTATGTAAAAATAAAAAAAAAAGAATTGTAGCCATGCAGTAAGCGTTTGTGTGTGTATGTGTGTGTGTATGTGTATGTGTGTGTGTGGGTGTGTGTATGTGTGCGTGTGTGTGTTTGTTAGTAGTATATTTGGGCGTGTGTATGCGAGTGCGTGTGTTTGTGCATTTAGGTATTTTGGGAGATTTAAGATGAAATTTATGCGATGAATGTAAGTAAAGATTCTGTTTTTGAATAATCCTGTTGAAGAAGCCAGTTTGTTAATTTCGATTTAAGTTCATTCTTATTAAGGTCTATTATGTTTAGTATTTTATGAATTTTTTTGTAGATGTATGTACTTAGTATATAATACTGGTGTTTAGCAAAAACTGTTTTGTGACTGGTACCCAGTGGAACATTGGTGCGCTTGTTAGGATTAGAACGGGGGACAGAACGATGTCTTCTGAGAATGGATTGAAGCACATAAAGTTGCCGAACTGTTAGAACCCTACAGTCCAAATAAAGTTGAGAAGTAGGATAGCGGTATGGCTTACGAGTCATTACCTTGAGGATGGCTCGCTGAGCTCTTTCAATTCTCAGGAAGTTGGTTTTTGTTGCACCTCCCCAAACAACAATGCAATAGCTGAGGATCGATTGGCACAAGGCGAAATAAACCATCCTTAATGTATCTAGGTCAGCGGCGCTTCTAAGGGATTTAAAAGTGTGGATGAGCCTCAAGGTCCTGGTAATAAGAACATTAATTTGTTTGTCCCATCGCAAGCCTGCATCAATTTGTACACCCAGATACCTCACATCCTCAGATCTCGTAAGCTTCGAGCAAGGGCAAGAAGTTGATAGTTGTGGGCATGTATGAGCTATAATTGAAAAAGTGTGATCTGGCAGATTGTTTTGCCGTAAAGCGAAGGGAATGTAGCAGGTTTTTTTAAGATTTATGGTTAATAGATTTGAATTCAACCATTTTGTTATCTTAGCTAATGCTAACTCTGCGCTATTTTTGACACTATCCCAACTAGGTCCGTTAACAATAATTGCCGTGTCGTCGGCGTAGGCGTAAATCTTGGCGTTTGTGAGGGTCATATTACATAGGTCATTTACATAAATTTGAAATAAAATTGGGCCCAAGATGCTTCCCTGGGGAACGCCGTAATATACTGGTTCCTCATCACTTAGGTGCTCCTCAGCCTTTACTCGTTGGGTACGGTTCTGAAGGTAATTTTTAAAAATTTCCAGGGTTATACCACGGATCCCCACCAGCTCCAACTTTGAAATGAGTATCGGAACAGAAACTGTGTCAAATGCCTTAGAAAGGTCCAAGAATATACCTAGACATTTGGTTTTACTATCAAGATTCTCAGCAACTACCTGCGTCAGATCTAATACTGCATCATCCGTTGATACACCCGAACGAAAACCGTATTGATTGTCTGCAATAATATGGTATCTATCCAAGAATTTCCTCAGTCGATTGTAAAGGACCCTCTCAAAGACTTTCGAAAGTGCAGTTAATACAGAGATGGGTCTGTAGTTGTTGACACAGTTTCTGTTCCCCCCCTTGTGAATTGGATGAACTAAGGCTCTCTTCAGTGCATCCGGAAAAATACCCTTTTGGAGACATATATTAATGATATGCGTTAAAGGTGGGACTAATATAGAACGAGATTGTTTCAATATTTTGGGTGAGATTCCGTCCCATCCAATCGCACAATCATCGCGTAGTTGGAGTATAAGGGACTCAACTTCAGTCTCATCTACCTCAAGCAAAACGAGAGAGGTGGATGGCGGTAAACGGGGATTTTTTTCGGTCATAGTGGTAGGACTGCCATCGAAAGTTAAGGGTGTATTGGTTTGCGATAAGATTTTATCCGCCAAGTTTTTACCTACATTGCTAAAAAAGTTACAAACACTATTTAAAGAGGATTTGGGGTTGTCTTTCATTTTTAATAATTCAATTGGGCTAGATTTTAGTTTATGACTGTTGGTTATTTCTTTAATGGTTTTCCAGAGGGCTCTTGGGTTATTTTTTGCTTTCTCAAGCTCATTTTTCTCGTATGCTATTCTAAGTTTTCGAAGTAAACCATTACAAAAATTTCGATAGCGAGTGTAGGTTAATTTAAGGATTAGATTGTCAGGTGCATTTCTTGATTTAACGTGTAGTTTATCTCGGTTTTTAATACATTTTAAAAGCCCTGGTGTCATCCAAGGCTTTATAATTTTTAGTTTTCTAGGTGTTTTAGTTTCTACAGAATGTTTAGCGATAGTTGTTCGTACTATGGATATAAATGTGTTCATTAACAGATTAGGCTCGAGGATGTTATAAAGGAGCGAGAAGTCTGTGGTTTCTAGCTCTATCTTTAATGCGTCGCAATTTACTCGAGTGGAAAATTGGTAAGTTTTGGGTCTGTGATTAGTGTTTTCAATTGCCAGGACTAGTGGTCTGTGATCAGTTATGTGTGACTCCAGAACCAGGGTGGTGACAGGTAAGTTACTTTTCACAAGCGAGTGGTCAAGGCAATTGGCAAGACGCGTGGGAAACAGGTGAGTTGGAATCAGCCCATGGGATAGGTTTAGGGTTAAATATTCTAAGCTGCGATCGCTTCTACAATTTGATTTTATATCGATATTTAAATCACCAATCAGGACAGTATTTTGCCAGGTGGAGAGTTTTGTATTATAAAGGCGTCAGGGACTAAGAAAACATTTTTTTTTTTTGTTTTTCTCAAATTGTTGTTGTTGTGATTCTATCGTATATAACACCTAAAAATAAGGCGAAAAGCATCTGGGTGATTTTTGTCTCCGACCAACAGTTTGTCGTGAAAACGATGTCGAAGGCGAAGGGATCGGTTACAAAATGCACCTGTAACTGTTCCTGTAACTGTAGTACTAAGAAAAATTTAGGATACAAGAGCGAGCGTAGCGAGCTCGGAACTTCGGGCATCCCGACTCGGATAGGTTAGGTTAGAAGGGGATGGCGGGGTCTAGAAGACCCCGCCATCCCCTTCGTGGTTATTTTTTTTAAAACACCCAGAAGTAGGAGCCCCGCAAAGCTCCGTCAATATTACCTCCGGAATCACTTGACCCCTTGACCTCAGTCAATTGTTCTTGACTGTAATGTCATTTGACCTTGACCTCAAGGACACCAGACCTTGAGGTCAAGATTAGTAACCTCAGGAAAATAGCGGATTTGGAGCTTCGGAAATTTGAGGTCAATGCCCTTGCCTTTTTTTCATAGTGCCCCGTTTCGTGTCCACTGACCGACACTAGAATATTGTTAAGTTAATATACTTACAAAAATACATGATTTGATAGCAATTTTTTTTCATAAAACCTACGTTTCGATAGAAAAATAGAGTAAGTAGTTTTTAATACCTATACACCAAAAGAAGCTAGAAACTTACAAATAAAGATTTGCATATTATGCAAATTGTATATATATAATATATACAATTACCTATATAGCAGTAGGGTGGGATGGTAGCCAATGAACCGCGTGTACCGTATGAGCCAGTAGAGGTTGCGACAATACGCGACGTTGCCAGTCCGTGCAATAAACGTGTCTGCACTTCCTACCCGCGCCGTGTAGAATGCGCTAGTCGCCGGCCATTTGCCGCCATAAACGGACGTGCGTGCCGCATTTTTGTGTTTCGTTGAGTAAAAACGACGAAAAAAACGTAAGTTTATTTTTGTAATTACTTTATTATTATAACTACTACTAAACTATGAGTCTGTACTATGCCTTCTATGGGTTATTGTGCTTGTTTGAGTATATAATTTGAATCGCTTCCATGCGCTTATTGGCAACAGCATTACGTAACCTTTTCTAAAGGGGGAGGTGTACCCAGATAACCAATAACTCTGGGTACGCAATGAACCATGGTTCATTGTGTACTACTATAACTAACTATAATATTACTTTTATATTAATATATATTATGTTTAATATTTTCTTAGATTATTTACATAGCTACAATTTATTATTGCAGGAAAATAGGTATTTAGATATACATTTATTCTATATTATTTATATCGGGCAACCTTTACGTATTAAAGTACCTAATTACTAATATTAATAGGATTTTTTTAGCATGGGTCGAAACACACTTGGAAGGGAACGTCGTAAAAAAGGTGCAATCCTTCCCGAAGCCATGCAAAAAGGTATCGAACTGCACTTAAATTCAGGGCTGAGTATCCGGAAATCAGCTGAAGCTTCTAACATTCCCTATCCGACACTACGAAGATATATAATAAAATACATGAAGGTTCCGTCAGCTATATTGGAACCTCAGTATAACGCAAGTAAAGTATTTACCGATCAGCAAGAAGACAGTATTAAGGAATACTTATTGGATTGTGCACATAAATTTTACGGTTTAAAGATGGTTGATTTTTATGATTATAATGATAAATTAGTATTTAGAAGATTGTTTTGTTTCTATTAGGTTTTTTGTTGTTGTTTTGAGGAAAATGTCATGACAGATGACGAGGAGGTGATAATAATTATTGTTCCTATTTAGTATAGACCTACGTACCTATAATTGTTATTAAACCATAAAAAAATAAGGCTGATTAGGTAGGTTATTTTCGTACTTGAAACGTAATAAATATTAAAATTTATAACTGTTTTATTAATTGAAACGTAATAAATATTAAAATTTATAACTGTTTTATTAATCAAACCTAAAAGAAATGTATTTATTCCTATGATTCATTGTGTACCGCATGGTTCATTACGTCCCCCCTCCCCCGATTCATTGCGTACCGCATGGTTCATTAAGTCCCACCCCCCCGATTTATTGTGTACCCTACGGTGTACACTATGAACCATTTACCTTTTTTTAAAAAAATCGGTATTACTAAGACATTATTCAATATTACCGAAAATTTGGTATGCAATATGTTAGTTCATTAAGTAACCCAAGTGTAGCAAATAAAATATATTCTAAAACTGCAATAGTAACTGTGCTAGACCTTTTCAAACTTTTCATGGTTCAATGGCTACCATCCTACACAGGGAAGAGGAATAGAGTGAACGCTAATCATATGCTCACCATCTTGAATCATGACTTCGCAATTGATTTTTTTATTTTAGACAACCAGTAGTTGCACCATAATTTTGTACATTGTAAAATAAATATTCAGTAAGAGCTAAATACGGTGTCACAACAAGCATTATAGTGAGATTACTTTATTGTATAATCAGTATAATTAAATAAGTACTATTGCTAAAAAAAAAGTTAACAAAAAATTTAAATTATTGAACAGTCGAACCTCCTCCTTTTTTGAAGTCGGTTAAAAAGACAAAATAACAAAAACATTGAGATCCTTCATAACCTCAAGACAACTTTATTAAATTGTTGATTATTGTCTGTTTTATCTACCATAGGCCAGTCCTGTATCCATCAGTGTCAGTAACTCAGTAGACGACAGACCAACATACTAACGGCTGGTCCCAACAAACAAATGAATCGGTAGATTTGCTTACAGCTTGATTTTGACAATATTTGTATGGATAATATGTCAAAATCCTATCTAGAGAGATAGGATTTTGACATATTATCCATAAGCTAATTAAAAAAGAAAGCTAATTTTAAGAGAGGTCGGGCATAGTGGGCGTAATTCCGTGGGAATAATTGCCCGTTTAGGGAAGTACATACCTACGTAAAATCGAATTGAAATAACACTGCTTTGATCTGTGTTGTGTTTCTTACGGTGAGCAAGGTTGCCAGTGTTCCGCGAAGAAACATTGCGTTGGTAGTGGACTTAAAACCTTATGCTGCCAACCCTACTAATCCTCTTTCATTTTATAGGGTCGGCAACGCGCAAGTGATACCCCTGTTGTTGCAATTATCTATAGGGTACGGTAACCGCTTACCATCAGGTACCCACCGGTGGTAAGCTGTTATCATACCCTTGTTACCTTTGATTATATACTTGTCTAGATGCCACATTGACACGTACAGAACGGCCCAAATAAAGTCTACTAAAATTGGTAGACTCTCTTCTCACATACGTCAGTGTCATTTGGATCACTTCAGGGTGTGGAGTTCTCGAAAAATAATTAATTATGTCGGTATGTGCTGTCAAATTGTGTCGCAATTATGTGGGAAAACCGTATAATTACACTAAGATCACATTACATCGGTAAGTTTTGTTATTTAACCTCTATTATTTTATAAAAACATGATTTTTCAATTCTTTAATTTGTAGGTTCGACAGATTAGCCGGTGTTGTCAATTTATTACAAGGGAGATTTGGCGAAACTATGGGAGATAAAATGCAAATATCAGTCATCATCTTTCGATCAGGAGAAAATTTTATTATTTTAATACTTACATAATTTATTTGATCAGTAAATAACAAAAAAATGTAATGTGAAGTGAATGCCTTCACAAAATAAATGAAGTCATTCACTAAATAGTATTTTTGTTAGTTCTTTCTAATATTTTGGGTTTCAGATTTCTTAAGACTGGAGAGACATTATACAGCGGACACGAAATGAAATATAAAAAAAAAACTATTTCGAAAACAAATACAAAGAGATGGATTTTGATCTATAAATTGCTGTAAATATTTTTTCATTGTATTTTTTGTTTTTATTAAAATAAATAAAACACTAATCTATAAAATAATTACTTTATTGCGCCTATTTCGTTTAACTGTCATCCCATTAAATAATGGAGAAAAGGTAAGTTAATAATTTGGAGCAGGCATCCCTAAACACGCACACCTTGACAGTTTGACTACAATAAGTACACAAGCGGTACTCACACATATCACGCAATTTGGCCCCAGTTTTCGCGTGTCGTTTGTTTGCATTGCTCCATCTAGACAAGTATATAATCAAAGCTTGTTACCCTTGTCCGCATGCTTGTTAGCCATCTTAGTGGTATACAAAAAAACAATAAACTAATCTAGTGACGGATTTGTTATTGGAACTGGCCGATAGACAATTCAAATAGCAGATTGGAACCTCAGGATGTCACGTCTTGGTAGGTGATTGAAAAATAAAACAATTGAAAGGCTTACTTGGTTTTACATTGCACCGACTGCCTGCGAGAGACGTGTTGCACTGGTTTTTTTTTCTTGTTACTTTTCGTTCACACCCGATGACGATTTCCTCAAATATGTATCGTTACACGATGTATGAGATTGTATGCGCGAACACTGAAGCTGATCTGACTCCGTCTAACTAGCTAATTTTCATGAGGAGAATCCGGAGATCTCGAATCGCTCGCGTACCGCTCAGACGTCAGCTTAAACCTAACTACCCGCAGGTCAAACAAAAAAAAATACTACTAATAATTGTATTTAGATTGGTGGCAGTATGGAAAAAAGATTCGTCTGGAAATTGTAGTATCAAATCACAGACACAATACGGAAATCTATTATTTTCGAGAACTTAATGTGATTTTGTAAGTTTCTTACATAAGGATTTAATTTTATGTGTATTTTCACTTGTGATCTTGATAATCGATTATTGATAATGGATTGAAACGGGTAAAATTATCTTAATTATCTCAAAGGTATACATATCTCACTCAAATAATCAATAATCCTGAATGAATGAAGCTAAAGATTTATTTACCTTTGCTTCCTGTCATCTCAATGATGTGATAGTAATGTTGATAATCGATTATCAACATCACTAATTGTCACACGACATAGTTCGTTTATTTGCTTCGTGGTTGTCATTTGACAGAAGCGTGACAAAACAGCGAATCTGAGTAGTTCGGATTCCAAACATATTCAGACAATATTTTAATTTTGTGTTCGATTTCGAAAAACAAAAGTCGCTTACCTCCTAGCCCTCCCTTTACGGAAATTGACGAACGTGCCCGAACATAGCCGATCGATGTTTACAGCGCTAATCTTTACAAAGTGCTTGATACATGGAAAAAACTATTTATAATAATGTAAGCCGTGCTTGTATAAATAATTTTGAGGTTATTTAACTATTTACGATATTTGATTTATATTTTACATTAGTTATTAGCAAATTAGGAATTAAGTACGAAATTCTTGTTTTTTTTTTTAACGGGCAAGGTTACTTTTTATTCAGCACAACATTTTTTTTGGAGTAAGTATAAACCTTTTTCGATTAAATTTAAGAAAGAGGTCGTCTCACAGTACGCGGGGCAGCTGCCATAGTCACTGTACAGTATATATGGGTAGGTAAGATATTAAAGCGTAGGGTAGGTACTTGTACTTATTAAAAACTTATTACTTATCAGTTTTTCACCCTTTATTCTCATAAGTATGAAGAATGGTACGTTTTAGGTCCCGTGTAATAGTGGGCCTATTGTCATTAATTCATTAAAGAAATCATAACCCACCGAGGTCAATCTTCAATTTTTTATGGTTTTTAAATTATAAAAACGTTAACCCACACTAGGATTTCCTCCTGTATCGTGGGTGCGTTTACATACACAAACTTTTACATACACAAACACTCAGACCCGGAACAACTACATGTAGATCATACAAATATTTGTTCCGTGTGGGGATCGAACCCACAACCCCTGGCGCAGAAGCCGATCGCTCAGCCGCTACGCCAAACGTGTCGTCAACTCTACTATTCTTTTTGTATTCCAACCCAACTATTCCTCTTTCGTTTTATAGGGTCGGCAACGCGCAAGTGATATCCCTGGTGTTGCAAGCGTCTATAGGCTACGGTAACCGCTTAGCATCAAGTGGGCCGTATGCTTGTTTGCCACCTTAGAAGTATAAAAAATGTATAGTCGTGTGTACGTTGACGCTGTAACGATATAAAAATAATTAATATGTTAAGTTTATCCGCTGCACGATGTTTTAAACATCATAGAACGCAATAAAATCTAAAAATACGTACGTTACATGGGTTTTTTTTTACATTCACAAAACGTTGGCCTTTATTTACTAACAAATTACGTTTTAACACAATCATTATTTCGATGAAAGTTTCTAATAAGGTCCGTTATTTTAGGATAAATTCAAAGCCTAACCTATGTATCATGTACAACTAGGTAAATTTATTCCCTAAAATTAGTTATTTGAACAATATAACATTATATACCTTTTTTTTAATAAATAGTAACTCTCATTATACCTATACTCCATAGGGTAAGGTACATAGGTCAGCAAATCAAGCTACCAAAATCTGTCAAATTTATTTGATTGATTTTCAAATTTAACTAAGTATAAGGTTCATATTCAATTGAGAAAATTAGTTTTGGATAGCTTGACCTGCTGGCGTCTGTATGTATGTATGTATTACATATGTTCGTCGAGGGCATACCTAATAAATAATTAAGGACATAATTACGTAATATAATACATAACTACCACCTTTCCTCACGCTGCCGTTGACATTCGCCTTATAAATTTCATAAAGAAAGAAAAAATGTTTCGGTGTTTCTTCTCCGAGGTTGTCAGTTTGGTAATGCCGGAAGGCTCCGGAAGGTAGAGCTAGGCAGCTCTAGCTTAAAAAAAAAGTAAAACATTGACTTGTGAAAACTGTCTTTAAAAGATCTATTTATAGAAATTATTATAATTTATCATTTATATAATTTTATACACAATGATGAACTCTAAAAAGCCTAGCAGATACAGTCAACAAAAGAGTTAATTAAACAGATAGCAAACGAAATAATATGCATTTTTATACAGATTTCGACATAAATAATTACGCGCCAAAGGGTTAGGTATGTAGCTGCTTACAATACCTACGTTTTGACGCATATTGCGTCATACATTATTACACTATCTTTATCAAAACAAAGATTATTAATTAGCTGCCTGTATACCTAACTCTTTTGTTAACCGTACTACAAAGTAATAGAGGATACAAAAAAAAAACACAGTAAGTATAAGTATTTATTAAACCTTCTTAAAAGTAAATAAATAAAAATAAATAAATAAATAAACGTCTTTCATTTATTTTCTCAATATTGACAATAACTTTTAACAAATCCTAAAGGACGGAACCACGTTAGATGTACCTAGAATTTAAAATAACAAATTAGTATTCCAAGGATCCCTAGCACGATTTGTACAAACGCACGCTAAACTTTTTTCTGAAATTCTCATTAGATACACTGTTTACACAGTCACCGTGATACAACGGTTTTCAGATTTCATATTTACACTTGGCCGTTTAAAAAAACATATTTTCGTCGATCGTTTTCCTTATTTGAATGCCTCGTTGATATAGTTGTCGCAAGTGAGGTTCGATTCTCATGTCAAACAGTGTTGTGTTTGTTTTTTTTTCATGAACAGCAGCTTCAATCTAGTGTGTACTCAGGCATCGGTAACCATGGTCAGTCTTTGGATAGGTGACCGTTCTTAACACAACAAGACCCCTCCGTGCCTCAGAGAGCACGTAAAAGCGTCGTCGGCTTATGACGACATAAGTATGACAATTGTTAGTGGTAGTAATGGTTAATATAGCGTAAAGCATTATAAAGTAGCGTGCTTAATATACAATGTGTTTGGGATACGGTTACAGTTATTTTAAGGGTAATATGCTCATTTTTATCAACAAATGCACTTTTATGTATATGTACACTTGTTTCGAACGCAGTAATAAATTACGCGCTCTGGGACAACTCCCGTACGTAGTGCCGGTCGTACCGCTTAACTATTGCTACTGGGTAGCCGGCCCGTGGTATCGCCTTTGAGCGCCTTTTAGATGAATAAATGAAACACTAATTCTTTTCAAATACCACCGCACAACACTTTTCCTTCACTAAATAATTACTTGATTTCCAGTACTCCTTAAGGCCCCGACACCGTTTACTAACGTACCACTAATCTTTACCTTATAGAGGCCCGCAAAAAATGTCTGTTTTCGACTAATCTTTTTCATTACGTGTTGTGCGGTTTTTAGCCTTTATTTATAAAAATCTTAAATCTATTTATACAATTTCACAATATTCTAATACTTAATACTATTTTCCACACATATATAATCTTTTTTGTACACAAATATTACTAAATTTTCCACATTCTTATATTTTTCTCGTAAATTGCGGGATTTACTTACAATTTTTGACTTTAATACTATATCCCGCCCCTCCCTTATATAATAATCTTTCTTTACATACTTAAAAATATACATTGGTACCTAACCTATATAAACAAACATAACAAGATTCATCGACATTCCAATTTGACAAATTATCTAATACGAATCAACCTTAACTAAGTATTTCTTACAATTCAACGCAACTAAATTAGCTATAACTTATAGATATAACTAAGATTTATATTTGAACTTGTACAACACCATATAAAATCACAAATCCCGACCAATTAAACAATATTTCACCAATTGTACGTTCACTTAGACTAACACTGTTTCGTCGCCGACATTCTCCCCCTCGTGCGCAGCACCCTTCTCTTTCTGCGGCGACGCGTAAGGGACGATCACGACGACTCTGGAACTGGGGCGCCTCATCACGCCTCCCGTTGTTGCGACGTCCACCACCCGGACACGTCCGTCAGGACCCGGATAGGTACGGTGTATCGTACCCTTCGGCCAGTGACCACGGGGTAAGGTGTGGTCACCGATGACGACGACATCTCCCACCTGAAGATCTCTCCCGGCTGCTCCTTGAGGCACCTGCCGCGGCAGCAGAGTGGGCAGGTATTCGCGCATCCACCTGTTCCAGAAGTGGTCGGCTAGGCGTTGTGCTGTCTTCCAGGTGTTAGGCCCAACCAACTCTCGGTCGGAAAAGACGCCTATGCTGGTGGCGCCACAGGATCGCCCAATTAAAAAATGGTTGGGCGTCAAAGCTTCCTCTTCTGTCGGGCTCAGCTCGGTGAGTGGTCGGGAGTTGACCACATGTTCTGCTTCCAGGAGTAGAGTATGCAGAACTTCTTCTCTGGGATGTCGCTCTCGGAGTGTGACGCTCAGTGCGGTTTTAATGGAACGCACCAGGCGCTCCCAAGCGCCGCCCATGTTCGGCGCCCCCGGGGGAATGAATTTCCAGGTTATCCCCAGAGGTTGTGCTGCGGCGGCTAACTCAGAAGTTTGCAGGGCTTCGATGGCTTCCTTCAGTTCTCGATTGGCACCTATAAAGTTGGTGCCGTTGTCGCTGAAAATGACTTTAGGCGTTCCTCTTCTTGCGATGAATCGGCGTAGTGCTAATATCATGGAGTCTGTAGACAAGGATGTTGCCAACTCTATGTGGACAGCTCTTATGGTGAGGCAAGTGAACAGAGCTCCCCACCTCTTCTCATGGCGACGTCCGATGGTGATGGTCATGGGACCAAAATAATCCACCGCCGTATTATGGAATGGCGGTGTCCCATGCCTCAGGCGCTCGATCGGCAGGTCTCCTTGCGGCAGGATCGTTGGTTTCGCTCGGTACGTCTTGCACCACTGGCAGGTGTTGGCTATTGACCGGAGCACAGTTCGTAGGCCAATCACGCAGTATTTCTGTTGGATCTCGTTCATCACGGTCAAGTGGTTGCCATGATTGAAGATGCGGTGATAATGTTCGATGAGCAGTCTGCCAACGTGATGTCGACCATCTATTATGGAGGGTCTCTTGAATTCGCTGCTCACTCCGTATGCGGCGTCTAGTCGCCCGCGCAGTCGTAGTATGCCATCTTCCATCGTGACATCCAATTTTCTAAGTCGACTACTCTTCTGCAGTTGTTCGTTTTTCTGTAGCCTCTTGCAATCTTCTGGGAAACTTTCTCCCTGGCTTCGCTGTATTAGCAGCCTCTCCGCTTGTTGCATGAGGGATTGTTCTATCAGGATCAACTTCCTTTTTGGACCCTGCTCACAAATCATCGTTTTCGTTGTCAAGGTCTTCTTCCTTGCAGTCTTCTTCCAGGTGGGGTCTGCTGCTTCTTCCTTCTGTTTCGCGGCGTACACTCTTCTGGGCTTACATAACATCACAAATTGTAATACCCTCGCCGTTGCTCTTAGCAATCTCACCCAACTGGAGAAACGTTCGGGGTCAGGGGTCACACTATCCTTCTTCAAGTTTACTGTCGCAGTCACATTGGTTTCCTTTTCTTCACCAGTCTTTGTCAGCTTCGTGACCTTGGGTTTGGGCCAGTCTTCTTCGGTGGCGTAGAGAAATGCTGGTCCAGTGAACCACCTGTGGGTGACGCCAAAGTCGCTGGGAATTTTCCTCGTCGCATCGTCCGCCGGATTCATGGCAGTCGGTACCCAGCGCCATTGTTGTGGTTTCGTCGTCTCCTCAATCTCCGCTAGTCTGTGGGCCACGAACGTTTTAAACGACCTTGGGTCCGTCTTTATCCAGGACAGAACGGTGGTAGAGTCGGTCCAGTATACGGTTCTCGTCGTCTTCAGTTCCAGTTCTTCTCTGATGGTTGACGCTAGTCTGGAGGCTAGAAGCGCTGCTTGCAGTTCCAGTCGAGGGACTGATATGGGTTTCAGGGGTGTCACTTTGGCTTTCGCCGCTATCAAGATGACACTAACGCTTCTGTCTTCGCTCTCCGTCCTCCAATACGCGGCGGTTGCGTATGCCGTTTCGCTTGCATCGCAAAACATATGAAGCTCCCCCTCGGTGTTGTATGGGGATATACACCGGGGTATCACGATATGCTGAAGAATCTTCAAGGAGGCTAAGTATCTGTGCCACTTTTCGTTCTCTGGTGGCTTCACTTCTTCATCCCATCCGACTCCGCTTCTCCATATGTCTTGCATCAACTTCTTTCCTTGTATGAGGACAGGAACAATTAGGCCCATGGGATCAAACGTCGTCATCACGGCGCTGGTCACTTGTCTCTTTGTAGGCGCCGTGTCACCCTTGAGAACGTCGTTAGGTGTGTTCCGCAGGTTCGTGTTGAAGCCTAATGCATCTTGCTGTGTCATCCATTTCAAACCCAGCGTCTTTTCCTCCTTGTTGACGATAGAGACCTCGTTCTGGGCATCGGTGGTGTCAGTCTTCATTGTATCCAGCAGAGACAGTCTATTAGATGACCAGCCTCTCAGCTCAAATCCCGCCTTCTTGTGGATGCTGTCGACTTCTGAGGCAATCTTCCGTGCCGTTTCTTCATCTCTAAAGCTATGGAGGTAGTCGTCCATATAATGGTTCCGAATCACTGCTTTTGTGGCTTCTGGGAAATCGTTCTTTACTTCTTCGGCGTTCTTGTTTTTTATGAAGATCGCAGTACAGGGTGAAGATGTGGCTCCAAATATCACCGAGGTCATTCTGTATTCCTTGCAGGGTTCGTTCTTATTCTCTCTCCACAGAAAACGTAAGCAATCTCTGTCTTCTTGGCGTATCCTTATCTGCAGAAACATCTCTCTAATATCCGCGGCTAGAGCAACTGGGCCTTCCCGGAACCGTAGTAGCACTCCAAACAGGGATTGCAGTAAGTCTGGTCCAGGCAACAACATATCATTCAAGCTCTTGCCATGCGCCTTGGCTGCCGCGTCGAACACAACTCTCAGCTTCTTCTTCTGCGGGTGTACCACTGAGAAGTGCGGCAGGAACCATCTTCTGTCGGCTCCAGTCGTCGGCGCTTGCTCTGCGTATCCTTTGTCCAATAAGTTCTGTATCTGAGCAGAGTATTGCTTTTTCAACTCGCCGTCCCTTTCTAGCTTCCTTTCCAGGATATGCAGGCGCTTCTCTGCTAGATTGCGACTCTCTGGTATTTCCTCGTTCTCTTTCTTCCATAACAAGCCAACTTCAAATCTTCCGTCTTCTAGACGCTTGCTAGTTCCTTCTAGTATCTGAAGGGCTCTCGCGTCTGCATCAGTGCTGGGTCGTTTCGGTGCTACTCCTAGGGACTCGATGGAGAAGTGATATTTCATGATTCGATCTAGGTCATCCTCTGGTTCGTTAAGATGTAGGCATGTGTCGATGAAGTTAATCGGTCTTGAGTCACAACCATGCAGCACCCAGCCGAGAGATGTCATCGAGGCCACAGGTTGTCCCGCACGTCCTCTCTTCATTGACCTAGTTACGATCAACTCCCAGTTGTCTTGGCCTATTAGTAGCTTAGGCGCCTGTTCCTCATAGCAGATGTACTGAGATATCTCCTTCAGGTGAGGGTACTTACTGATGTCCACTTCTGTGAGTCGCTGAGGGGTCAGGTTCAAGTTGTCGATGGTTCTGACTCCCTTGAGTGTAGACACTTTAGCGTGATGAGCTCCTTTGATGTTCAGTTGAAGTCTTCTTGAGTTGGCGTTCAGTATGCACTTTCCCCCCACTGTTTGTAGGGCAAACGCTTCCGTAGGGCCCTCAGCTTCCAGCTCCTTCGCTACCTCGGAGTCTAGCAGGGAAATGGTTGATCCCTCATCAAGGAGTGCGAGCACTGTCACTGTACGTCTCGGGCCAAATAACTCCACTGGTAGCATCTTCAAATACGCCTTGTTGACTCTGGTTGCAGACACTAGGTTGGTTGTCACTTCTGTAGCTGTGTCGACTTGCTGCTGGTTGCTAGGGGCATGCTGCTGCTCGGATAGGGCATGCTGTGGTGCGACATCTGCATGCAACAAACGATGATGCCATCTCTTGCAAATGGCACATCCAGACCTCCTGCATGTGTCCTTGCGGTGTCTGCTGCGTAAACACTTGAAGCATAAACGTAGCTTCTTCACTATCTCCCATCTATCTTGGTTCGAAGCATTCAAAAATTTTCTACACTCGGTGAGATAATGTTCCTCTTCACAGTGTGGGCAGACGATCTTATATGTTCCCGTTGGAGTAGGCTTGTTATAACCTTCCCTTGTTACGTGGGTTGCATGCTTATTGAAGGCCCGTCGATTTTTATCTGTGTTCTCGGGCGTCGCGAAGGCCCCACATCTATCAGCTTCTCTATTTAAAAAGTTTGCAATATTTACCATTTCAGGCAAGTGACTGTCCATTTCCGCAGCATAGTCGTACCACCGGAACTTAATCACTGTTGGTAACTTGTCCACTATAAGCTTCACTATTTCAGGCGAGTGTAAATATTGCGGCTTAGAAAGTCCCTTTATAGCCGCCACACTATTGTTAATTTGGTTAGCAAACACACATATGTCACGCGCACTTTCCGATGGCTTATTCAATGTCTTTATCTTGTCCAGTTCACATAACACTAAAGCGTCTGGGCGACCGAAACGACGTTGTAATGCTTGCATCACCTCACTAGGCGTACAGTCCGAATACAGGAGGCTCTTGATGGCGTCGCGCGCCGCACTCTTCACTGCTCTCCTTATTCTCGCCATATTCTGCACATCGTTGAACATTATCGCTGTATCTTCATAAACAGTTTTGAAGGCCATCCATTCTGAGATATTTCCATCGAAATAAGGGAGCTCATGTATATATTTCGGCGGTTGTTGCTTCGTATTCAATGCCTTCACAATTTCCTTAGCGAAAACAGCGATGTCACTCTTCCCTTTGTCGCTCTTCTCAGCATGATGAAGTTCGTTGGCCACTTCGTTGTCCATCATTATTTCTTCATGCACTGTAGTCTGAACCCACTTCTGTACGTGAGCGGTGCGGTCCTCGGGTTCCTGGTCCTCATCAGAACTGATAGCCTCTTCTTGTTGAATGCGCTCAAGCCTAGCCCGGGCGAACGCCGCCGCAGCCTTGGCTTGTTCCAGCTCCAGACGCGCTAACTCTTCCTTGGCTTCAAATTCCTTCTTCCTTGACCGCGTTGATCTCACTGAAGGCGCGCGCGGGGGTCCCAGTGGCACTATAGTCATATTCGAACCCCATTCCTTCCTTTGACTTTGTTGTATAGGCGCTTCCTTAATAGCTTTCTTAGGTTCAGTTTGTCTTGAAGTACTAGAAGCCGTAGTAGTTCCCGTCGCTTCTGTTCCTGTGGTTGCTTCGGTGGTGCACGTGGCACTACTTGACGCCGTTGCCTCAGTTCCCGACGTAGTCGCAGCCGTCGACTCGGTGGCGCCCTCTGACGATTCTTCTGCTGACCCTCTGGTCCGCTGAGGCACCCCCTTGTTCGACCGCGTCACCGGCATCTCGATAAACTCTTCAATTATTCACTTGTAGCACTCGGCGATCCGGCTCGAAGGACCATATGTTTCGAACGCAGTAATAAATTACGCGCTCTGGGACAACTCCCGTACGTAGTGCCGGTCGTACCGCTTAACTATTGCTACTGGGTAGCCGGCCCGTGGTATCGCCTTTGAGCGCCTTTTAGATGAATAAATGAAACACTAATTCTTTTCAAATACCACCGCACAACACTTTTCCTTCACTAAATAATTACTTGATTTCCAGTACTCCTTAAGGCCCCGACACCGTTTACTAACGTACCACTAATCTTTACCTTATAGAGGCCCGCAAAAAATGTCTGTTTTCGACTAATCTTTTTCATTACGTGTTGTGCGGTTTTTAGCCTTTATTTATAAAAATCTTAAATCTATTTATACAATTTCACAATATTCTAATACTTAATACTATTTTCCACACATATATAATCTTTTTTGTACACAAATATTACTAAATTTTCCACATTCTTATATTTTTCTCGTAAATTGCGGGATTTACTTACAATTTTTGACTTTAATACTATATCCCGCCCCTCCCTTATATAATAATCTTTCTTTACATACTTAAAAATATACATTGGTACCTAACCTATATAAACAAACATAACAAGATTCATCGACATTCCAATTTGACAAATTATCTAATACGAATCAACCTTAACTAAGTATTTCTTACAATTCAACGCAACTAAATTAGCTATAACTTATAGATATAACTAAGATTTATATTTGAACTTGTACAACACCATATAAAATCACAAATCCCGACCAATTAAACAATATTTCACCAATTGTACGTTCACTTAGACTAACACTGTTTCGTCGCCGACAATACTCCTAACCCAACACCTCGCGAATGGCAGCCTATATATATTAAAGATATAAAGCTATTTTGCTTTATATCGCATATCACTCTCTCTTTATCAACCAACTGTCCGTCGGGCGTCGCGTACTTATAGCGTTAGTAACAAGTAGGCATATAAATTAAGCCTACTATAATAAAGCACATAAAATCGCTTGCTTAAAAAATTAAGCATTTATAGCATTCAGCAAGTTATTGATTTAGAGCAACTTTGAACATCAATAGTTAGTGGTGGTCAGAAAGCCTAAAAATCCAGGTAACCAGTCTATCCTCAGAGTGTCAGTTTTGGCTAGAATTTAGGCTGCAGAGTCAGATGGCAGTGGCTTCGAGGAAAATACATGTTCCGCTACATCTGGTTAGAATGGATGCCAACCTCAACTTCTTCTTTCTCGGAGCCTTTTCCCAACTATGTTGGAGTCGGCTTTCAGTCTAACCAGGGGGTCTACTCTCTAAGCACGAAGTCCGTAGTTTCGACATTCGTTACGGGCGTTTCCTACTCCGTATCACCTAAGGACGGATGATTCGTTCGCGGCCCGAACTAAGAATGAATGACAACACAATTTGACAGTTGTCCCTACTCTAGATGTGTTTTTACCCGTTAGAAAAATTGAATTTGACACTTGTTTTATCGGACTCCGAAGTTTCGGAGAACTTTCGAACGGCTCGTAACTTCATTGACGGAGATAGGGAGTCTCCTGGACCCCGTCGATAAGCGAGCCCTTTCCTCGCATACTGTTTTTAAGGCACGCTTCGTTACAAGCGTACCGCCTACACTAGATAATAGCACGGTACAAATTGTGCTTGTCGAAACTATTTCACGACACTCAATACAATATTTACTTACATATGAAATTATATATCGCAGCGTGTGATGGTCGGCTCATATAAAATAGACGACGTCTGTGGTCTAGTGGTTCGTGTGCCGGACTGCTGATCATGGGGTCGTGGGTTCGATTCCCACAAGACACAAATATTTGTGTGGTTAAAACATAAGTGTTTGTGTTTGTCTAGGTATTTTTATATATTATAAGTAAGTATTTACAAAAAAAAAGTACATAAGTATTAGATCCATTGTCTAGTACCCATAGTACAAGCTCTGCTTAGTTTGGGACTAGATGGTGCTGTGTAAAATTGTCCAAGAATATTTGTATTTTTATACCAGCGAACTATGGTACACATCAGTACACTTCTACCTAACCCTTGGGGTATATAAGCGTGATGAACAGAGGCCAGCCCATCAAGCTGCCACAATCTGTCTTTCTTTGATAGATTTTCAACTTTAATACAAAAGAATAAGGTTCTTGTTCAATTGGGAAAATTTGTCAGTTTTGTATAGCTTGACCTGCTGCTGGTTAATGTTTTATGTTATAATTTTCCTTATTTGCGAACGTCTAAAAAAAAATTTTAATGTACTCACCTGAGTATAGGTACATAGATTTGTAGGAAATTGATGTTTTAGTATGTAGATGCTAAATAAGAAAATGTCAACGAACTTGGCGAGGAAAAAAACTGACATAGTTTGTTTTTATCAGGGGGATCACGGGATAGGGCCTTTTGGAATGGAATGGAAATCCTGCATAGGAATTTCCAAATACCTACTGGTGTCTGCTTAGAATGTTTTACACCCGTGTATTATGCATGGCAACATTATAATCAAGATAATATATATTTTCCCAGTTTAAGCTGATCTCTAATTGTACGGGAAGCCTATCCATTGCGCGGTTCGCTAAAACTGGTAATTTATAGCTTGATATGTAGCAATGTCTTTAAAAAAAATACTTAAGTATTAAAAATAATAATAAATCTTTAATTAAAATCACGAAGAATCCATTAGAAAAAAAAAAGCTTAAGCTATTCTTCGTAAAACATAGCTTGATACCGATGACAGTATGACAGCAATAGGTACGGAGTCATTTAAAAAAATACTTTTTTTTTCTCTATGGCAATAGAAAAAGACTTACTCTAAAAATCACTGTTAGATGTTTGAATTTGACGTTTTTTTTGACATCTGTCAGTATCAAGCTGTTTTACGAATTAAAGTTTTTCTTACATATTTTTTTTTCTTTTTTATTTCAGGGTTCTAGTCCTGTCAACAATTCCTCTATATAAATTACGTCCTTTCCATTACTTTAAATAATTATTTCCTTTTTCCCCCTCCTTTTTTCCCTTTCCCATAGACACTTTTTTCCTAACCACTTTGACATCGGCAGAATTGTCGATATCGGCATCAATTGCCCTAAAGAAAGAAAGAAGAAGAAATATAAGTAGTATAAATATCATTTTTAACATTATAATTAAATATATACCTTTAAAATTCTATGTTATTATTCGATTTATTTAAACCGTTGACTAACACTAAGATTTTTACGCCTATTTTTATTTATTTTTTCGTCAATTTACATACAATGAGTGACTTAGATGTGAATAATGTTTAGATTTTTTCGACAATTTTGACATAAAAAAATTAAAAATAATTCTCTAGAGACAGATCTTTTAGTCTAATTAAAGTATACATCAAAGATGATATTAGATTTTTTTTCGTAAGCAGCACGTATTTCGCTTTTACATATTTCGTAAACTTTTATTAGAAGATCAAATTCCTTTGCGCGGCTTACTAACACCATTAATTACTTTTTTCTTACCCATTGTTGTCCCACTGCTGGGCAAAAGCCTCCCCCAAATCCTTCCAGGTACTTACTATTTTCTTGTGTTCCTTTTTGTTGTACTATTTTCTTGTGTTGGTATCTACATATTTAAGACGCCCATTAATTACTTAATTATGGTTTCTTTCCACAGATTAAAATACTTTGTATGCGTTTGTGGTGCATTTTTAGACTGTAATATTAACTACTATTTTAAAACGTAGTCTTCTATGAGGATACATAAAATATTTAAATAATGCTACCTATAAAACTGTACGTCATGCCGTTGGTTATCGATTCAATTTTTTTTCTTTCTTGATCCACGCAGTCGCAAAGATATAAAATTTTTTACAGCCTCCTCTCCCCCCTTTCCGCCTCCCTATCTCAAAATCCGCTGGCAAGGAATAGGATATTAAATGTCTAGAGCGAGTTTCGTTAGTATAATATGTTCATAACGTAACATCTCTCAGAGATAATACCTAATCGAGAGATTGTAATTCCTTTTTTAAACTTTTTGGTGTGACCTGCGATGACTGGTTTATTTTTTATTAGTTTGACGTTTAATTTTGTATTTTTTATTGGCGTAGCAAAGATATAGGAATAATATGCGCTAATAAGCAGTGACAGGTAAGTTCGCTCGTATTTTTTCTATGCGAATATCCGAAGCGAACCGAAGCCGCGACTCGTACCACAGAAACCGATCGGTCGGTCACTGCGCCATTGTACCACCAATTATAATTAAGCTGTTATATTGCTACTTATAATAGCAAATTAGCAATAAAACTACTATTTACGGATTTTATCACAATAATATATAGATGTTATGTGATCCCTTAGAACGCGATAAAATCCGTAAACAATAGTTTTATTCCAATGTCTAATAAATAAAAATATTCCCGTTAATTTTAGACAGAAACCAATATTTCTTTTTTTTTATTTATTTCGTTATTGAAAGCGTGATCCTCTTTAGGGTGGAAAAAAAGGCTTTTCTATTATGTCTGTTAATTGATCTGGGTTAAAGTTTAAAAGGTTTTAAACTACCTACTTAATAATCAGTTACATCTCTCTGAGAGTATCTATCGTTGTTTCCTTTTCGCTCACAATTCCTATTCTACTTTTCATTCCACGATTTGTATTCACGACCTTTCGATCGCCTGTTTACATCTCACCTTTGTTCTTTCCTCCTTCCTGGTTGGAAAAGATAATTCGCAAGTTCGTATTCCACAATTTGCTTTCTTTATGGTTAGCCAAAAAATATTAACTACCTACTACAATATGTACATACTTTGGTACACAACATGACTGCCTCATTAGTCTAGTTGTCCTAAGCGCGATTGCTACGCTAGAGGTCCTGGGTTCGATCCCCAGGTCGAGCAAAGTGTTAAGTAAGTATTAGGTTTTTCTATGAAATTCTCAGTAGCAGCTCGGAGTCTGGATTTCTGCGCGGTTAATGGCAATAGGCTCGCCCCCTATTACATGGGACCTAAACATACTGGCGAAATGTGGGTGTACATTAGTACACCTCTGCCTAACCCTTCGGGGAATACAGACGTGATGTTTGGTACACAAGATTTTGGTGAGAAAATATCACATAAAGTAAGTATGACCTCGTAAAGATCTTGTTAATTATTCAATTATTTTACGATTTAATTAATCTGTAAATTCGTCTAGTAGAACATTATGAAATCACATTCTGCCCGATAATGAGGTTTGCAATATCAGTGATCTACTTATGTCAGTCAGTAATAACGTCAATTGAGTAGGTAGGTAGGTTACTACTGTTGCTACGTAAATCATCTTTTCTGAACGCTCAGCGTCATATTACCATAATATAAAATGTCATCGTCGAAGCGGAATAGCTATAGGCTATAAAATAAAAAAATATATAAAAAGTTGGGTCAGGCTGTAAAACGGAGCCTGAGATCCAAGGAGGGAATAAAAAAAGAAAAAATAAAAATGCCGTAAAAAGGCATTGGCGGGGTAATAGAAGCTCGCGGGGGTGAGGGGCGAGGGGAGGCTGTTCCTCGAAGTTCCGCCGCCATTTCGAAAAATCGATCACGCGGCGCGTGTGTGGATCGTTTTGAATTTCGAATACAAAATTCTATAACTTTCTTAGTATTACAAAATTCAACCGTATAGCAACCCATATAAACTTTATTTTTGATTGTTGTCGATTATGTTGCATATGTGTGCGTGCCACACACGAACGGGCGAGATACCAAAATATTAATGGCGGACGTCCCGCCAAAATAGATTTTTTTGGTGTGTGAATATTTTTGTACAAAAGTAAGCGAGGGCCGACATGGATGTAATATATTTTTTAAAGTTTGTAGGTACATCTGTTTGCAAAGGACAAAGTTCGGTCGTGCGACATAGGTACCTAACGTTTTTTTTACAAATTATTATCTATAGCGGAACTTTGCTTATCTATGGGTCTTATCTCGTTTCTCGTTACCATGCCTATTTGGGGAATAGAATAAAAACATGTGTTTTTTTCCTTTTGAAAGTATTCGTTTCAATCCAACTATAATAAAAACTGTATAGTTTTGGTTAATAGAGAATTTTAATGATGCATGGGGCCAACTGAAATAATTGTTAAGGATTATTGACTCTGTTGGGTGTGCACTATTGGTATTTCAAGAATTCTACGGACATTGGTAACACATCATACAACATTATTGTGTCACTTAACTTTAAACTCGGATAAATCCAATTCTGAGAATTTTTAAGATTTTGGTATCAAAAGAAAGGGTAAAAAAAATGTTTTTTATCAGTTGTGTTTGTGTATAAATCCGCATGGTTTTTGAGAAATAAACCGTCAAAATCATATTAATAGACAATTCTCGTGGATATTTCCATTAAATTTTTAAATATCTCCGAAGAAGGTGTGAAGTGGATATATATATTCGAGTTTGAATTTTGATCCCGATTTATTTTATCTTTGTCAGGATGACATATAACACAGATATACTCAGATTTTTCTTCAATTAGAAAACAGTTACTTAGAGATTAAGATTTTATTCATGATATTCCGTCGGTCGCTACTAACATTTGCCCTCACTTTAGTAGGTAGGTACTTTGATGACGTCTGTGGGTCGTGTGTCGGACAGCTGATCACGAGTTCACGGGTTCGATTCCCACAGAACACAAATATTTATGTGATGAACATTTAAGTGTCTGGGTGTTTCTTATGTATTATAATATAAGTATGTATTTACAACAAAAAAGTATATAAGTAAGTTTTATATCCATTGTTTAGTACTCATAGTACAAGCTCTGCTTAGTTTGGGACTAGATGGTGCTGTGTAATATTGTCAAAGAATATTTATTTATTTAAATAATTTTTCATATATCCTGTGTCTATCTAGAGTAAAAACTTCTTTCTTGAGCATCACCCTGCGAGCCTTTTCCCTTACTTTTTTCTCGTCTGCAACGCGCAATTAATACCCATGGCGTTGCAAGCGTCTAAAGTCTACGGTAACCGCTTACCAACAGGTGGTCCGTACATATGCTTGTTTGCCACTTTAGTAGAATAAAAAAAAACGCACGGGGAACACCGCAGCAGGTAGTTCATTCCAGAGCCTGATAGTACGTGGTAGGAATGATCTTTGGAAGCGGACTGTGCTGGATGAGATCGATTCCAGGTAATACTGGTGGACTCTACTGCGGTGTCTGATGGTGCGGTGGTAGAACGGTGAAGATGGCACCAGTTAAAACAAAATAAGTTTTTTAACCTTTTGACAAATTCTAGTATTTAATTATAAGTAAAAAAAACAACAAATTTTTGTGTAGGCATGTATTTTGAGCTAAAAAAAAAGTGGTAGGTATTTTTAACGTGCCATTCCGTCGTTGGCGTCGTGAGAAAGTTTTCATTTGACGTCTATACACGTCCGTGGCGGTCAAAAGGTTAAATAAAGTAACATTCATCATTATCCATAACCTGAATCTGTCCACTGCTGGGCCTCTCTCACATATTTTACCCAAAGCAGAAGGGCTTCGCAAAGATATGCCGTCCAGAGTATGCTTGCCACCTCTAGTCTCCCGGATTCGTGCCCTAAAAATAGAAATCTCCCGTCTCCCGGAATTATTTCAAGATAATCGAAATTATCCCGGAATTTGAATTGTCGTTCAAATTATCCATCGCTGTCGATTTGACTAGCGGGCGGTGGCAGAAGGACAGAAATTCGACAATTTTCAAATGGATTGTATTGAGTTTTTGGATTTGTGAGTTCCAAACCAGAAATTTTGAAAGAGTACGAACAAATTAAAAATATAAGTTCAAAAATATGTATTAAAAAATTAGGTACAGTCAGCAACGAAAGTCGCTGAACATGTTGCAATCTTCAATATGATTTTTAACAAGTATGAAGTTACTGACCTACGAAGGTTATGCGAAATAATTGCATGGATGACCATTAAATATTTAGGTTACCTTAGTAGAAAAGACCTGTTGCCAAGTTATGGAGCTGTGACAATAAAAAAATTTAGCTGGGTACAGCGACTTTCGTTGCTGACTGTACTTGCTTTATATTGAGGTTTTTTTTCCTATCTCCTGGATTCAAACGGCCAAGAGGTGGCAACCCTAGCCCAGAGCCTCGTTAAAAGCTGCCCAACATAGTTGGGAAAAGGCTCGAAAGGTGATAGTTTAGGGTGGCATGAAGGTCATCGTCAACCCATATACTGTCCCACAGCTGGACACGGGGCTCCTCTCACAGAATGAGAGGGATTAGGCTATAGTCCACCACGCAAGCCTAGTGCGGGTTGGCAGACTTCACCTTCGCCGTCGAGAAAATCTTTCAAGCATGCAGGTTTCCTCACGATGTTTTCGTTCACCGCGAGTGATAATTAATTATTAATACGCACATGATTTTGAAAAGTCAGAGGTGCGTGCCTTGAATTTGACTCGAGACCTTCGACTTGGCAGTCCAATGGTCATGCCACTAGGCTATCACTGATATTTGGTTTATTATGCACGAAGTGACGAAAGTCATTGTATTTATTTATTTATTTATTATTAAGGACTTCCAACAAGAGATGTACAGAATTCGTATTACATTCATCAAATCATATATGTGCTAAGAAATGTACTCCCTCAATTATAGGAGGCCACATCATCCAATTAAGGTGTACAATTTGTGAATTAGAAATTATAAATATTAAAATTAAAATATCAATAAATTTAAACACAATAAAATAGATCCTGGAATAATAAAAACTAATACAATAAAATATTAGACAATCATTTTAACACATGTAGGGAAAGTTAATTGAATTAAAACTAAAAGTTAAAACTAAAATTACAAGTAAATACAATAAACATTTGTAACAAAATATACTAATCACTTGGGGCTTCGACGTGTTGTACAGAGGCCAGCAGGTTTCCCAATTGAATATGAACCTTATTACTTTGCGTTAAAGTTCAAAATCTATCAAAGAAATTTGACAGATTGGGGTAGCTTGATGTACTTCGCTTCTGTACGTAGCGACTGTCTACTTTCCTGTCATCTTCAACAAACAGCAGCTAGCAACATTGCAACGTTAAAATTACAATAAAAAAAATACAATAAATCAAATCTAATCATTTCGAAAGCTTTCACCGAAGGTTATCTGGTTAACGCATTCTCCCCGGTGCGCTACGGTTAATCATAAATAACCAAAAAGTTACAATTAAAACCAGAGCAAGGCGTCCATTGAACCGCGATTAGGGTTGCCGCTGAGAAATACGAATCCGTACAGTCACTGTCACAATTCACGCGATAAAATTTACAAAATGACTAGCTGTATTCGCTCAATCGAACCCACGACCCCGTGATCAGCAGTCCGCCACGCGATCCAGTCGTCATAAATATGTGTTTTTTTTTATTAAAAATGGGCAATACTCTTGACCTTAACCTTAGCTTCGGAGCAAAAATGTGGTCGACGATGGAACGAGCACATCCAGAAGAAGCCTGTTCACCCTGGTTGTACGTACTCGGAAATACAGGCACGCAGGAAGGGAGTTCCACTCCTTGGCTGTGCGCATTATAAAAGATGATTTATAGCGCTGTGTGCCGATATGTGGTATGTACTTTTAATTCTTCAAATTTCTAATACTTCACGTGTGTGAAGTTTGCCAACCCGCATTAGGCCAGCGTGGTGGACTATAGTCTAATCCCTCTCAATATGAGAGGAGACCCGTGCCCAGCAGTGGGACAGTATATGGGTTGATGATGATGAATTTACTATTTAGGCTAGTAATTAATTGCAAAGTTTAGCCACGGTAATAATTAGTTTAGGTCGAGGTCAGGATGGGTAGTTTTATATATTACAGTCAGACACACACATCACATGGCTCAGAGTTAAAATACATCGGAGTCTTCGGCTTAAAAAAACTATCCCTCTAACTAAGAGGAGACCCATGCCCACCAGTGGGAAAGTATATTGGTTGACGATGATGATGCTTTTAAATAAGGACCTATACCTATTAATAATTAAAAATTAAAGATTTTTTTTCTATATTTAATCGGAATCCTCGAAATGTATACCACGGCACAACCCTGTGTCCCTTTTAAAACATCTGTGACTTACATCGTTAACCCTTTTGCGCTGGGCTGATGACCTTACTAAATATTGAGGAGTTTACTTTTAAAAGCATAACTGTTACGTGTTAGAATTTAATACTTACATGGATTTTAGCAATAATGAACTGGCAATCATTAGTTTCAAGTTTAAATCTAAGGCACACACGTTTTCCAAATTGTGTGCGCAATGTCAACTTATTCCTACTAACAATATAATAAATGCGAAAGTAACTGTTGGTTACGCTACCACGCCTGAACCGATTTTGATGAAATTTGGTACAGAGATAGATTAGACCTTGGAGAAGTATATAAGCTACCTTTTGTCTAAAGAATTCCTTTTGGAACGAGTGAAACCGCGTGCAACGGCTAGTGATAAATAATGATCACTCACATAATCGGTGAAGGAAAACATCGAGAGGAAACCTGCATGCCTGAGAGATTTCGACGACGTGTGAAGTCAGCCAACCCGCACTAGGCTAATGCGGTGGACTATAGCCTAATCCCTTTCATTGAGAGAGGAGACCCGTGCCCAGCAGTGGGACAATAAATCTTGAAAAAGAGATCATGAGTCTCTGAGTTTGTTTCGGCATTTCTTCTCAGAGGTCGTCAGCTAGGAAATATATAATAATTAATGAATTATTGACTTGGAAAAGTGTCTTTATAAGATCTTTTGACAAAATAAACATAATTTATCATTTGATGGTGGAGGATGTCATACTTTTGTGGCACAATAGCCGCCATTACATAGAACCGTTTTTTTTTACATCGCTGAGTTGGCAAACAAGCATTCAATCCACCTGATGGTAAGATGTTACTGTAGCCTCTATACGCTTGCAACACCTGGAGCATCACTTGCGCGTTGCCGACCCTGTAAAACCCGCTTTCGTTTTATTAGTTGTGTTGCAGTATAAGGGTCAAATTCCCCCCACTGCCAACGTAACATTTCCTAGCGGAGCACTGGCAACCTTCCTCACCGTTACGGACACAACAGCTCAGAGCTGTGTTATTTCACTCCGATTTTCTGCAAGGCGGAGGTACTTCGTCAGTCGGGCAGCTCCAATTTAAGCGGAATTACTCCCACTATGCCCTACCTCTCTTAAACTTAATTCTAGAGAAAACGTTGTGTTAGCAGTGGCCCGACTTTTACCCTTATACTGACAACCCAACTATTCCTCTTTCGTTTTACAGGGTCGGCAACGCGCAACTGATACCCCTGGTGTTATAAGCGTCGTACGGTAACTGCTTACCATTAGGTGAGCGTATGCTTGTTTGCCACCTTAGTAGTCTAGTATAAAAAATATGTATGTGCCGCCCTTGCCTCTACAATTGTCAGTTCCTAGATAATAATAATTGTAATTCCAAAATAAATGTATAATAGTAAATGTATAATATTTTCACAAACCAAAAATTCAATACTTAAATAGTTTTTGGGTATATTTCTGAAATAATGAAAGCAATTATGTAGGTATGTACGGCGGCAAAAGTTCGATAATCAAATTTTCCGCTGGTAAATCAACTACTGTCTGAAGTGTACGAAACGCCTACGCAGTGTGACGTCAGCTAACGGGCAATACTTACAGTTTTTATTTTGTTTACTTTTCGCTAATTTTAGTGCAAAAATAAAATTATTAACTAGCAACAGGAAGTTGCGAGACAACCCCAACACAACTACTGTTAAAAATTTCCTACTTACTGGGGCTGCCTCTTTGGATTTTGTTTTTTTTTTATTTATTTATTGTCCGTGATTAATCAAAAGCGGCAGAATGAGCAGAAGACTTTTGAAAAACGAGTTTCGGTGTCATTTTGAAAAACTCTGTTTTGTAATTTTGTGAACATTGTCAGACTTACACAGTAATTTGCATTTAAGTAGATATTAAAAATAAAATTTAGCCGTCAGGTCATTAATTAAGCGGATATTTTTAAATTAATATTGCTTATAAATAACCACTTTTTACAGTTGTTCTAAAATAAGAAACATGTTTTTTTTTATTTTGCCACATACTAGGCAACAGTTAGAAGGTTCTCTTTTTAAAAGCGATTTATAAACCATGGAATTATTGAATTTCGATTCAATCATTTGCTTGTGATTGGTGAGTCGAGTTGACAGACATAACATATTTATAGTTTTCGAAAATCTGTGGTTCATAAAATATTAGTTCTCAAAAATCGATTCCCATGTCGATCAGTGTTATTATTCTATGAAAGTTATAGTATTGTCGATTATAATTCACGGTCCAAATTTACACGCCTGATTGGTCACGTCATAGGTACATAAGTAAGTACTACTTACGTACCGCACGACTTACGTACAGAACGACCAGTCTCCTCTCTTTTTAGATATACCCCTTTGCTGACAGTACTTCGCGGTAGTCATGGATAATGGATAAGATAAATAATTTCTCATCTATGGTAGTAGTGTTCCTTGTCTCTAAAACAATGGTCAGCGGGTAAATGAGCGCGAAACAAAGATTACAAGTAATTTTCTGCAAGGCGGAGGTACTTCACCAGTCGAACAGCTCCAATTTGAGTGGACATCGAAATAGGAGTTTCTATGAAGCGTCTGAAGTTTGGTTAAGCATTATCGAGTGAGCCTTCTGCAACTGCACAAGAAGTTACTTTCAAATATATTGTGAAACGTTTTTGACGCTATGTTAAATAATTCCATAAATTATAAATATAACAGCAATTACCTACTTAAGCCGTTTACCTTCATTTAAATGACAGAATTATATTTATAGTCATACAAAAATTAGGGGCTCGTAGCTATTTAATAATTACGTTGATCAACAGAGCTGCAAGGTTAACCTTTTTTAACCGCCACGTCAATAACGAAAATCTGTGTTCTCTACGCCAAGCACTATAGAAAAGTGGTATTTTTGACGTGCCATGCCGTCGTTGGCGTCGTGAGCAAGTTTTAATTTGACGTCTATAGACGTCCGTGGCGGTCAAAGGGTTAAATCCTGATCCAGTTGTTTATTTATTTAACAAAAATCAATATAACCTAACAGGCCCCCCGCCCAATGCGCTATATTGCCATAATTTAGAAACACACCAAAAATAATTATAGTGTTCTATTCTGTTCCTAGTTGCCCCCCCAGCAACGCCCTAAGCCGAGGTCCGTGTTCTTTTAGGGGATGCCCTTAGTTGCTGATAATATACATATACGTACTCCTGGCAGGGGCAATAAGCAGTGATAGCCTAGTGGTATGACCATTGGACTGCCAAGTCGAAGGTCTCGAGTTCGAACCCAAGGCACGCACCTCTGACTTTTCGAATTCATGTGCGTATTAATAATTAATTATCACTCGCTTAAACGATGAAGGAAAACATCGTGAGGAAACTTGCATACCTTAGAGATTTTTTCGACGGTGTGTGAAGTCTGCCAACCCGCACTAGGCCAGCGTGGTGGACTATAGCGTAATCCCTCTCAATATGAGAGAAGACCCGTGCGCAGCAGTGGGACAGTATATGGGTTGATGATGATGATGATGACGTACTCCTGGCTGGACGCATACGGAGCCTCGACTCCAAGTCCACTTAAGGTATTAAAGTTCCACCGAACTATTAACTATACGTCAAACAAAAAAATCCTGCACTTCTTACGGTTAGTCTGTAGGGAACTGATAGGGAACCATTATTAACACATCGGGACGCTTCTTTTTCTGTAAATAGATCTTTTAAAGACACTTTTACAAGTAAATGTTTTGTTAGAAGGCGCCGGCAATTCCTAACTGACGACCTCTGAGAAGAAACCGAAACAAACTCAGAGAATCATAGTCTCTTATAAAGTCCAGACATAATAATATCAAATATGTGAGTTTCATAATGTAGGGCAATGTCTGAAATGGCCTTTTGAAGAAAGAGCCACAGCGGCTTTGAGTAGGCTAATTCCAACCGACGGCACGTGCATCAGTCATTGTGTAGCTCGACCATATTCGAGGGAGCTCAACAACGCGTCGCACGACGATACCAGATCAGAGGAACATTTGCGTAAGCCTCTTATAAAGCCTCTGTGCCTCGGAGTGCACCTATGGCAATTGTTAGTAGTCGAGATTCCAAAAAGTATAATAATAATATAATATTTTTGGGACATTTTACACAACACCATCTAGTCCCAAACTAAACAGAGCTTGTACTATGGGTACTAGACAATGGATATAATACTTAGGTAAGTATATACTTTTTTTTTGTAAATACATACTTAAAATACATAAGAAACACCCAGACAAACACAAATACTCATATCTTTTTGTATTTTTTGGCATTTTCCATGCTAAGATTTTAAAGTTATTTAGCGAAGGAGTGGCTTAGCGGTCATAGCGTCTGGTGTACCTAACCAGAAGACGCAGGTTCGAATCCTGCCCGCGGTCGAATTTTTCCTTCGCTAAATAACAAATACTCATATTTTACCCACACAAATATTTGTGTCCTGTGGAAATCGAACCCACAACCCTATGATCAGCAGTTCGGAAAACAAAAAGTCTGCTAACTAGTCCATTCTAAGGACCTATGATGGCAGTGACTTCTTTTGAGATAAGGCTAGGAATAGAGCATGATTATTACGATTATAAAAATTACGTGCTGACTTGAAAACTTCCTTCTAGTTTTCAAAAAATATTCTTGGACAACTTTACACAGCACCATCTAGTCCCAAACTAAGCAGAGCTTGTACTATGGGTACTAGACAATGGATATAATACTTATATACTTTTTTTTTTGTAAATACATACTTATACTCAGTGATCGGCGTAGGCAGTGCTATTTTCGGTCAATGACCCTGAATGATTATGTTAATATGGACATGTCCCGGGATTTTCGGGGTTCACGGGAATATTTTTCGGAATGTTGATGTAAATGAAGTTATAGATACCATGAATATGCACTGCGTCATATCAGACTACTTATTTCTGGTTTAACTTATTGCGAATAAATTTTGTATCCTGTATCAACTAGCTGCAATGCAACCCACTTAGCTTACGAACACTTGCGGATGACGTCATATTTGACAGCGTCTACTTCATTTCTAGCAATTCAGCTTACCTTATCGTTTAAGAAGAATACAGGTCCCGTCGAAAAGTGCAACAGAATCACAGTATTATGTACATAGCGCCGCGTATTGTGTACTAGCTGTACCCGCGATTTCGTTGGCGATTGCCATACATGCGGACAAATTACCCACACTTGACCACAGTTTCTCTCTAATTAAGAAAAGCTGTGCAACAACAAACATCAATTTGCAGAATTGTTGTTGACCTGTTACAATTTTAATATAGCACTACCTACGCCGATCACTGCTTATAATACATAGGAAACACCCAGACAAACACAAACACTTATGTTCATCACATAAATATTTGTGGTTTGTGGGAATCGAACCCACGACCTCGTGATCAGCAGTCCGACACGCGAACCACTAGACCACAGACGTCGTCATTTGCAAGCAGGATTCTGGAATCTAAAGTCTATGTCCTAGGTAGTCACTAAGTATGTGGTTTTGTTTCGGTAGAAGTCTGATAGACCCTAAAATGTACGAGGGTTTTCAACACCTCAATAGAAAATTTGAGAAAAATCCTCAAGGAAGTGAAAATACTCCCTCAAACTATTCGATCATGTGCGGAGGTCTCCGGAGGAGGACAGTCATGTTGTGACGTATGCTAATCTTTATCAAAGGGTTCGTACAAACTTGCAACATTGACCAAACTATTATACCTTTAATGTTGTAATAAAACTACTTTTTACGGTTTAAAATCACTTTATTTCTCAAGATTACAATCATTTCGAGGAGAAATAAAAAAACATAATAATATCAGTTACAATTCACAGAGTGCGTAAACAAATAGACGGTAGGTATACAAAAATATAATACAAAATATTAGCGATTAAGTAGGATGTAGGTAGATTTTACGGACTTTACGATTTTAGGGACGGTTTACATGACGACAAAATTGTGTAATAAGATAATTATTTTATAGTAATGCCTTTTAATAATCTTTTATATATTGTTTTTACGGATTAATAATATCAATATCTCGTTATATTGATATTATTAATCCCGACGCGACGTTTCGGACCCTTTACTGGCGCCCATGGTCACGGGTAGACTGTCTGTCTGTCTGACGGAGAGTTCAATGTATAATATTCGCGTAAATGTCAGAAATCAATTTACATCACTACATAGTATAAAACAAAGTCGCTTTCTCTGTCCCTATATCCCTATGTATGCTTAAATCTTTAAAACTACGCAACGGGATTTTGATGCGGTTTTTTTAATAGATAGAGTGATTGAAGAGGAAGGTTTATATGTATAATACATGTATTTTATTAGTACATTGCACCCGTGCGAAGTGGGGGCGGGTCGCTAGTATATTATATAATGTGCTTTTATTGAATTACTTACCTCAAAACTAATAACGCACTGTGTTTTTCAACTATATTAAAAGGCAAATTAAAGATGTTGCGTTTTGCCTGATAAAAAAAACAATATACGCAAGTAGTTTTTAATTTTTTTGTATCCTTTCATTAAAAATAACACTTTCACCTCAAGTTCCGCATTATAACTAGGTCAATTGACATAGTTGTTATTTCTCAAAATTCCTTAAAAATGCTTTACCGGATGAAACGCCTAGCTTGTTAGTATAATTCACTGTACAACAATAGAAAACGCCGTTTGAATTATTTAGAGATTTTACGTGATATGATAACAAGCGGACGAATTAAAATATATTTTGCTTTGTAGGTTAAAAAGACCTATGGTTTTTTGTAAACAAATTCACGAAATGTAAGAAGGTATCTTGTAGTTTTCCTTTCTGTGCAGTTCATGTTCCGTGTTCATGATCTTCATTCAGGCGATGGAGGTCAAATATGACCAGAGTTTTTGGCTGCGGCCGCAGCTGTGCTCATATCCTCCTAGCCAGGTCAAAGTCAAAGTCAAAATATTTTATTCAAGATAGACTAGTTACTAGATATTTTTTAACGTTATTTTTACATTAAGACAGCTCCTAAAACACCCTCCCTTCTGATCTAACCAAATAGGTACCAGCTGGATATCAGTATTTTATCAGTAATCGCCGTCCAATAATACCTGGAACATTAGAGGAGTTGTTAATGCAACCTTTTTAAGTTTGAATAATAGAGTTTCTTTTGTCAGTTTAGGTATTTCAAAAGCATGTTTCTGACTGACATTGACCGCCCGAACGTAAACAATAAATATTTTATGTATTTTTAATACATATATTATACTGTGCTTATTATAAAAAAATTTTAGCTTTCTACACTCCTTCTCCATATAAACTTTAACTATTCCAAATCTCAAACTCCTCCGTGCGCGCAAAAAGAGTGCAATGTTTTCGCTCCACGCATTAATAATATATCTAATAGATTAAAATGCTACCTTGCAAATCGATCGTTATGTTATTAAACGATGTTTACCGCGTCTTTTATTTGTTTTTATAAAAAAAGACAACGCCTGCACCAAGGAAGCCCTATGTAACGAGGAAATTTAGAAACATACAAATAACGGACACAAAGACACAATCAGTATGTGGATCACACAAAGATTTTGTCTCGGGTGGCAATCAGGACCCGGTAGTGGCTTCGCTCCGCTTTTTTTTTTTAATTCATGATGGGCCTACGCTTGACGTTCGTCTAATTTTAAGCGACACTGACTGCGAACTACGATGGACCGCGCTTGCCTTTAAGAAACCGATTCACTCGAGATTTAAAGACACCCAGATTATAGGTAGCTATTGGGGAAGACCCACTCGGCTTAATACCACTGGACCACTTAACCGCTACGCCAAATGTGCAGTTGTGTAAGTAACCGGTTTTTTTTATATAAAACTACAAGCTTTTACTCGCGACTTCGTACGCCTAGACTTAGTAACACAATTGTTGTCGGATTTTATTCATGGGATAATATAAGTACTCGATGTTAGGGAAATTCCCGCTTTGTTCCGAAGAAAGAAGTATTCAATATGCCAGCGCCAATCACAAACTATTAGTACCAACATTTCATTTAAATCCCGTACGTATGTTTCCTACATAAGATTTACATTTCTGGGAATTCTCACATAATTTTGGGGTAAAATATATTCTATTTGTTATTCCGGGTCACTTACTATGTGTGTATGAAATTTCATTCAAATCCCGTAAGCTATTAGTTTTTCGGGATTTCCGGGATATTCCCTCATTTTTCTGGGGTGAAATATATCCTATGTGTATATATCCTATTCCCGGTCACATACTACGTGTGTATGAAATTTCATGCAAATCCCGTAAGTAGTTCTCCTATATCCGTTTTTCGGGATTTCCGGGATATTCCGTCATTTTTCCGGGATAAAAAGTAGCCTATACTTTATTCCCGGTCACATACTATTAGTATACCAAATTTCATGCAAATCGGTTAAGCCGTTTTTGCGTGATTGAGTAACAAATAAACAAACATCCAAACATTCACATTTATAATATTAGTATGATGGTGGCTACTGTTTGTCAAGTGTCAACTGTCAGTATGTACAGAGGCCAGCACATCAAGCTACCCCAATCTGTCAAACTTTGATAGATTTTCAACTTTAAATCAAAATACTTATTAAGGTTCATTATCAATTGGGAAAATTTGACAGTTTTGGACATCTTGTCCTGCTGGCTTCTGTACTTTATTAGCTAACTTACCTCGACCAACACTAGTAGAAGACACAGAATATTTTACCTTCCCCGCACTACAATTAACTATGTTGAACTCTTTGTCCTACAAAAACATAATTTGCATATTTAACTATACATTTCTCGTAAGTGATCACATGTAATTTTTGAGAAATAAAGAAATCTTTAGCGTATACAACGTGGTACAAAATAACCCGTTTAAAATATAATTAATTAACAAAGTCAAAAATTTTGTCAGCTGTCATGTCAGGGAACCAGATTATTTAACAGAAAGGCCTACGTAAGTACCTATTTTACCTAACAATTGTCTATTTTAATAGATTTTCTATTTTTCATTCATATTAATGTTGTTGTTTTCCTTTTTTTGGGGTACGCTATACAGCGTTACTACGGTTCTTAAATATTGTGAATGGACTCGTTTATAAGGCCCCATTTAACCTCCTTTCGGCTTTACGGATAGTTTTGTAACAACCTGCACACCCAAAAAAAAATTAAAAGAAATTTGCAGTTAGCCTTTTGGATTCTCTTGCACAGGATAGCGAGGCAGAGAATTTATTGATATTTTCTCTTTTAATTTGTTTGTGTACCTATGTATTTTTGTATAAATTCTTAATTCGTATTTCGTTTACATTGTACCTAATAATTATAAATTAAATTTTAATTACTTACATTACCGATTAGCTAATGATTCATTAACGTTAATTGACGCTTCTTGGTGTGATGGTAAACCATAAATCAATATTAATTTGTATTTTATTCACTGTGTATATTTTAATTTATAATATCGTTATATTATACTTGGCAACTTTCAAGTTACGTATTATTCGAAAAACAAAATGAAAAATTAAGAAATCTTTTTCTGCTGACTGTACCAAAAAAATTAAGAATTCTTAATTTTTTTGGTACAGTCAGCAACGAGTCGCTGAATCCGATGCAATTTTTAAAATGCTTTAAAAAAAATATGGTCTAGTCTAGAAGTTACTAATCCAAGGAGGCAGCAAGAGTTCTTTGTGTAAGTATAAGATAATTAGGTAGAAACTTTACCTTAAATAGAATGTAATTAAAAGCGAAGACGACGTCTGTGGTCTAGTGGTCCGCGTGTCGGACTGCTGATCACGAGGTCGTGGGTTCGATTCCCACAGAACAGAAATATTTATTGTGATGATTGTGACAATCATAGTGTTTGCGTTTGTCTGGGTATTTAATATATGTTTACAAAAAAACTCCTGTAAACTGTACATACCTAGACTCCGACTGGTTACCTACATTTTTTGTTGTGCTTTTTAAAATGTGTTTTATTTATCATGTAATATGGAGAATGCTGGTTAGCCCGTAATTGGCTAATGTGTAAGCCTGTTACCTTTATATGTATATTTTAATTTATAATATTGTGTACACGAGCAGTGGAAAGACCTAAATAAATAAAATTATGTAAGTATTATATCCATTGTCTAGTACCCGTACTACAAGCTCTGCTTAGTTTGGAACTAGATGGTGTTGTGTGAAATTGTCCAGGAATGTGTGAGTATATAATGTCCAGGAATATGTGATGTTTTCAAAATTTGATTATGTTCAGCGACTTTCGTTGGTGACCGTACATTTGTGTTGTATGACTCTATTATGTGTATTTTATATGTACAATAATATGGAAGAAGTCAGTCCTTTGTACCTACTACCTAGTTTTTGCAAGGTCAACCTTGCTACTTGCTTGATTAGTTTTTCTTAGAATATTCATTTTCTGCTTAGTAGCAATTTTATAAGGAAGCAGATACAATATAATATTCTAGGAAAGATATGTACCTATTTTTCATTATATTTTAAGTAAGTTGGAACATATATGTAGTACGATATATTAAAAAAAAACCTTACTTTACATAAGTACTTCTTTTGCCATTATTTCAAAATAATAAACTCAATTATTGTAGGTATTCAAATTTGACAAAAAAAAATCAAATCCATAGAGTATAATCATTACTTTACGTAAGTACCAACATAATGAATAGAACGCAGTCAAAACCTAGTAAGTAGTTTTTTTAATTACATCACTAGCACCACCGTCACGTCTGCATTCTGCATAGCAAACGGAAATGACGTAATGTCTCAGTGTTTCCTCATTGTCTTTTTATTTTTATTTGTATCTTTCATTATCTTTCACTTTCGTACTTTTACAGTTATTTTAATACGTTCAGAAAAAAGTTTTCATTTTTATTAGGAGAAAATTGGTTAGAATATGAATAAATAGAAAATAAACTATTCGAGTCAGGAAATCCGTCTGCACTGAACGTAATTTGAAATTGGATTTGGAAGCACTTCAACAACCATTGATGCGTTACAATTTTGATGAGATTAAAATTTACATCACTCGAAAATTTTTAGTTTGTTAAGTAATTCTAATAAGAAATGTTATAACTTTTCATTACTATACATTAATCGAAGAAAATTAAAAAAGGAATTGAATTTTGCATGGAAGTTACAAACTGGTAAAAGTTATTTAGGTTCTGGTTAGAAATAACTTTATTTTCTTTCGGATAACCTCAAAACCACCTTAATGTATTAAAATATACGGTTGTACTTACTATATAATTTTTTTTAATAAAAAAAGTTAGATATTTTTTATTTATTTTTTCTAGATTAACTAGGTACCTATGTTTTTCGTTTTCAGCAATAGCCCAAAAGCAACTTTGCCTTTGCCTCTGCCAACTAACTATCCCAAGTTAATTATCTCACTGTTAATTCATGGTTAATGAATAATTATGATGATGATGTTAATTTATGATGTTAATTTAGAAATAACAGTCATTTCAATAATACTAATTTATTATTTGGACATTAATAAATTAAATAAAATAACATGGTTAACAAAGTTTCTTTCTCCAGAGCTTTTACCAAATTGAGGGCTGGTTCGAAGTGACACAAGAAAAGCATACCTGGAAGAACCTTGGGGAGGCCAGTCGTAGAACAGCAAGGGCTAAGAAAAAAAAGGATAGTAGGTATATGTATTGTTAATAATTTATAAAATAATTAAGTATTTATCTACATACATAAAAAACTATAAACAAACCTGCGTGTGACAAGCTTATAATGTTACAATCTGTCTACGTAGATTAAAACTAAACAGAATAGTTCTAGTAGCGAGGTTAGTTTTAAGTTGTCAGCGAAAGGAGGGAAAATTCCAGCGCGAATCGACTGGATTGTATTACACACACACATATACACAAACACAACACACTTGTGGTTGTGTGCGTGAGCAACTAGTGCAATGTAAAAACCGTTTCTTGTATGTACCTCGGTAACATTTTTATGTTAGAAATAATGTACTTTCAACGGGGCGATATATTTTGCTCTTTAATTTACTAAAACCGGCTTTTATTCTGGTTTATTTTTACCCGGCCGTCGTGTTACCCGTTTAGAACCCTTTATTTGACAATTTCTTAGAGGTAAGTAAGTAGTCAGACATCCAAAATGACCGACAACAATCGATTGCCCCCAAATTGGGTTGCAGAGGTCTTAATGGTAGTCGCTTGTGTAATTACGATATTCAATCGCATCCGGTTAGACTAAATACCGACCACAACATGGGAGAAAGGCTAGGACTGCGATAGACCAAGAACTCAAGTCTACAATTGTCTCAAATAGGCATTCAATGACTTTGGAGGCAAGCCAAGCCTCGAGGTCGGACTTCGGATGAATATGTCGAAGACTAAGTTGATGATGAACAGTGTTACAGGGCGCATCACAGAATCGCAATGGAGGGTGTGGAAATTGAGTACGTCGATGAGTACCTTTATCTAAGTCAAATAGTGTCTTTCCAGGTAAGACAGAATTAAGAAGTTGCACGACGCACAGAAAATGCCTGGAAGAGCTATTGGACCTTGAAAGATCTTATGAAGGGTGATGGAGACTCATGGACGCACGCATTCTTCCCATTCTTACATACGGTTCTCAAACATCTGTTTTATTCAGATCAGCTGAGGTCCACGCTGGCGGTTTTTCAGAGAGCATAAAACTCGTTGTCCGGGTTAGGAATACAGCCATCCGTTCCAAGACAAAAATAACAGACGTCACTTGGAAAACTGTCACGGGCTGGGCACATCTGTCGCATGTTAGAAGGTCAATGGGCCAAACTGACAATCCAATGAGTCCCACTGAATAGTAGACGCAAACGCGGCAGGCCCAGACGGAGATGGCGGGATGAGCTGGACTCGTTCAAGAAAGACAGGTCCTTGGTAGCAACGCACAGGGAGAAGTGGAAGAAGAGTGGGGGAGGCCCTTGCCCAGCAACAGTGGGACACTACGGGCTTGTAATAATAATTTGGACTTTGGAATCACAGACTTGTCAGTTTTGTCAACTAACGGCCTTTTTTTCATATCAAATCCGTCGGTAGATTAGCCCACTAGAGATAGGATTTTGACATTACTTGTATGGACGTTATGTCAAAATCCTATCCATAGTAAGGAAATCCACCGATAGATTCGTTATTGAAACTGGCCATAAATGTGTTTGGCCTCAGTGATCGATCCCTTGAAATTAAAGCATAACGAAGCTTATTAGGCGTTTGTTGATTGTTGTTGCATCGTTAGGTACATGTTGGGGAGGGCCTATTATTTTATTGCTTATCTTGTGCCCAAGACAATTGTCAGGTGGCCCGTATGCTTGTATGCCACCTTAGTGGTATAAAAAAAATATCGGTCTATTACTGAGATCTCCATTCGATGAATTAAGATGTTACGGGGTCGTTTAAGGGTGAGCTATTTAATTTAATGTGGGCTAAAAATGTTTCCCGAGAAGAGCACTGCGTTTGTATATTGGTGGCGACCACATTCAAGAAGGTTGTTAGGTTACGTCAGCCTCCTCACAGCACCGGCAGGTTCGCATGCCTCTTAGCCGTAGGTTGAACATGTGTGCTTGTCTAGGCAAACGTGTCTTTTTAGAACTCCTGTCACTGCGCAGTATTCTTGCCTGGGACAGATATACCCGCCATTGATTGCAATAGGCTGATTGATTTATTGAACCTTCCCAATTCATTAGAAGAACTTTAATTAGAGTTTTCAAAAGGTCGACACAAAACAAATTTCTATCTTTATATTTTTTCGTAATTTTAATCAATTTGTATGAATTCCAACCGAAACAATGTGGACATATTGTTGTTATCATATTCGTAGATACCTACAAAATATGTTTGTATACTGCGCATTTAGTCATAATTTCATAAACTTTCTGAAATAGGTCAACCTTGTTTAGTATTATTTATGAAAGAGTTATCGAGTTACGTACGTACTGAAAGGATTTCAACTTTCGTCATAGGACGTAAAGATTTAATGTATCTCTGCAATCTGCTCAGCTACTTTTCCCTGTAAGATCTACATAAAAAAATTTAATGCAATGCAATTAAATTTCCTGATCGTCACAGGGTCAATTTTCCTGAAAAATACCCATATGTCAGCGGTTCCTAACCTTTTCAATGTTGTTACCCCTATGAATTATTAGCAAAACCGATTTTTCCCCGAACTTAAAATGTTATCAACGCAAAAAAAATCTTTATTAATCACATTTTTTATTATTAGGCTCTTCATTACCCCCACCAAAAAGTTGATTTACCCCCGCGGGGGTAATTACCTCCAGGTTTAGAACCAATTATATGCACGTCTCACCAAAACAAAGAAGAATTTACATGGACATATGGAAGGATGACCGAGTGGCGGTCAAGTACTGGAATAAGGAATGTTAGTTGTCCAGCTGTGAAATGGGTGGAGGACATTGCTACCATTGTAGGTCGAAAATTGGCGTGGCAGCGCAGAAGCCTATAGGTACCTACCTACTCAACAGTGTGTGTATGTGTAAATCAGGCTGTAAAATGAAATAAAATCTCAGCCACGCTTAAAAGACATATTTATACAATTCTTCGCGACTTCACGCGACCCATACCCACGGTAGGTACTTACCTACTTACTTAATTTAGTAAATGACCTTTAATACCGATTTTCTAATTCGTTTTTTTTATTAATATAATAAGTATTAGGTCCTTACATAATTATGAAATTGGCGTTTTGTAAGGGAGGAACATAAAGACGATTTTTTTTAAATATAATATATTTATTTAATCAAAGTATGTATGTACCATTGCTATCTATGCACTTTTGCCATCTCATTGATCCCTTTACTAAAAAAAACATTCGGACGGGCACGCAGCAGTCGACGCGCGTTTGTCGGTTTGCTGTACTCAATTCTTGAGATACCTACCCACCTTTCAAGCTTTTTCACCTTCCCAATTTGCTTCAAGTGGATTAAAACGGTTTTATCATTAACACCGGCCTGCAGCTAACTCGGACGTATTTTACGATGGATCCGCTTCCACAATAGCCTTCAATTCTTCATTAACAACTTTGGTCTCTGGCCGTCCAAGGGGCTTATTCTGTAGGTCAAAATTTCCAGAATAAAAACGTTGAAACCAAAAACGCACTGTGTTTTCTTTTGCGACACCGCCGCCATACACATCATTAATCCTTCGAGCCGTTTCTGCAGCACTGGTGCCACGATGGAACTCGTACTCGTAAATAACGCGATATTTCAAGTTTTCCATTTTGTAAACTGAGTGACGCAAATAAAAAACCAAAAGAGAAAAAACACAGGAATTACCTACGCTTTTCAAAACACAAAAGCATGAGTACCTAAATAACTGTATAAATTTGAAATTGGAATTCCTAACCAAAGAGGAGATAGGTTTGAGATCAAATTTGAGATCAAAGTGGCCAGTACGACAAAACGCCAATTTCATACTTATTTATTTAAGGACCTAATACAATTTTATACGTACCTACTCTAATTAATAACCTACCTACTTTAACATCATTCATATCAAAACATTCAAAATACCTACTTATACCTATTTAAAAATCATTCGTCACTCACTTTTGTCGCAACCCGGAAATTTAAACTGGCCTCAAATATTAAAAACTAAAAATAAATTGGACCTACCTACCCACTTACGCTACCTACCTACTATAACAAAATATTTACCTACATTTTAATTAATTTATTGTTTGCCCATAGATACGTAGTATTGAATATTTAAACGATTATTTAATAAGTACCTACAGTAAGTTATTGAAATAGTTACCTAACGACATTGTTATCTAAGTTTTGAAACTAGCTACCGCGTACCTACATAATATTCAATCACACGTACTATCGATGCCTATAAACGGCGCAAAGTACAAAGTCCCTATAGGGACTACCCATCCCAACGTGACTGGTTCAAAAATATAAAAATGAATTTTTAGATTATTGATTCTTTGAGCCGAGTCACCGACTATACAATTTTTATATAAGTGTAATACAAAAACCCACACTAACACAATTTTCATCCATACTACAACTACACATACGGGAAGTAACGCACACCAACTCAGTTTTACATAGAAAAACAGAGCCGTTCTCCTCTCTAGCCTATCTATACCTACGTATTATAGAAAAAAACTTCAAAATAGTACGGCTTCACTCACTTTCACATTATATTACACCAATTTCAAACTATAATGTATGAACATCGGCGGCAATAAAGATTAGTTTTGTTTGTATCAATATATATTCCGTCTCTTTTACTCAACCGAACGCTTTCGAGTTTTCCCGTTCATGATCCAATCCAACTCAAAATACGCCAAAAATGACGTCGAGCCAATGTTGTTTCGAAAACAGTGTCTCGCGTTTCTTTCTACGGATACCGCGCGCCCGCTCGCCGTTTATTATTTGGAATTTTCCAATCCACTGATTACTACTCGTCGTAAGTTTTACAAACAAATTCGAGTCCGTTTCGTATTTTTCGCGATTAGCGCCAATTTAGGAAAGTCGTAAGTGGCAATGACGATAAGGTCGGTTTTCGCGCGAATTCCTGGCCGACCCGACCGAATTGAAACGACTCGCACGGAGCCCTTCGGCGTTGGAGCTGAGCACGCTGCTGAAATAGACCGTATTTTACATAGAAAATTCTGACAGCTCGGAACCGTCACAAGAAAATAATGTCGTTTTTATTACATTTTTTGATAAATTATTATTCTAGTTTCGGTTCGGCGGCGTTCCAACGGCCTTATCGATTTTCCTATTTAGCGCGCTATCGTATTTTATACATTTTCGAAAGGTCTGCGGCGCGTCTATGCGCTTTCGAAAAATATTTTACAAGTATTTTCTCGGCGGCGAACGGACGTCGAGTGCGGTGCCGTAAATTGGTAATAATTCCGTTGATTACACAGTAATATAGTGGCCGAATATGGGTTAGTGGTGAGGAACACGGACACTGCGAGCGTTGACTTCTGTGATACGATCCTATGAAAAATGTTTGTGTTTAGTGCAAGTTTTTAGTGCATAGTTGGTTGATAGTTGTGTCTGGTGCATTCCAATTGTGAAAGTGCACGGCTAGTGTTATCGTGCGACGGATGCTGCAGTTGTGGCCACGGAGCTGGTCGCGCCTTGCTCACCTGAACACTCACTCTTGTAAGTACAGGGAACCTTTCTAGAATGACCTCGTAGGGCTACAGACACCATTAAATTCACTTCACAGATTCGTTAGGCACTGTTGCATCAAGAAATTCCTGTGGATCTCTTCTAACATAACCTTAGTAGCACTCTTGACACCATACAGAAGTAAACATACATTAAAACAGTAGGTTATCCAGTAGGGCTAACAAACACCATAAAAAACAAAACTATTTACATTTGAAAATGGAATAAAAACAAAAAACCGGCCAGTATGATTTTTTAAATTCTCACCATAAAGTTTCATTATACAACCCATAAGAATTATTTTGTTACTATGTAGCCAAATTTAAAAATAAAAATGTAAGGTCACTGAAAAAGTTAATGTCATGTATCTTGGAAACTGAATATGGAGATTATTCTGTTTGTGTTATTATTAACAACAGCTACATCACTCAAAATGAAAGGTAGGGTTTGTTATATTCCACATTATATTATATATTTTATCATTAGTAAAAAACTGTAAACAATAAAATAAAAAATAACTAGGTGACCATTAAAGATTCAAATTGAAAACATGTTAGTCTTGCCTGACAGTACATACTAATTATTTATTTCATTACCAAAATAGATATTAAATTTGTTATAACTATTTTGAATTTATTAAACTTACCTAATAAATTTTGTATTACATGTATGCTTACTTACATCATTATTTAAATTTAATTCAAAGAAGTTTGACATTGTAAAATGTAGATAACTGCCAGTCAGTAAATATTACATCAGCAGAAAATATTTGTATTTTTAAATTGGTACAGATTAAGCATAGGTAGTTAAACAATTTCAGTTGATCCACAACTTGTTCATTAAAGTATTAAAAACACTTTATCTGAAGTTGATTCCTTTAAAAAAAATGTAATGCTTCTTACAAAATTGTTATAAAATTTTATAGTAGTAAATAAAATAGATGGCTAATGAATATTTATATTATGTTAAATCATTATAATAATAATTTTGTGTCACTAAGAAGCTGTGGTTATTATTTTGTATAGTAATAAGTAAAACATACCTATTTACACATTCTATTCAATTAGTATTATTACTTAATACATTTATTATTTAGAGAAATAGGTACCTACTTTATTTTGAATAGAAAAATCAATAAAAATAGTCACTGCTTGAGTTCAATCAAGAATTTCTACTTAATTGCCATTTTTAAGTATTCATAAGTTGCTGATATTTTTTTTCTTGAAAGAAATATTAGCTCAGACATTCCGTAATTTTTCACTGGGATATCCCAAGGAGATATTTTACTAATTCAAATGGAATACATGACACTTTGATAAAGGAAATATCAACTTTTTAAACATGGATCACAAACCACAGTGGAATAACTTGCAGTTTTCAAAGAAAGAATAATATTATTAAGGGTTGATTTCCCCGGAGTAATCCTGTATTGGTTATGAATTTTGAAATAAGAAACACTAAGTATTTTTTTTAAAGTTCAAACACACAACTACTTAGTTGAAATGAAAAGAGTTTTTAATACCTGTTGCAATTTCACCATGCTGAATGTTGACACAATACCTATTATAATAATATGAACTTTCCAGTGGGTTAATTGTCAAATAGAAGCTTATCCAGAGATAATAAACAGGAAATTACTTTCTCAAGAAACATTATAATAATAATAATAAATATTAATAAATGTTTATTTCATATCACATTATGTTCATTTCATCATTATAACTTATAACATTTGTATAATACCAGTATAAATAATAGTATGGTGAAACATTATGAAGAACAACAAAAGGAAACCCCCCTAATAACTATGCTTTTCTTTGACAAGCCTTTACTTACAAATTACCTAAATATACTTGGATTAAACAACTAAATCAAAAAGACAAATTTAAACATATTATGTCATGTTTAAATAAGACAATTTGTATTGTAAAGTTATTAAGCAAAGGAAAAATTCGACCGCGGGCAGGATTCGAACCTGCGTCTTCTGGTTAGGTACACCAGACGCTATGACCACTAAGCCACCGCGATACCTACCCGCCATGTCGAATTTTGCCTTCGCTTTCTGAATTTACGTCTTTATGGTGACGTGTGTGAATTTTTCCTTTGCTTAATAACTTTAAAATCTTAGCATGGAAAATGCCAAAAAAATACAAAAAGATAATTTGTATTGTATATTGATTTCTGACATTTACGCGAATATTATAAATACATTATAATAAAACTACTTTTTACTGATTTTATCGTGTAATATTGATATTATTAAACCCGACGTTTCGGACCCTTTACAGCGTCCATGGTCACGGGTAGACTCCTGTAAAGGGTCCGAAACGTCCGGATTAATAATATCAATATAACGCGACAAAATCCGAAAAAAGTAGTTTTATTTCAATTTGTATTGTAGTTTGGCTAAGTTTCCAAAACAGCTGTTGTCAGACTTAGAGTGATGTAGCCAGGTCTGCATCGCGCATTTGTCCAGCTGTGGGATTCCTGGGCATAAAACGATCTCGTGATATATTAGGTGCTATTAGAATAAAATATACAGATCGACAGCTTTACGTGTTCTCCTAGGTATGCAGAGGTCTCGATTTGTTAAGAATCACCCATCCACAGACTGACCGCAGCTAGCATAGCTTAACACTGCAGATCGGTGTATTCGGTGTATCGCCGTAGTTATTACTTAGCACAGAGCCGGACCGTGAGTTTAGGGGCCCTGGGCTAATATTACTTAGGGGCCCACCTAATTACTCACTCAAACTATAGAAAAAAATGAGACAGTAAAATATTTGATTTAAGTATAATGACTTTGACTTGACTTAGCTTGAATCCACGGGGCCCTGGGCTGAAGCCCAAAAAGCCATAATAATAATAATATGATAGATCCAGCCCTGACTTAGCCAAGAGGTGTAAATCATCTCGTGGTAAGACATTATCCATACCTACATCGTGCGCGAGCGCATGTTGGCGCTTTTAAAGCAAAAGTTACAAAAATTCTCATTTTTTTTTATACCACTTATGTGGCAAACAAGCATACGGTCCACCTGATGGTAAGCCGTTACCGTAGCCTCTTGACGATTTCAACACCAGGGGTATCATTTGCGCGTGGCCGATCCTGTAAAACGAAAGAGGAATAGTTGGGTTGGCAGTATAAGGGTCAAAATACCCCCACTGCCAACACAACGTTTCCTTACGGAGCACTGGCAACTTTGCTCACCGTAAGGAACACAATTCAAAGCAATGTATTTCGATTTTCTGCAAGGTGGAGGTTCTTCCCCAATCAGGCAGCTCCAATTTGAGTGAAATTACTACCACTATGCTCTACCTCCAACGAGATGGACAGACAACCTGGTAAAGGTCGCTGGAAGTCGTTGGATGCAGACGGCTTATAACCGGTCTTTGAGAAGTCTATGGGGGAGGCCTTTGTTCAGCAGTATTGGAACAACGTTCCTTATCGCGCGTTGTGAAAGGGGGCTAGACGGAAAAAATTCTTACGAAAAAGTTGTCACGACACTTTTTTCGAAATTCAAATATTGTTGACAAGCATTCAAATATTATTGAGTGAATGACAATATTTGAATTTCGCGCGTTGTGAATTGTTGAGTGTATACAGGTTTTTTTATTTTTAATTATTAAATTTTAATGAAAGGAACTTCGTTCCATCCGGGTGTCCCTTGACACCTCTCAAGTTTTTTTATGTATATTATGGTTATCAATTTAAAAACCAATGAACTTCTTGTCATCTTCATCATTCCATTTCCTGGCACAGGTCTTCTCTTAGTATGGGAGAGAGGAGTCAGGCTATAGTCACACGCTGGCCTAGTACGGGTTGGCAGACTTCACACGCCGTCGAGAAAGTCTTACGCATGCAAGTTTTCTCACGATATTTTCCTTCGCCGTATAAGCGACATACATAGTACAGGTGGTGACGAACGTATTGCAATTCAAATCTTATAACACTGGTAGGCTAAAATGCGCGACATTACTTTGTCGTCGCTCATTTCGTGCCGAAACTATGTTTCGAGACGAGATAAAGAGATGACCAAATTATGTCGTGGAGTTGGTTAGTGCCACTTTAGCCCAACATAGAGTTTGTTGAACCTAATACTAAGTGACACGTGAACCTGCCGGCGTTGTGAGGAGACTGATGAAACGCCACATTACCTCCTGGGTGAATGAGGATCTCTAACACACAAGCACACTCATCTAGGGAAACATTGTAAATCCAAATGAAGTAAGACCTCACCCCTAAGCAAATCCTACAGTTTATAGTAGCCGCAGGGTTTAGTGGTGAACTCTAACTCAACGATTGGCGATCACAATACACCGATTATGGTCGCAGTGATACTATAACCGTAAGTATAATATTAAAAAATATATATAGACGGGCTAACGATAATGCCGCGCAATAATTTAGTCCTCGCATTATAGTCTGGGCAAGAGACAAGCGTGGTGTACATGTTAGCCTAGCTAGTTGGGCAGGGTCTTGTTACGCATTCGTTGGCCTGCTGACCCTTGTTTAAGAAACAACGAACACTACAACGAAGTGCAGAGAGTGATGGGATGCGGGACCTCTAAAGTTTAGAAGGGAGTGGAGTTTCTGTGTACTTAAGTACAGTCAGCAACGGAAGTCGCTGAACACAGCTAAATTTTAAAAACATCACAGCTCTAAAACTTGTCAAGAGTTTTTTTCTATTGAGGTAACCTTAATATTTAATGATCATCTATGCAATTATTTCGAATAACCTGTACATGTCAGTAACTTCATACTTATTAAAAATCATATTGAAGATAGCAACTTGTTCAACGACTTTCGTTGCTGACTGTACCTACTATTAATTAATTCTATGCCATAGGGTGTTGCATACCTAGCCCTAGGGTAACATTTAAGAGTGAGATGGCATAGTGGGAGTAATTCCACTCAAAATGGAGCTGCTTGACTGCGGAAGTACCTCCGCTTTGCAGAAAATCGAAATGAAATAACACTGTTTTAAGCTGTGTTGTGTTCCTTACGGTGAGCAAGTGTGAGGAAACGTTGTGTGGGGGACTTTAACCCTTATACTGCCGCGCAAGTGATACCCCTGGTGTTGCATGCGTCTATAGTCACGGTAACCGTTTACCATCAGGTGGGCCGTATGCTTGTTTGTCACCTTAGTGGTATAAAAAAAAGTTTATTAACTATACCACCATATGTTTGGTAAAATTGTCTGGTTATTTTGGTTCCTGTCTAATTTTTTATTGGAATGATAGTATTGTGAGAGTTGACGTGTTGTACTGCAAATAAAAGGTGGGTAATGGAGCCAAGAGGAATGAACAATGAGCCGATGAGGGCCCACAAGTTCCTCCGCGCTTAATTAAAAGAAAATTGCTTTCGGTTGTCGGCAACCGGATGACACAAGTTTAAGTTTTTTTTATTTCTAGTCAAATTTATTTTATGGGATCACACATAATGCATGTCATGTTCTATTTAAATAAACAAAATGAATCGTTCAAATCTGTTCACAAACGTCGAACCTACCTATTTTAAGGTGACAACGCCAAAAACATACAAATTTAGAACCTCCTTTTTGAATTCTCTGAATGAGGTCAAGTTACAAATTAATTAGAAATGAAATTCCTTACTTTTTCAATATTATTTTTTAACTTAATTTTTTTTTTACCTTTTTAGAACAACCACCATTTAGTTGCACTAAAAAACTTACTTTAAAAAAATACACTCTGTTTTAAGGCACAGCGTGCAGAAATTATTTCTTTCTCCGAGCCTTTTCCCTACTAAGTTGGGGTCTTCTTCCAGTCTAACCAGATGTGGCTGAATATCAGTATTTTACACGAAGCGGCTGCCATCAGACCTCGAATGCATAATTATTTATTTAAAACAATAGTTTTATTTTCGACATAACTACAATTTTGAAGGATATGTATTACCAATGTAAAAATACAAACGAAATACCTAATTAAATCATTCCACAACATATGGAACTCCAAAAACAGGGCTGTGTAAGATGACCTTTAAACTATCACTTATTATAAACAACTACATTCTGAGAACCGTGTCTGTTAGATAGGGAGAGATATATTTGATTTTTTCGTGCGCTAGACAAGGATGGCGATATTAGAAATATGAACGGTGTAGGTATTTGTCCTTTGCGGTACTTATTGGATGCTTAAGAACTTCATGTTTAATTTAAGTAGTCGTGGTTTTAAACGCATATCATCACGCCTGTATTCCTCGAAATATTAGACGGAGTACCTAACTGCTGTAAACAGTTCCTCGGTGCTAGAATTGGGAACTAGAATTAAATGTAATTGGAGCTTTTTTTTGCGGTGCTAGAATTGGGAACTAGAATTAAATGTAATTCCCGGTCTACGGGAATTAGTCGGGGAGTGTGTAATTCTTACCCAGAAAAACTACCCCGGTAGCCACAATCAGCACATGGAGGGCACTGTGTTCTCTTATTGGACCACTCTTGGTGATCTGGGTGTTTCTTTAGTATTATAAGTATGTATAAATTTACAAAAAACAGTATTATAAGTCTTATATCCATTGCCTAGTACCCATAGTACAAGCTCTGCTTAGTTTGGGACTAGATGGTGCTGTGTAAAATTATAAAAAAAAATAATACTCTAGAACCCCTGTGCGACGCCTGTTAGGCCACATACTGCTAATAAAGGCCTACGCAGACCGGGACGTCAGGCCAGGGATTTTTACCAATGGACATTCAAACGTATTGATATATTCAGTACGACATAAATTGATATATCGAAACGTTTGAATTATGTTTAATTAAAAATGTAAATCCCTTGTCATGCCGTCCCGGTCTGCGTAGGCTTTAGGGGGTTAAGATGGCCGATTTTGATAAATCGCAATATGATTCACAAACACACCACTAAATTAAATTATTGTCGAACTACATAGCTGAATGGTGCATGCGTCCCGTCGACTGGGAATAGTCTACTCAAAGCCGATATAAATGATTCTTTCATCAAAAAGCCTTTTCATACATTGCCTTGCATTGTAACACACATACTTTGCTACAATTCTATGTCTGGACTTGTAAAAAAGGAGTTTGTTTTCGTATTTCTTCTCAGAGGTCGTCAGTTAGGAAATTCCGATGCCATTAGGTTAAAAAAAATTAAAGTATTGATCCGTAAAAGTGTCTTTAAAAGTGTCACGTAGTGGGAACTATTTAGTGGAGATAAATTACACTCGGAACACAAAATATACAAATTTATTGACACTAGGGTTACAATTTAAAATACGTTAAGGCAAGAGTAGGGTGAGTTTAGCTAAGGGTGGGTTCGGCGAAGGCTTCGAGGCGAGGTCCGAACAGTAGAGGGTGTCACTTAGCTTCGGGCAGCTGCAGCGGGAAGAAAGAGCCCCGCGCGTCGTCAGCAAATGTATTTATGGTGACGCGCGGGGTGAGGCTTGAGGCGCGGAGAAGGAGCGGCGAGTGGCGATGTCACAAAAGATTTATTGAAGTGGCATATATACATATAATTTCTAGTACCAATTACAGTGGTAATTTTAACCCCCAAATCAAAACTGTGGACTGCTACTGAGAATATTGTAATAGGAACTATTTGATATTTAAAACATCACGCTACGATTAAAAGGAGACGAGCAAAAAGGAAATAAGGCGTGTGACTCCGCGGGGATCAGCTAACAGTATGGAAACTAGATCGAATTGTTGAAATGAATACCGACGCTCCGTTGAAGCGTTGTCGTTGTCCTCATAATTTATGTAAAATTGTTTTTTTTTTATATTGATTTCTGACATTTACGTGAATATTATACATACATTGAACATGTTATACAAAGGGTTACAAAATACCCCGTAAAAAATATAATTAATTATCAAAGCCAAAAATTTTGTCAGCTGCCATGTCAGGGAACCAGATTATTTAACAGAAAGGTTTTTATTTTACCTAATAATTGTCTACTTTAATAGTTTTTCTATTTTTCATTCATAAATTTTGTTGTTTTCCTTTTTTTGAGGTCAGCGTTACTACGGTTCTTAAATATTGTGAATGGACTCGTTATAAGGCCCCATTTAACATCCTTTCGGCTTTACAGGTAGATTTGTAACAACCTGTATATTATACAATATAATAGGGTGGTTATGATTTATTGTTAAACTAGCGCCCCGTCCCCGCTTCGCACGGGTGCAATGTACTAATAACATCCATGTGTTTTACATATAAACCTTCCTCTTGAATCACTCTATCTATTAAAAACCGCATCAAAATCCGTTGCGTAGTTTTAAATATTTAAGCATACCTAGGTATATAGGGACAGAGAAAGCGACTTTGTTTTATACTATGTAGTGATTTTCTCTAAATCTCCAGTAGGGAAAACTATAGGATAGGTTCTTTACAGCGGACGTTATTTAGTAATCATGTAATGCATTCGTTGTAGAGTGCATAATAGTTTATGTTGAACGCACACACACACACACACATTGAACTGTCAATGAGATAGTTACGTCATTATGTCACTGATAAAATCTGTGATGGATCTGCAATGTACTGCTTGCTAGAAATATCTGTTATTGTTGAATAATCTTTCTCGGAGGTACTTTCCGGGCAGCTCCAATTTGAGTGGAATTACTCCCACTATGCCCTACCTCTGTTATGTAGGCTATGGACGCTAGAATTGCTAGGAGTTGGTACGGTCGACAAAAGAGTTAAGTATACAGGCAGCTAATTAAACATCTGTGTTTTGTTAAAGATTGTGTAATAATGTATCACGCAATGTGTCAAAACGCAGGTATTGTAAGCTGCTACACATCAAACCCTTTGACGGGTAATTATTTAAATCACAATCTGTGTAAAGATGCAGATTTCGTTCGCTACCTGTATACCAATCTCTTTTGTTGACTGTAATAGTCGCACGTTATCACCTGGAGACGTCGTTCAGTAATTTCTGCCTATGCTGTCAGTGCGTCAGTCTGTGGGACGTATCCACGCCGTTCCAGCAGTGGCAACATTGTTCGCAAAAAAAAATGGAAGAATACGGTCTATATCTATGGTGAACGGAAGAATTCTCTGCAGCGCTCTCTTGTCTCTGATTTCTGCTTACGCGCTGGTTGTAGACACTATACCTATGTAACACTTTACTTTTAAAATATATATGTATATAATTTAAAAATGTCATGAAGACGTATTCAATTTCATTGGCTATAATGTGTCATCATTATCATCAACGTATATACTGTCCCACTGCTGGGCACGGGTCTCCTCTCAGGATGAGAGTGATTAGGCTATAGTCCACCACACTGGCCTAGTACGGGTTGGCAGACTTCACACGCCTCCGAGAAAATCTCTCAGGCATGCAGGTTTCGTCACGATGCTTTCCTTCACCGTTGAAGCGAATGATAACTAATTATTAATACGCACATGATTTCGAAAGGATATTTGACTCTTAGTTAAATCACATGCATAAATATAAATCTAGAAAGTCTTAGCTTACTTAGATGCAGTCGCCTTGAAACAAATCTCAGTGCGCCCGCGCCGCTCACAATAGTACTTATAGGTATTTAAAGTTGGATTCTTAGCTGTAAGAGTCAGCAAGAGTTCATCTGGGTGGGTACCATCGTGTTGTCATATATCCTGCCATCCCTCCGTATCTTTTTTTTATCGTACTAAGGTCAACAGGCAAACAAGCTTACGGTCCACCTGATGGTAAGCGGTTACCGTAGCCTATAGACGCTTGTAACACCAGGGGTATCACTGGCGCGTTGACGGCCCTGTAAAACAAGAGACAGAATAAGGGTCAAAGTCCCCGCACTGCCATCACAACGTTTCCTCGCGGAGCAGTTACACAGTAAGGAACACAACACAGCTCATATAATTTCACTTCGATTTTCTGCAAGGCGGAGGTACTTCCCCAGTCGGGCAGCTCCAATTTGAGTGGAATTACTCCCACTATGCCCTACCTCGAACGAGATGGACAGATGGCCTGGTAAAGGTCGCTGGAAGTCGTTGGATGCAGACGACTTATAACCGGTCTTTTTGGAAGTCTATGGGGGAGCCCATTGTTCAGCAGTAGACGTCCTGTGGCTGTGATATGATGATGATGATGATGATGCTCTACCTCTCTTAATTATTCTTACTATATTTCGGCCATTTCCTTTTTCAATTTGAGTAACAAAAAACAAAGTATTTCGAGTTTAAATGTTTCGATACGACAACTTCAAACAATGTCGACGGATGTTTTAATGAAATATGAACCTCATGAATACTGGTTGCAATGGAAAGTGCAAAATATGGGACTGTTCGACCGACTGACATATTTTTGTATTGATTGCGCTAGTGACGCGACTATATTTAAACTCCGATTGGTGAGTTTTGAGTCCGCGTTGAGTGTTGAGTCGCGAGGATGTGACAATCTTTAGTGGTAGTCAGAAGCCCAAAAAGCTTGACAACGATATCGGTATTACCTAGAAATTGGGTTGCGGAGGTCTAATGACAGTCGCTTCGTGTAAAATACTGATATTCAGCCGCATCTGGTTAGACTGGAAGCCGACCACAACATAGTTGGGAAAAGGCTTGATTACATGTAGCGAATGCATGCCGTCAAAAAAATCTGTGATAGCCTAGTGGTATTACCATTGAATTGCCAAGTCGAAGGTCTCAACTTCGAATCCAAGGCACGCACCTCTGACTTTTCGAAATCTTGTGCGTATTAATAATTAATTATCACTCGCTTAAACGGTGAAGGAAAACATTGTGAGGAAACCTGCATGCCTTAGAGATTTTCTCGACTGTGTGTGAAGTCCTAATCCCTCTTAAACATAAGTGAGAGGAGCCCCGTGCCCAGCAATGGGACAGTATATGGGTTGATAATGAATACAAATATTTATGTAATATCAACTAAGTAAGTATAATAGTTGTTTGAGCAATAACTCTTCGCCCTTCATCTCTCAACTCAATTAGTGCATAGTACAACAATCAAAGGTGTTCTGGTAGAAAATGCTCGCTCGCTTTCTACTTGAAAGGCGCAAGGACAGCAATCATGCGCACCTACTGAGCTATGGTCTGATTAATGGAGATCGGGGATATATCTGCGCTCTCTAGCGTCGCGGTGCATCTACTACGGATCGGAAGAGGTGGATACTTCTCTTTCCCTTTTCGCCGACTCTTTTGCAAAGGGAAAAAGGTTCTCGAGTGGAGACCACGCACCGGGAAGCTCATAGTAGGACGGCCTCCGACGAGATGGACGGACAACCTGGTAAAGGTCGCTGGGAGTGGTTGGATGCGGGCGTCATGTAATCGGTCCTTGTGAAAGTCTTTGTGGTAGGTCTTTGTTCAGCAGTGGACCTCCTATGGCTGATAAGACGATGATTATTTTGCAAGCATAACTTCGTCGCAGTTGAAGGCGATAGCTTCCCACTACTTCCTCCTTAATATTCATACCCAGACAAATCCCATTTGGCCTCTTAATTTTGTCGTTTCGGTTTCGCTTCGCCACAAAGCCTTTGAGAACTGAAGTACTCATGGCCAACTGCTTGTATTAGGGGACTTTTAATAAATTAATGAGTTTTGAAAAACCCGTTATCTAAACTTTTATGAACTTATAATTAGTTAACATAAATTATTATATTACTTATGAATATTTATAGTGTGAGAGAAAAGGGAAAAAACCCTAATTATATGCATTTCGGTCACTGCAGTGGAAAAAAATGGTTCTGAAGTTAAATTGAGATGTAACGGTTTTCAATGGAAGTTAACAGCGGTACTATACCTGTTTCGGTAAAGAGGCGGCTTTTGATGAATCTTAACATGATTAACATTTAAAAAAATTAAGATATACTGTAGGTTCTAAATATGAATTGTATTCTTTTTAATATGATTGGTAAGTACCGAAGAAGAGAAGAGAAAAGTCTTAAGAATTGTAGAGGAGAAAAGACATTTATTAAGAACCGTAGAGAATAGGAGAGGAAAGATGTTTGGCCACTTGATACGACACAACGACTACTTTAGAATTATACTAGAAGGTAAAATTGAAGGAAAACGAGGAAGGGGAAGACCTAGACGAAGTTTGTTTGTCTTTGAAGAGTAAGGAATGTACCATGCTGGGGACAACACAACAGATCACATTTGGTCGAAGTGTTGCTGGCTATGCCGGCCCCCACTGCTAAGATAAGATAAGATAGACGAAGTTTTGTGGAACAAGTGAAGGAAAGGGTGGGGATCGTGTCGCATCAAGAGGTAAAACGGAAAGATGAAGATAGAGAACAGTGGCGAGTGCTCCACCGACAAGATCTGAGCTCTTAAATTGAAGAAGAAGTACCGAAATGGTCCCACAAAACGGCATTCGACGCTGATGACGGAATGAGCTTGATTTCTTCTGGAAGGATTGACCCAATATAGCCTTGTACTGCTCAAATTGGAGCTGCCCGACTGAGGAAGTACCTCCGCCTTGCAGGAAATCGAAGTGAAATAACACTGCTTTTAGTTATGTTGTGTTCCTTAGGTCGAGCAAGGTTGCCAGTGCTCCGCTAGGAAACGTTGTTTTGCAGTGGGGGGACTTTGACCCTTATACTGCCATCGCAGTACAATTGCAACTCTTTCGTTCTACAGGGTCGGCAACGCGTGATAACACGTGATACCCCTGGTGTTACAAGCGTCTATAGGCTACAGAAATCGCTTACCATCAGGTGGGCCGTATGCTTGTTTGCCACCTGTGGTATGAAAAAAAAAACAGTAATCTTATAGCTTCTATGGAAACGAAGACGAGGCCGAAAGCTAGTTTTCTAAAAATGCGGCAACTGAAGGCAAAAGATCATTTTCTTTTCTTCCGTTGCTTTTAAAGAAAATCGATTACAATTTTAACTATAACGAATGACGTTATCTTCACGAAAGTGATCAATAAGAACTTAGTATGCATTCAAATTGCCGCCATCTTGAAATTATTACAAATCCCCCGCAGAGAGAAATCGGAATGATTTTTCGGTCAAAATGAATGCTTGTTATTTGTGAGAAAAGTTACAAAATTAAACATAATTATCATCACCTATTGATTTCTGAAACTTACGTGGATATAAAATCAAGACAATGAAATAAAATCTTTTTGCAGAATTTATCGCGTTATATGGTTATTGTAAGCAGTGATAGCCTAGTGGTATGACCATTGGACTGCCAAGTTTGAATTTGAGTTTGAATCCAAGGCACGCACCTCTGACGTTTCGAAATCATGTGCGTATTAATAATTAATTATCACTCGCTTAAACGGTGAAGAAAACCTGCATGCATGCCTTAGAGATTTTCTCGACGGCGGGCGTGTGAAGTCTGCCAACCCGCACTAGGCCAGCGTCGTGGACTATAGCCTTATCCCATTCTGTGAGAGGAGACCCGTGCCCAGCAGTGGGACAGTATATGGGTTGATGATGTTATGTATACATATTATTAATCCCGACGTTTCGGATCCTTTACAGTGTCCATGTCCAGTCTACCCGTACGTGGACTGAGGAGGTTGTGTTGATGTTATAATTACTAACAGCTACCCTACATTTTTGTTAATTATTGACACTCTGATTAACGCAGAAAGAGCTCACCGTATCTCTTGGTCTAGCTGATGGCTGACGTCAAACACCGCCGTTCCAAGAATTCAGCAGTTTGTGAACATACCTACTATATAAAATGCGAAATTAACTCCGTATGTCTGTCTGTTTGTTATGCGTTCTGTCTTTAAACTGCTAAGCCGTTTTTGGTACAGAGATAGATTAGACCTTTGAGAAGACTTTTGTTTCAAAAAGAATGGGGATGCGGGTGAATCCGTCGGCAACAGCCAGTATACTGATATAAGGGTTGATATAGATGTTTTTTTTTAAATTACTTCTTCAAAGCTACCATTTAAAGATGAATCAAAGTTATTTTTATATTAGTTATTAGCTTAACGGAACCAAATGCTCGTTTAGGCTATTTATAGCCGCGCGTGGCTCAAAACGTGACCATTTCGACTTAGTGTGGTTTTTTTACCGAACGCTGGGCGATCAAGGCAGCGCGCCCAGCCCACATGTGTGTGTAACATCAGTCTTTTGTTTGTGTTGGTGACACGTACAATGCAGATCGTTGGCGGTTGATCACTTTTCGACTCTATCGTTTTAGTAATAAGGATGAAAATTGGTTAAGAGGCCAGCGCATCAACCTTCCCCAATATGTCAAATTGGTTTGATAGATTTTCAACTTTAATACAAAATGATAAGGTTCATATTCAATTGGGAAATTTTGACATGTTTGGATAGCTTGACCTGCTGGCGTCTGTATAGAACGCGTCAAGCTACACAATAATCAAAAATGACCACTATTGTAACGGATTACGGATTCTCCAAAGGGCAAACAACACAAACTAGTGGTTGGAGGGTCGGACTGTTGATGAAGAGGTCGTGGGTTCAATTTTACTTACAAGTCATTCTATATATACATATATGTTACGGTAAGAGTGAATAATTGAAGATTATTAATAATTATCTATTATTATTAATAATTCCCGAAAGTCGAGGTTAAAGTGATAAATGTACATAAGTAACGCTCAAGGACCAAAAACAGCTCACAACGCGTTGTGGTCAATTATATTAGTTGAGCTCCAATATGCAAGGAATAATAAAAACTAAATAAAATTAAAAGTCGTACTTAGGCCAGGTTAGGTTGTTAGGTTTTTTTTTAATATATTCAAAAACTAAAAGTAATAAATTTCGATCGTTTATTCACATTTACCAAAACATGTGGTTATTATTAATAATTTTGTAAAAATATTAATAATTTTCAATTCATCAGATTTACCGTAACATATACATTTATATTAAAGAAATAAATGTATTTCTCAGAAAACTTAGCACTATTTTTCCAGAAAAAATCTTGGCAGTAATTAATTTTAATTTCAATGAAATGGATTTAGCTACTGTATCCGAACTAGGCAAAGCCTGTATTTCGGTTATCAGTACCATCACCCTCAAGGGTTTGTTAATAATAACAAATACCAACAAAGTGAATATGATGGGTTGTGCTAATTCACAATTTTAATGAATTATACTGTCCAATAAAACAGAGAGATGTTTATTGAATAAAAATATCATTATTATAATATTACCTATAATGTTTGACGACCTCTATGGTCTAGCGGTTCGAGTCAGACTGCTGATCATGGGGTCGATTCTCACAGGACACAAATATTTGTGTGGATAAAACATGAGTAGGTATTTGTGTTTGTCTGGGTGTGTCCTATGTATTATAAGTATGTATTTACAAAAAAAAAAATATATATGTATTATATCCATTGTCTAGTAACCATAGTACAAGCTCTGCTTAGTTTGGGATTAGATGGTGTTGTGTAAAATGTCCCAAAAATATTAAAATACTTAAATATATATTAAGTAATGTTTTAAAATAAGTGAGTGATTGATTATATTATTGAATTACTTATGTCTAATATTGATACGGTCGTTTATTAAATGTAGGACCAAGCACTTTGATCTTCCACAAGGACCGGTTATATGCCGCCGGCATCCAACGACACCTGACCTATACCAGGTCGTTTGTCCATCTTGTTGGAGCCGTCCTACGCTGCATTTTCCGGTGCGTGGTCTCCACTCGAGAAACTATCCACTGTGATCAGTTCTACGAGCTATGTGCCCCGCCCATTGTCACTTAAACTTGCTAAGTCTCTCAGCTATGTCAACAACACGTTCTTCTACGAATCTCCTCATTTCTAACTTGGTTTTGTAGAGAAATAATCAGTGTACCGATATTAATTTGAAAGTGTCATGACGAGCAGATCATCATCAACCAATATACTGTCCCACTGCTGGGCACGGGTCTTCTCTCATATTGAGAGGGATTAGGCTATAGTCCACCACGCTGGCTTAGTGCGGGTTGGCAGACTTTACAAACCGTCGAGAAAAATCTCTAAGGTATGCAGGTTTCCTCACGATGTTTTCCTTCACCGTTTAAGTGAGTGATAATTAATTATTAATACGCACATGAATTCTAAAAGTCTGCTGTCCGTGCCTTGGGTTCGAACTCGAGACCTTCGACTTGGCAGTCCAATGGTCATACCACTAGGCTATCACTGCCAGCAGATCAAGCTACCACAATCTGTAAAATTTCTTTGATTGATATTCAACTTGATACAAATAAAAAGGTTCATATTCAATTGGGAAAATTTGACAGTTTTGGATAGGTTGACGTGCTGGCGTCTGTACAGTCAGCAACGAAAGTCGCTGAACATGTTGCAATCTTCAAATATGTTTGGGGATTATCACAATAAAAGGAAGTAGGGCCGTTGGACTAAGAAAGAAAGAAAAAGAAAAAACATTTATTCAGCACAAATGATAAATGATATTTATTTCTGTAAATAGATCTTTCAAAGACACTTTTACAAGTCAATATTTTACATATTTTTTTAAGCTAGATGGCTCCGGCATTTCCTAGCTGACGACCTCTGAGAAGAAACGCCGAAACAAACTCAGAGAATCATAGTCTCTTTTAAAGTCCAGACAATGTATAGTAACAAATATGTGTCTTACAATGTAGGGCAAAGTCTGGCCTTTTGAAGAAAGAGCAATAGCGGCTTTGAGTAGACCAGTCCCAACTGACGGCACGCATGCATCAGTCATTGTGTAGCTCAACCATAATTTAGGGAGCTCAACAACCCGTCGCACGACGATACCAGATCAGAACAACATTTGCGTAGGTCACATAAAAAAGGCTCAAAGCCACCAGACTGTTCAAAGCTAAGTATGTATATTTAGCCTACAAAGTACTCACATTTACATTTTATTGAGTTAAATTATTAATTAATAAGAAAAAAATAAAAAATATATAATCACAGTAACGATTTCAGTAATGTCTGATAAATTAATATAAATCATTATTGTCAGACTTACATGAGAGCAATGCAGATAAACACTTATGGTAGGTACATATATGCTCCACAATTGCGCTGAAACGGCGCTGGCATATGCCAGACGGAATGCCTGGCGCTGGTTTTCAACCAGACCCTGGTGGTTCACGGATCGTAAGCCAGTTCAAAAATACTTAAATAAAAAATATTTACAATACAGTACAAACTTAAATAAACATAGTATACGAATGAACTAATTAGAACTGATGGCCGCTGGGGCAAAAAGGTTCTCGAGTGGAGACCACGCACCGGAAAGCGCAGCGTGGGACGGCCTCCAACGAGATGGACGGACGACCTGGTAAAGGTCGCGGGAAGTCGTTGGATGCAGGCGGCTTGTAACCGGTCCTTGTCGAAGTCTATGGGGGTGGCCTTTGTTCAGCAGTGGACTTCCTGTGGCTGATATGATGATGATGATGAACTAATTGAACGAAAGACTAATGAACTAATTTATTTGATCTTTTGACCTTGAGTATTACAATAATTATTTTTCTCTTATAACATTTTCTCTATTTTGTTATTATTACAGGAATTGTTGCCTAGCAACCATTTGAAAATGACATGTATTCGGCCAGCACTGTGCTGCCACTTACATTAAAAACTTTGTAGACGAAACTTCATAGTTAGCTTGAACAAATATGATTTTTAAATAAGTATGAGTAACTAAAATATGAATGTGATATAATTGCGTAGATCATGACCATTAAATATTAGGTTACTTGTCAATTTTTTTTTCTATTAAAGAAAAAAAATGGACAACTTTTGAAACTGTGATGTTTTCAAAATTTAGCTATGTTCAGCTACTTTAGTTGCTTACTGTACTACATATCAAATTCAACCACAATTTAAAAAGGAAATGGTGTTTAAAAATGACTCGAAATTGAGACGAATACGAATGTGACACCTCATTGATTAAAATCCATCAAGCCGTCCCAGTGACGTGATGCAATTAGGGTTGCCAACCCTACTATATAATATAGTATCCTACTATTTTAAGGGATCAAATACTATATTTCTAAAAAATATATAGTAGGCGAAACTACTATATTTTGCGTAAAGCGGAACGTAGCCTTAACTAAAGCCCGCTCTGGGGGTCTACCGCGAAATATTACGCACGCAATCGCGACGATAGTACATATTTTAACCACATACTATATTCTTTTTCATTTTTTTGCCATCTACTATATTTTTTAATATAATAACTTCAAAAATACTTTATTTGATAGAAAAAAAGTTGGTAACCCTAGATGCAAGCTATACCAATATAATAAAGCTGATGTCTGTGTGTTTTTTGTTTCAACGCGCTAATCTCTGGAACTACCAGTCAGATTCGAATAAATCGTTTTTAATTTCTGACACGTACGCGAATATTATACATTGAAATAAAACTAGAAAGAAAGAAAAAACGTTTATTTGCCATAGACAAAACACACTATATGTACGCTATACATAGCAAATAAAAACGAAAGATAAGTACAAATAAAATAAAAACCAACGGAAAAAGCACTTCCATTGCGAGTTTGCGACGGTTCAAAGCAGAAGCGTCTTTAGCCCCTGTAGCACCCGTGTGCAATCGTTACTATTGTTTGGAGATTAAATTGGGAATAGTTTGAAGAAATTGGACAGTGTTGGATGCCATGATGTGCTGTTAACCGACGCGTGCGGCTAGTGTGGCTCGGCGCCCCCTAGGACCGTTGCGCCCGTGTGCAACGAACACCCTGCACCATAGGTGAAGCCGCCTGTGGTTCGAAGAACTGTCTCGCTTGATATGGCCGTGTGTAAATCGCTAGAGGAACTTCGAAGATATGAAGTTATATTATTTATTATTAGTTTTGTCCTTTATATTGTCAAAAGATGACAAACAAACATACAGGCCGTATGACAGTAGGCGGCAACCGCAGCCAGCAATACCAGAGGTACCACCGCCTTGCCAAATTTTCTACTGCTAAGCAATTTATCATCAACCCATATACTGTCCCACTGCTGGGCACCGGTCTCCTTTCAGATTGAGAAGGATTAGGCTATAGTCCACCACGCTGGCCTAGTGCGGGTTGGCAGACTTCACACACCGTCGAGAAAAATCTCTAAGGCATGCCGGTTTCCTCACGATGTTTTCTTTCACCGTTTAAGCAAGTGGTAATTAATTATTAATACGCACATGAATTCGAAAACAGGTGCGTGCCCCGTTGGCTTCCACCATGTTTTTCATCTTAGTACAAAAAAAAAACTTCTCTACCTTTTACCATTCTCTTAGCAAACCAATTACATTTAGAACGCGTACTGAACTGAGATAGACTACAAATAAATTGGTGAAAGTACTCCAAATAAAAAAAATAGACGTTTTGCATCAGACACAAACGGCTAAGCCGAAACCAAGACCAATGTCTAGCACGTTTTGGTATTACGTAGTCAATCACCAAAGATTTCGGTATCGGCTTTCGGAAATTTTTGATGATGCCGAATTGCTATTTCATTTGAAATATTGTGACTAATCAACTGCTTATCTTGATATAACTTTTTTTTCATCTTTTTGTCATAATTTGTAATCGTCGGAGGCGCTAACAGAACTCCAATAACTCGCTACAGTTTCATCGAAAAAGGCAAACACTGACCTCTAATAGTATAAGAGTGAAGACAAACAATCAAGAAAAAAAATTGGGTGTTTCTTATGTTTTATAATAGAGTTTTGGACCGTTTGGGGTTGAAACGCTAGAGCAATGTATTTATTTATTTATTAAGGACTTCCAACAAGAGATGTACAGAATTCGTATTACATTAATCAATATCATATGTGCAAAGAAATGTACTCCCTCAATTATAGGAGGCCACATCATCCAAGTGCAACTAGTTTTGACTTTTCAAAAGTGCTACTTTATTGGTCTAATTGAAACATTTGACTTTGAATTAAGGTGTACAATTTATGAATTAGAAATTTTAATAATATTAAAATTAAGTTATCAATAAATTTAAACACAATAAAATAGATCCTGGAATAATAAAAACTAATACAATAAAATATTAAACAATCATTTTAAACACATGTAGGGAAAGTTAATTAAATTAAAACTAAAATTACAAGTAAATACAATAAAACAGTGATAGGAAGTATAGGGAGGGACACATTAATCTACCTATACTTCCTATCACTGTTTTATTGTCGTCAATAATTATTATTAATGGCGGCTGAGTGCTGTTTTACTTTTTAACGATATAGGTATACGATGCTTCACGTGACCCAAAGGCTGGCCTTTACTTCGGCCAGAGAATAAGCATATTGCCATACATCGTGGCAATGCAACCAGCCTTTTTGCTACCCCTCGGAGGAGATTTTTGGTCTCGAGATAGAATCCAAGGCACGCATCTCTTTTCTTTTTTTTCGAAATCATATGCGTATTTTAACTAATTATCACTCGCTTAAACGGTGAAGGAAAACATCGTGAGTAAATTGCATTTTTCTCGACGGTGTGTGAAGCCTGGCAACCCGCACTAGGCCAGCATGGTGGACTATAGTCTAATCCCTCCCAATCTGAGAGGAGGCCCGTGGCCAGTAGTGGGACAGTATATGGGTTGATGATAATATATTTACTAAACATAAAACATTGACAGATTCTATATAATATATATTATCTTGCTACAACAAAATGATGACACGAGATATATTCTGCATAACTCCAAGTGAAATCGATGACATAGCAAAATGTTTTTACAATGAAACTGATTCCCACACACAGTCTCTTATAAATAGGGTTATACGTTGAGTGGCTCGTGGCTAAGTAATATGTAACTATGTAAGTACGAAAATACAAATACAACCTAATCCTATACTACAAGAAACCCTACTAACCGTAACTACTTGGCTTTATGACCATAACTTAGAGATAAACTATAGCAAAACCAAAAAAATAGGGATCGTACAAAAAACCTGCAGTAGAATTTTATAAACACAACTTTTCAAAATATTCCCTGTATTTTGAAAAGTTGTGTTTATATCTATTGCAGGTTTTTGGAAAACTGGTTGGGATGATATATTTTGTTATGTCAATCCAATTGTAGTCAATGCTCCGCGAGGAAACGTTGTGTTGTGGCAGTGGGGGGACTTTGACCCTTATACTGCCAACACTACTGTTCTTTTCGTTTTACAGTGTCGGCAACGCGCAAGTGATACCCCTGGTGTTACAAGCGTCTATAGACTACGGTAACCGCTTACCATCAGGTGGGCCATATGCTTATTTAGATACTACTTGCGCGTTGGCGACACTTTAGAAATCTTTTCACACCCTTCTCGAAGAACCCCATGCTATAGTGTCTCGGGGAAACCTAGCCCGGGAGCTGATTACATATCCTAAGCGTGCTTAGGAGAAAATGCCTCTGGAATCGCACGGTATGAGACCAAAGAAGTTTAACTCTAACGAATTCTGAAAAAATACTGGCCAGATTCAAATAAAGAATTGAATTGAAATGTGGGAAAGTAAATGGATTGACAATTTAATTAGTCTAGAGGTCGCTATTGCAGCTGCTGGACGCGAGGTTCTGTGTTTTCTAGATTCCCAGGTTGTGCTAAGTCCCGTCATGGTCGTGACGAGGGATCTCATGGCCATGACTATAGGGTGAGTGAAGGAAAGTGTGGCTTTAGTCGGCACGAAATAACCTGCTACGTGCCCTGGAGACAATTTTCTGTACTAACTAAAACAAAGAGGTTTGTGCAAAGTGTTGATGAGTTTTTCTAAGAAAATTTTAATAGGGTTTCGGAGTTTGGATACTCGCAATAGGCTCGCCCCCTATTACATGGGACCTAAACATACCGACGAACTGTGGATGCAACCAGCATGACCTCTGTCTAACCGTTAGGGAATACAGTCGTAATGGTGTGGTTTATGTTTATTTTTCAAATAAACAAACACAGTTACCCCATCTCTTTTCACGCAATAGCGAAAAAAAAGACAAAAAACGTTTACTACCAATTTGTAAAGATTAAAAACAATCTTGCAACAATCGGAGACCTTGATTAGCCATGGAGCTAGTTTTCTAAAAGGTACAATAGCTGGCCACTCCCTCGCGATGCCTCATTAGTTTTCAGCTCGAGGTCAGTGATGTCATTTCGTGACCTTATTTTGGCTAAAAGAATTCAAAAAGGTTGTATACCTATGCTATACAAACTTTTCAGTTCAATTCACGTATGGATACAAAGCAACCCTACCGTTTACACACACATTTGCACGTGTACAAACCTCTCTTCGTTTATGTAGTGGTATTAGACATCGATATGGGAAAGTTTTTATGGAGTGTTTGCGGTATACCTAACTTTCGTTACGGTGAATGGTGACGTATAGAGTCTGAATTACCCTTCCCCAGGAAGCAGACGATACATGAGAATGTTCTGAAGGTATACCCAACACATAATGAATTTTAAATCATTTTAGAAACTAAAAGTTAGGAAAGAAGAAGTTTGAATGTTCTATCGGGTCTTTTACCAAAATCTGTTTAAAAAGCAATTTGACATATTCACATTTTTATGTATTTGACATTGTGAACGTAAACAATGAATGTTTTATTAAAAATCTCATTTATTTGTAATACATTAAGCTTTCTGGAGACATTTTCTATATAAAAAATGTTGTCAGCTGTCATGTCAGGGAACCAGATTATTTAACAGAAAGGCCTACGTGCTTATTTTACCTAATAATTGTCTAATTTAATAGTTTTTCTATTTTTCATTCATAAATGTTGTTGTTTTCCTATTTTTGGGGTATGTTATACAGCGTTACTACGGTTCTTAAATATTGTGAATGGACTCGTTATAAGGCCCCATTTACCACCTCCTCTGACATCCTGAATCAATTATATTTATTTCTGTAAGCTTGTAGATCTTTGAAAGACACTTTTACAAGTCAATGTTTTACATTTTTTAAGCTAGATGGCTCCGGCATTTCCTATCTGACGACCCATAAGAAACGCCGAAGCAAACTCAGATAATCATATAATAATAGATTCAATGTATGTATTATGTTTAGACTAGAACGCGACCCCACCTAGATTACTATATATGAACTAGAGCTAGGATAGGATAGGAAACAATATTGTCCATAACTTGTATAAATAGGAGCTTCGATACTACAGTGCGGTAGGTCCGCAGCCATATGAAATATTAATAGGTCCTCGATCGAAGGCCGGTTAGTACAATGACCCGCGTAAGCATTTATGGACATAATATCCACGCCAGTGATAGTGGAAAGTAGTGATTCGTAACCAACTTCAAGATTGGGATACTTTATTTTATTTTATTAGGAAAACATCCTAAAAACAGAAAATCTTTTAAAGGTTTTCATAAAGAATGAAAGAGAGTGTATTTATTAGTTTCGGACAGTTACGTGAATTTTAGAAAAAATACTTTTTACGGATTTTATCGCATTATATTGATATTATTAATCCCGACGTTCCGGACCTTTTTATACCACTTAGGTGACAAACAAGCATACGGCCTACCTGATGGTAAGCGGTTACCGTAGCCTATAGACGCGTGCAACACCAGTATCATTTGCACATTGCCGACCCTGTAAAACGAAAAAGGAATAATTGGGTTGGCAGTATAAGGGTCAAAGTCCCACTGTCAATCCCTGAATCCCTATCTCCGTTAATGAAGTTACGAGCCGTTCGAAAGTACTCCGAAACTTCGGAGTCCGATATAACAAGTGTCAAATTCAATTTTTCGAACGGGTAACACATCGAGAGTAGGGACAACTGTCAAATTGTGTTGTCATTCATTCTTAGTTCGGGCCCCGAACGAATCATCCATCCGTAGGTGATACGGAGTAGGAAACGCCCGTAACGAAGGTCGAAACTACGGAGTTCGTGCTTAAGGAGTAGACCCCCTGGTTAGACTGGAAGCCGACCCCAATATAGTTGGGAAAAGGTTCGGAAAAAGAAATTATTCGCTAACAACCACTCACTAACCTTCTAGTTAGTCTAACTACCTGATCAGTTTTTATCAAAGTATTGCTAAAAAAGGCACCTTTGGACCATGACTCATCAATTTTACATCTTCAAATCTCACGACCATCTGTACTACTTGGAAATACCTGCCAATAGAATCGTAATCTTTTTTTTTTTCGATGCTATTAACCTAGGAAATGTACCACGATCGAGTTTACCGTGCTTCTTAGAAGTGAGCTTGTTTGTCATGAAACTGACACTAATACCTGGAACGTTTAGGCAGATATTTTACGAGATTCTATAAAAACATACAAAGCAATTATTTTTTTGAGTTCTCTTAGTACTATAGAATAACATAAACAGAGCGACTTTTCAGTCAAAATGACTAATAGTAGCATTTTATACCACTAAGGTAGCAAAGAAGCATACGGCCCACCTGATGGTTAGCGGTTGCAACACCAGGGGTATCACTTGCGCGTTGCCGACCCTGTACAACGAGAGAGGAATTGTTGGGTTAGCAGTACAAGGGTCAAAGTCCCCCCACTGACAACACAACGTTTCCTCACAGAGCACTGGCAATCTTGCTCACCGTAAGGAACACAAAACAGCTCAAAGCTGTTTCATTTCGATTTTCTGCAAGGCGGAGGTCCTTCCCCATTCAGGCAGCTCCATTATGAGTTACCTCTATTATTACTCCCACTATGCCCTATCTCTCTTAAAGTATTCAAATCATATCAATCAATTTATTAGCATAAAACATGTGTGATCAATCCGTGTCTCGGGGAGCACGTAAAGCCGGTCCCGGGAGGTTGTCATGCTAATGACAATCGTTAGTGGTAGTCAGAAGCCCAAAAAGCCTGACAACCAGTCTATCCTCAGGATATCGGTATCGTCCATTGTATTGTTGTATCGTAAATTGGGTTGCGGAGATCTGACGGTAGTCGCTTCGTGTAATATACTGATATTCAGCCGCGTTTGGTTAGACTGGAAGCAGACCCCAACGCAGTTCTACCACTTAGAGAATTTCTTCCGAAAAGTTTGCATGTATAAATTATCATTGCACCTGCTCGAAGCCGGGGCGGGTCGCTAGTATAACAAATAAGAAAAAATATAAGCAATATAAACCGTTTCAATTCGAACGTACGCTAGACTAATGAACACGGATATTCCAAAATGGCTGCGTCATCCTCACTTTCGTATATTTTGTCTATGGCGCTGCGCAAACAGTGGGCAACGGCATCAACGCATACTGCCAAGTCACTACATTTTTTATTGTATGGCCTCATTGTACTGAGAAGCTTTTAGAAGCGTCCTAGAAAGCCGTTAGCCGTATGATCTTTTAAAGTGATGTGAACTTACATTCGTGCTTACTAAGGCTTATTTTTATCTATCTTAGCATATCTTACTATGCAGCCCCCATAGGCATAGCCAGCAACACTTCTACCAAATGTGATGTGTTGTCCCCAGCATGGTACATTCCTTACTCTTCAAACACGATTCATGAAGGCGGCTAGCCCACTAAGAAGAAGGAACCTGTAGTCTTCTTGCTTCGGGTATCCGTTGCCGAGATGACTCGTCCGTTTCGCCGCCAGGACGTCTCAATCACACAAGATGTGCTGCTTTGTTTCCTTGAATCTCTACAATCATTATTCAAAGCCAGCTTCATTTTATAGAGTATGTAATTTGTTGCAAAATGCACTGTCGAGGCTCCGATCACAGTTTGGGCTTTGTGCCTTCTGTCATTGGACGGACGGACTGAATTTCAACTGCACTCCCACTGCAAAGGAGGTCATCAAAAGTCCATACAACTCAGCCCAAATTTGTACCTGAGGTACATGACAGCTGTCAAGTTGACAGTTTTTACTATGAAACTGATAATAATGTGCCATAATGGCGTGCGTTTGACATTCAAAAACTGACACTCACAGCAGATAACTATGAAGTTGACAGTTTTTACCTTAAAAACACTATGAGACTGATACTAGTGTGATAAAATGGTGTGCGTTTTTTCAAATTTAAAGTTATTTTTCTCATAGTGAGCATAAAAAAAATTATGACAAGAGTTTCAACCCGCGTCATACAGGGTATTTTTTTAAATAAGTGTACCCTCAGTACATAATTTGGGCAGATTTTGGTGACATCCTTGGCAGTTTGAATGCAGATAGCTCGACCGCCGCGCCGTCGTTAGAACTGTACGCCAACTGCACACTGACTGCAATCTGCACAGTTGGTTTGCAGTCCAGTCTGTGAGTCTGTGAGTGTGGGATCTCCGACGATACAAACAGCGCGCCTTTGGTAGGAGTCCTCTCTTTTTTGCTGTGCCCGGCAGGGTCCATAATGAACAAACTTAAATTATAATCCACTTGTACAAAACATTATGGAATTCAATAAAGTATTGAGTCAAATGGATCGTGCTGGAATAAATATGCTAGTTTGTAAAGTCAATCAATCAATCAATCAAAATAGTTTTATTTTCATATAAACCATATACAGGCACTTATGAAATGTCGAGTCTAGGTGCACGGTTCCAAAGTAGTCGTTTCCTATGGAGAAGAACCGGCAAGAAACTCCATGGTTACTCTTTTAAAATATCGTTTCGTATTGTACAATGATGGATTATAAATTGGATTGGATACTTACATGAGAGCAGATAAGTATTTGTCTATGGGCCAAAGTAGTCTGAAAATAAAGTTTTATTATTATTTATATCGCAATACAACAATAAGCAATAGACGAAGATGGCGGTATGAGCTGGACTCATTCAAGTAAGACTGGTCTTTAGTAGCAACGCACAGATGGAAGTGGAAGAAGAGTGGGGAGGCCTTTGCCCAGCAGTGGGACTACAACATGCTTGTAATAAATAATAATAAATATATTGCAAACTGTGTAAAGATACAGATTTCGTATTTGTATACTTACGTAACTTTTATGTTGACTGTACATCAATACAGCTCTGCCTAAACTATTAGTAACTTAAAAACGAAATGACGTAAGATCCTAAATTGTTATTTTTTAAATGAAATAATGGCAAAGCCAAGCGTCGCATCTAATTTCCTGAATTCAATCAACGTATTAATTCAGAAATATCGTTGTGAATCATTTTATAGCCATCGCGCATTTTAATGGCTCTTTATTTTATGTATCTAATCTACATACCACACGATGAGATGTGTACGATGTAAACGTATATCATCCATTTTAATATTTTAATAAAGCGAGTTATTCCAGTATAAGTTGAGCTCGCACTGTATACTGTTTTCGTACATTTATAGGTCAGATTATACTGGTAATGTACAGATTTCAGTCGTGCGTACTCAAAGGAGCGTGAAGCAAACATGTGCGCTCGCGCAGCCTGGGGTCAAAAAAAGATTACGATTCGCGACCTGCCCCTACAATATTTGAATAAAACTGACCAATACAGAGATAACATTCTTAAAAAAACTGCCAACCTTGTGTTAATATCGCTAACTATCCTGTCTGCCATCCCTCTCTATCGGGATACAAATGAAAGAGATGCACACATTGACTTTGAGACGCCATTCAGCTCAAGTTTGAGGAAATAGCGCAATAAATTTAATGTTAGAATCTGGTGTGATAATGTAAGATTCAGTGTGTATTGTATTGTTCAATATAAAGATATTGAACGACCTTTGTGGTCAAGTGGTTCGAGTACCGGATTGCTGACCATAAGGTCGTGGGTTCGATTCCCACAAGACACAAATATTTATGTGACGAACATAAAGTGTTTGTGTTTGTCTGGGTGTTTTTTATATATTATAAGTATTTATTTACAAAAAAAAGTATTTAAGTATTATATCCATTGTCTAGTACCCATAGTACAAGCTATGCTTAGTTTGGGACTAGATGGTGCTGTGTAAAATGTCCCAAAAATATTTATATTTATTTAAATTAAATATTATTGTTAACAATTGCAACGCAAGTTGCATATACATATACAACCGCCCGACATCAACCGTCGGGCCGTGGCCCACCAGGCAAAACACCCGCCTGGTTGGAGGATCCTCCCTTTCGCTGGAGGGGCAACACACCTCGCCTCTCCACACATTAGTACACCTCCGCCTAACTTATGGTTTGTGTGGTATGATTATTATCATTTAATTATGTTATATTTCTTTTGTTTTAATCAATAAATAGAAAAAAAAAACTCTTCGGGGAATACAGGCGTGATGGTATGATTTTAATAATATTAATGATACTCCACTCTGCAAGTCATGGCTAACGGTAAATTGAAAGTTTAAGAGTAATGGAAACGTTTCTAAAGATGCGTTCACAAGATACAGAACAGTGTTGAGTCAATTGAAATATGATTTAAAAAAAGAACCGGCCAAGTGTGAGTCGGACTCCCGCACCGAGGATTCTGTACAAACCTGTAGGAATACTTTGATTGAGTTGACATAGAAGTTTGATTTTGTAACAGCTTAAAGGTATTATAGACCTGAGTATTTGATATGAATTTCAATTTAATACCTCTACGCGTTTCATGAGGAAAGGGGTAGTAACTGTAAAATTATTAAAAATATTTTTATACTCCGAGTTCACGGGAAGACCCTGTAGGTTTTGATTCCCTTGCGAGTTTCGAAAATTTGCGGCATAAACGGCTGTATCCTTTGATTGCATTGGCTTAGAAGTTTGATTTTTTCACAGCTCCAAGGGCAGTAGACCTGAGTATTTTATATACATTTTAGCTTGATACCTCCGCGTTCCTGAGAAAAGGGTCTTGACAGACGGACGGACGGCCAACAAAGTGATGCTATTAAGGATTTCGTTTTTTCCTTTTCAGGTATGGAACCCTAAAAATAGTCTCGAGATAAAGGTTTTGATGTAGAACAAGAAGATGAAGAATGACCTAGGGGCTTGTGGTTAGGTTATAACTACGCTGATAAACCGATTTGTAAGGTTAATCTGCGCTAGCCGGGGTTAATCTGTGGATGGGAGACCGTTCTTGACACTAGCGGTGTTCAAAGTTGCTATAAATCAATAACATGCTTAATGCTATATGCTTAATTTTTTAAGCAAGCGATTTTATGTGCTTTATTATACCATGCTTAATTCAATATCAATCAAAATCAAAAATTCTTAATATCAATCAAAATCAAAATAGTTTTATTTTCATATAAACCATATACAGGCACTTATGAAATGTCGAGTCTAGGTGCACGGTTCCAAAGTAGTATATTCCTACTTGTTAACGCTATAAGCGACGCCCGACGGATAGTTAGTTGATAGAGAGAGAGAGAGTGCTATGTGATATAAAGCAAAATAGCATTATAGCATAAAGTGCGAACCGCGATATCATTTGCTTTATGCTATATGTGTCAATCGACGAGCGGGACATTGTGAATGCAGAGCGTCTTGGTATGGTGCGCCGCAACTTTACAACGTGCGACGATGGCGATGCGCGGCCGCGCGTGCTGGCTGTGCGCCTGGCGCGCCGGGCCGTGCGCGACCAGCTGCTGCGGGCTGCGCGCGTGCGCCGCGGCCTCACCACACAGGATCTTCAACTGCAAGGACCCCCAAAAAGGTTCTATATAAATGAGCGCCTGACGCCAACCAATGGAAAAATATTCCATAGTGCACGTGAGGCGGGGCAGCGGCACAAATATAAATATGTCTGGACGAGGGATGGGCGCATCTATGTGAAGAAAGACGATGGATTGCTCACACAACGTATTCGATCAGAGGCAGACATCTCTCGGGTTTTTGGAAACAATTCAGTTGGATAAAGTGTCACATGAATTTCATAACCATTTCATTCATATTTATAATGATGAACTTTTTTCTTGTTTATTACTGAGTATGTTGTTTCGTGAGGACATTATACTTATCGGCCGCCATAGTATTTTATGCATAGTTTTTCGTGGCAATATACTGTTTTCAATGCCATATAAAAATAGTACATCCACTGAGTCAGTCAGGTCTATCATTATTAAAATTATTTACACTACACCACCTTATCTACTTCATAATTTACACAACAATCCTAACTATAAATACAGTTCCATACAAAGCTATATACACTACCTAAACTACAATATGCATAATAATTACAGAAAATTTAAACAAATATGAAAAAAGATAAAAAATTGCGAGTTGGGCTCTTTAATGCAGGATCGCTTGGCTCACGCCAGGAGGAGTTCCTAATGGCCATGAACAAGGTTTCGGTTGATATTTTAGCAATCAACGAAACCTGGCTCAGGCGGGGTGAAGAGGGTCGTGCGCCCAAAGTACCTAATTATCGCCTACGACATGCGCCGCGACCCGACACTGTACGCAGAGGCCGTGGAGGCGGAGTGGGCTTCTATGTGCGGCGGGATCTTCGCGTACGCACCGTCCCTCACCCACCGGCAGCCATGGTCGAGCAGATGTGGATTAAGTTAACCATTAACTCACAATCTATCATCATAGGCACTGCATATAGACCTCCCTGGCTAGATGTAAACATTTTTCTGGATGCGGTCACCGACACTCTCTCCTCCTTGGCATTCGCCGACAAAATCATTTTACTTGGTGATTTTAACATTAATGTCCTAGACATTGATGATAATAAAACCAAGCTTCTCAATAACTTTCTTCAGTGTTTCAGTCTTAGTAATGTAATAACTAAACCTACACATTTTACAGATCATAGTGGGACTCTCATTGACATAGTATGCACCAATGCCCGGGTGTGTGGTACCTCTGTGTTGCACATACCTGAGCTCGGTCATCATGCAATGATTGCAGTTGAATTTAATTTTAAGATTGAGAAGCTCGCTCCCCGGTTGATTAGTTACAGACCTCTGAAGGACATTTTGCTGGACGAATTTAATGAAGATCTGAGAAAAATAGAATGGAACTACATCACTAGTCTGAATAGTGTCAATAGTATGGTGGATACATTCAACACATATGTATTGACATTATTTGATCTTCATGCCCCTATTAAGAGAGCTCTAATTAAAGAAAAAAAGTGCCCCTGGATTACTGTCACGGTAGAGGATATGGTTAAGCTTCGGGACAAATATCACGAGCGGTTTAAGTTAAGTCAGTCAGACTCTCACCATGATACATATAAAAACCTTAAATATGTAGTTAGAGCTGCAATTGACAGTGAGAAGCGAGCTTACTTTAAATCTAGCATAAACATGGGGATCAGGGACCCAAAAAAGTTATGGAGTAACATCAAATCTGTTATTACATATAAGAATAGTAAAGAAAATGAGTTGCCTACTTCCTGCGGTGACCCTGAGAATATAAATAAATATTTTCTGGATGTACCTGGCAGTGATAGGGTTGCCATCTCCGAGTTGACTTACTTTGAGTACAATAGATTTGGTCCTGGCTGCTTTCATCTCCAACCAACAAATGAGACAGTGGTTTTAAGAATTATCCAAGGTCTCAAGTCAAGTGCTTTAGGGGTTGATAATATCTCGCTTGATATGCTCCTCATGACACTCCCACATACTCTTACTGCCATTACTGGGATTATCAATAAATCACTCGCTTCCTCTGTATTTCCGGACCTGTGGAAGATAGCCATAGTCAGACCCATTCCAAAAAAAGCAAATCCATGTGGTGTTCAAGATCTTAGACCTATCAGTCTGCTGCCCTGCTTATCCAAAATATTGGAAAAAGTTGTTTGCAATCAATTTAGGAAGTATGTGGAAGATTTTAATATTTTACCTGTACAGCAGTCTGGATTTCGAGTAGGTCATAGTACTTCCACAGCCTTGATTGATGTGGTTGATAATATCTTGCAGGCCAGGGATCAGGGGCAGGGAACATTGCTTACTTTACTTGATTTCTCACGCGCCTTTGATTCAATAAATAGTTCCCTCCTACTATCCAAGCTCGCCTATTATGGCTGTAGTTCAGAGGCTCTGCTTTGGTTTGACAGCTATATGAGCAATCGCTATCAATTTGTTCGGCTGCCAATTGACAAAGATGGTGTTAGTGCTGTATCTTCACTGAGTCCGGTGGTAAGAGGTGTCCCGCAGGGATCAATCCTTGGCCCACTACTTTTTATTATTTACACTGCAGATATTGCCAGCACCATAGTCAACAGTAGGTTTCATCTGTATGCAGATGACCTTCAATTGTATATATCTTTTCATCCACAGGACTGCCCAGAATCAGTTCAGAGGATAAATGAGGATTTGGATAGGGTCTCCAAATGGGCAGGAAGGAACTCTTTAGTACTAAACCCAAACAAATCTAAATGTATGATCATGGGCTCTAGAGATACAATAAAAAAAATTAAAAATGTCAATCCTAAAGTTATGGTTGATGGATGTCTGATAGATCAGGTGCAGGAGGCACGTAACCTTGGGGTAGTCATGGATGACTTGCTTCAGTTTGAAACCCACATAAATGAAGCTATTCGCAATTGTTTCTACAGGCTCAGAGTGCTGTACCAGGTTAGACCATACATTAATGTAGATATGCGCATCATGCTGTGCGAGTCCCTTATACTGTCAAAGTTAAACTATGCTGACACAGTGTATGGGACCTGTTTGCTCAGTAGAACTGAGAGGCTTTTGCAACGGGTTCAAAATGCATGTGCACGTTATTGTTTTAATGTGCCACCACGTTCACATATAACTCCCTTTCTAAACCAGGGTAACATGATGAAGATGTCAGTGCGAAGGAAACTCCATCTAGCCACCCTTCTCTTTGGTGTAATTTTAAATGAAAGGCCACAATACCTCTACAAAAAACTTTCATGGTCCAGTGACCATAATAAGCACAAAACCAGAGCTTCGTCATATCTTTTAATCACTCCTAGACATCGAACCGCTGCATTTCGTGGTAGTTTTAAATTTGCTGCCACCAGATGCTGGAATGACTTGCCACCACCACTGCGTGCCCTAAAATCAGTTCCTAGCTTTAGTAAACAATATAAACAACATCTACTCACTACACAAAAACAACAACAGCAATAAACTTACCATATTTATGCACTTTAAAGGCCGGGTGGTTGTCACTTTTGCGGTCGATTTTGTGTCTGGGTCTGTTTCTATGGTTATATTCACAAACATGTCGCGTCCATGATTAAAATATTAATGACAAAATCAACTCCACTTATACGTAGTAGTACACAAATAGTATCACGGCACAATTTTCTTTCTTCCATGCAAACAACACAGCACACAGTTCCATAAACCAATAGACAGTAGAAACAACAATTTTATATTATATAAGACACAAATTCAGAGTTTAGAGTTTAGAGTTTTCATACTGGTGGATTTTCCAAGAATTTCGCGGGGTTCTCATAATTTCAAGATTGTCAAAAAAAAAAAAAAAAAATATCATTAGTGGTTTTGGTTTGGACACTAAGTCCTTTAATCCAGGTGTCATTCAAAAAATTTCATGTGTCAAATCTTGTTTGCAGTAGATAGTTTTAGTTTATTTTTTATTTTTTTTTTGATTCAATGATAGTGCAATGATAGTGTTATAAATAAATATAAATACACTAAGCAAATCAAGTCTCGGCCTGCAGCTTTTTGCAGCCGATGTCTGTGAAGTCACTCGAGGCCCTAGCAGAATACCAGCGCCGCTTCATTTATTTAGATGAAATGGCAAATGCTGAGTTAGGGTCCTTTTTTGTCCTCACGAAGTTAGTTTTAGATATATATATATTTTTTATTTAGTTTATTTTTTTTTATTTTGTACTTATTTTATCTTTATTTTATTATTGTTGTGAGGATGAAATAAATATGTTTCTTTCTTCTTTCTTTCTTCTTTCTTATATGTATGTTAAAAGCACGCTACTTTATAATGCTTTATGCGATTTTGAACATCACAACATAACACATTGAGATTCCGGAGAGCACGTAATAAGATTACAAAGAAGCATACGGCCGGTGGCCCGTATCGTCTATAGGCTGCGGTTGTCGTCTACCACACGGTGTGGTGGTAGGCGGCAACCACAGCCTATGCAACCAGCCACACCAGCTAAACTTTCAAGTGTCTAAGTAAGGGCGATGATACGTCACATAAAAAAATATATGTGCGTATTAATAACTAATTATCACTCGCTTAAACGGAGAAGGAAAACATCGTGAGGAAACCTGCATACCTTAGAGATTTTTCTCGACGGTTTGTGAAGTCTGCCAACCCGCAGTAGCAGGGCCGGACCGTGAGTTTAGGGGCCCCTGGGCTAATACTACTTAGGGGCCCACCTAATTACTCAAAGTATAGAAAAAAATGAGACAGTAAAATATTTGATTTAATATTGACTTTGATTTGACTTAGCCCCTTGAATCCACGGGGCCCTGGGCTGAAGCCCAAAAAGCCTTACGGTAGATCCGGCCCTGCGCACTAGGCCAGCATGGTGGACAATAGCCTAATCCCTCTCAAAATGAGAGGAGACACGTGCCCATCAGTGGGACAGTATATGGGTTGATAATGATGATGATACGTCATATCCGTTAATTTGTGCCCGGCTTGGCAGCGCATACGCAACCTCTGTGCATTGATATCTCGAAACAAATGAGTCAATGATCCAATTCAGTTACCAAATTGATAACGGAACAGGGCATAGTGACATTTTGACTTTTATTTTTAAAAGTTAAACTGATAACGAGTTTTTTTAAGCCGAAGACTCCGATGTATTTTAACTCTGAGCCATGTGATGTGATCTGAGTATGTGTACGTGAGCTTAGAATATATAAAACTACCCATCCTGACATCGACCTAAATTAATTATTACCGTGGCTAAACTTTGCAATTAATTACTAGCCTAAATAGTAAATTCATCATCATCAACCCATATACTGTCCCACTGCTGGGCACGGGTCTCCTCTCATATTGAGAGGAGCGTGGTGGACTATAGCTTAATCCCTATTAGGCTATAGTCCACCACGCTGGCCTAGTGCGGGTTGGCAGACTTCACAAACCGTCGAGAAAAATCTCTAAGGTATGCAGGTTTCCTCACGATGTTTTCCTTCACCGTTTCAGCTAGTGATAATTAATTATTAATACGCACATGAATTCGAAAAGTCAGAGGTGCGTGCCTTGGGTTCGAACTCGAGACCTTCGACTTGGCAGTCCAATGGTCATACCACTAGGCTATCACTGCTTTTCTAGGCTATCACTGCTAATAGTAAATTAGTAGCAGTAAATAAGTAAAGAAACATTTATTAACAGGAATCGGATCCTTGACACACTATTTGACGCCCAACTAGCAACACACCGGCTTAGCTTAACTAGCTTAGCCACAGCTTCCTAAAATTGGCAGTGGTTCTATCGGAATCCCGGCCGACGCCCGCCGCAAACTGTGGCAGGAGATATTTTCCCTACCCACTAACTATTTACCAGCAAATGTGCACCTCCCCGCAGGGTCTTACCTTCCTTGGCTTGGAAGTCACTGAACCGACTTCGAGCCCAAGTAGGAAGGTGTAATTCCAATATGGTAAAGTAGGGATGAACAAAGTGTTGTGGCTGATATGATGAAAGTAGGGATACCTCGACAAAACGGCTGCAGGGTGCGGATGTGGAATTGTGGAGCTGTATCGCCGACCATGTCACACCGCCTATGCTGTCCTTTGTGCACAAGTCTTGCAATCAAAGCGACCTCTGACCTGTCCATAGTTCTAGGAGAACAGCATTTTATTTTTTATTTTTTATGTGATAGGGTAGGCAAACGAGCAGACGGATCGCTTGATGGTAAGCGATTACAGCCGCCCATGGACACCCGCAACACCAGAGGAGTTTCAGGTGCGTTGCCGCCCTTTTAAGGGGTTTGGGTTTCCGGTATCCTCACTCACTCGACGAAACACAACGAAAACGTTATTTCACGCCGGTTTTCTGTGAGGCCGTGGTATCAAGTCCGGTCGAGCCGGCCCATTCGTGCCGAAGCATGGCTCTCCCACGGTAAAACAGCATTTAATATTCGTAGCATCGACACTAAGAAGAAGTAGCCTAAGAAGAAATACATATATTAAGGTGGTGGATTCTGCTCATGTTCCGCAGGACTGCGGATACGGTGGGGCCGCAGGCTCTGCGGCCGAGATGTGGACGACGGAGCCACAGACATCTGTCCCGCCGCAAAGAGGGTCGTGGGCGGCGGACTCGGTGTCGTCAGTCGGCCATTGCACTTGGCCCTCGAGGAGGGTCCGACATTGGACGTCCGCGGTGGGATCGCGGATCATGCGAGAGCGATTCCCATGATTCCACCACTACGCGGAAGGTGGAAGATGTGGTAGTTTTAGTCGGTATGATGCCCACCTGGCCGGAGCCCGACATAACCGTCCCGCGTCCCCGAGCGGGGCGGCATGCATAAGGAGCATTTCCCCACCCAAAAAAATAAAGGCATGCTGCAGAGTGCGTCTGGGCACTACCGCATTGGCAAACTTTCTCCCACTAAGCAATAATGTGTTAAAATTATTATATTCCGGTATGAAGCGTAATGTTACCAGTGGAATTACTGTAAATTATGAGACTTAACCACTGATGTCTCAAGATGACAACGCGTGGGTGAAACAACTGGTGTTGCTGACGTATATACACCGCTACACACCTGACCTTTTCGAAGAACCTTACCAATAAGACTTGGAAGGTGAGGATGTCGTCTGCCGACGTCTGCGGTCTAGTCATTAGCGCGTCGGACAGCTGATCATGCATGAGGTTCGTGATTTCGATTCCCACAGGACAATATTTATGTGGTAAGTATTGGTCTGGGGTTTTTTAAGGTGGCAAACAAAAAAGCATACGGCCCAGAACCTGAAGTTGTTTCCGTAGCCTATAGACGCTTGCAACACCTAGGGTATCACTTGCACGTTTCCGACCTTGTAAAACGAAAGAGGAATAGTTGGGTTTGCAGTATAAGGGTCAAAGTCTCTCCACTGCCAACACAACGTTTCCTCGCGGAGCACTGGCAACCTTGCTCACTTTAAGGAATACAAAACAGCTCAAAGTAGTGTTATTTCACTTCGATTTTCTGCAAGGCGGAGGTACTTCCACAGTCGGGCAGCTCCAATTTGAGTGGTATTAGGTACCCCCACTATTCCCTACTTCTCTTAAAAAAAAGTACAGTAAAGAATACTCTATCTGTTTTATCTGGTAGTATGTCTAAATAGGCATTAAGGCGGGCACATAGCCAACCAACTGCAACCACTTTTTATAACGCCATTGAATTGTAAATGCAGCATGGAGTGGCTGATGCAAAAACAAACGGGATACAATGAGCAGTATGACGCAGTAAGTCAAATTGGTAATGACTTTGACATTTTGTAATTAGTACATACATACATACATACACTCACGCCTTTTTCCCATAGGGGTAGGCAGAAACTAAAGAACGCCACTTGCTGCGATTTTTGCATACTTCTTTCGCTTCGACCACATTCATACATCTTGTCATACATACACGCCGGTTGCGAGTAATTAGTAATTAGTGTGTAGCCAAAAACAATGGATGAAAGGCAAAATTCAGAAATTGAAATTTGACAGATTATGGTGAGCTTGATGTGCTTGCCTCTGTACACCGGTAGACTGTAAATCCTATCCGGCTGCTATTGAGAATTGAATTACTGTGTACGCCTCTACTATGGTACTCGCTTAACGGTTTCTAAACCAGCTTTAGGAACGCGTAAGGAAAGCCACGGGACATGCTTAGTAACCAATACTTGTTACACAGAAAAGAACTTGCATCAAAATATCATTACACCTGTTTTCTCCGAACAGTTAGGCAGGAATGTGCGGATGTAAAACTCAGTTTACCAGTATTGAACGGCAGAGTTATAAAAATATCGCCGGTGTATTTAGGTCCCATGTAATAGGGGGCGAGCTTATTGCCATTAACCTTTTGACCGCCACGGACTTGTATAGGCGTCAAATTAAAACTTGCTCACGACGCCAACGACGGCATGGCACGTCAAAAATACAACATTTTTTTTGTTCAAAATAAATACACAAAAATATGATTAGTGTTTTTTTAACCTATTATTAGATTTTAAAGATATTTAGAAAAGGAAAAATTCGACCGCGGGCAGGATTCGAACCTGCGTCTTCTGGTTAGGTACACCAGACGCTATGACCACTAAGCCACCGCGATACCTACCCGTCATGTCGAATTTTTCCTTCACATACTGAATTTACGTCTTTATGGTGACGTCGTTTTCTAAATAACTTTAAATCTTAGCATGAAAAATGCCAAAAATATACAAAAAGACTAATTATTAGATATCAGAATTTGTCGCTTGGCGTAGAGAACACAGCTTTTCTTTATTGACATGGCGGTCAAAAGGTTACCGAGCACAAATCCAAACTCCTAGCTGCTAATTTCATAGCCAATAGCACTTTGCTCGACCTGGGAATCGAGAGCAAGACCGCTAGACAATTACAAGTTAACAATCCGCCGCCGTCTGTCGGGGCTGGTCAGCTCTTACTGTCAATGGCAACCTCTTTTTTTTCTGTTATTATGCTAGATTAATTTAATAGTACACATCAAACTGCATTGTTCTCATGAACTATTCAGATTAGACTGTAATACTGAACACTAATCATGTTTTTTTTTTTTTGTTGAAAAGAGTGTCTATGGAGTTTCTTGCCGGTTCTTCTCCATAAGACCCACTTTTTGGAACCGTGCAACTAGTTTGACTTTTCAAAAGTGCTATTTTAATGGTCTAATTGAAATAAAATATTTGACTTTGACTTTGAATAAAAATAAAATAAATATTTTGAGAAATTTTTACACAGCACCATCTAGTCCCAAACTAAGCAGAAACTAGTACTATGGGAAACTACTAGACAATGGATAACATACTTATATACTAGCGAAGCCTTGCTGCGCATCCTAATTGAAGGCACGTATGTGGCGAACAGTGAATAGCCTAGTGGTATGATCATTGGACTGCCAAGTCGAAGGTCTCGAGTTCGAACCCAAGGCACGCACCTCTGACTTTTCGGATTCATGTGCGTATTAATAATTAATTATCACTCGCTTAAACGGTGAAGGAAAACATTGTGAGGAAACCTGCATAACTTAGGGATTTTTCTTGACGGTTTGTGAAGTCTGCCAACCCGCAGTAGGCCAGCGTGGTGGACTATAGCCTAATCCCTCTCAATATGAGAGGAGACCCGTGCCCAGCAGTGGGACAGTATATGGGTTCATGATGATGTGGCGAACACTCATGCCTGTGGTCGGGCGGCGGAATCCCCAATTCAACCGCCCGCAGGCCAAACCATGGAGGTTCGTACACGTTTTTTTTTTATAAATACGCACATGATTTCCTTTTGAATCAAGTCAGAGGTGCTTGCCTTGGTTCCTACACGAGACCTCGAGATTTAGGAGCACATGGTCATATTACTAAAATAATATCAAAACCAGTTAACGATAACGAAAAATGGTATGTAATTTTTATTAAGAATTCATAAGATAACATCCAGTTTGACCTACCCCAATGTTTTTTTAAGATATTCAAAACTTCACGGTCAAAATGTGATAAGAAAACTGAATATAAATGATTGTTTAGAAAAAAATATACAGTAAGTAGGTTAGGTAACCTATTCTGTATGACAGTAGATTTCTAATGCAAGTGTCTAAAGGCTACGGTAACAGGTGGGCCGTATTTTTGTTTGCCACCTTAGTGGTATAAAATAATAATAAAAAAAAGTCTCTCTGTACGCTGAGATCTGTTAAACTACGCAACGGATTTTGATACGGTTTTCAATACTCAATACTCAATAACTTTATTGCATCCCATAATGTATACAAAAGCTGGTGGGTAAAATTAAAGAGAAACAATTATGGACCCTATCGGGCACAGCAAGTTAGTTTTTTTAGAGGAGAGGATGAAGAGCGCTTTTTAAAAACATAATATATTGACATAAAGGAAGATCTGGTATTTAGATATTTTAGTAGGTAAATAAGTGTTGATTTATATTCATTTTATTTATTAATATTCATATATATTTATTTATTATTAATAGTTATATTCTAGATTATGTATTAATTGTTATTAAGTATTTATTTTATATATATATATATATATATTTGCTGTAATTTTAATCAAATAGATTGTAAGTAATTAAAGATATTGCACGGTGAGTAAGGTACATAAATATATTTAAGTACTGCTTGTTTAATCTAATTATCCCTATTTCCCTAGTTGGAATTTATCTTTGAGGTATTCGTCAATTGTGTAGTAACTTTTATCTAAGAGAGTTTTCACTGTTCTAATATAATTCCTTCCGGAAGGTTTATAGTTGTGCGGTACGGTCAGCAACGAAAGTCGCGGAACACAGCTAAATTTTTAAAACATGAGAGCTCCAAAACTTGTTATGAGATTTTTTTATTATGAAAGTGGTAAATATTTAATGGTCATTATATGCAATGATTCCGCACAACCTTCATAGGTCAGTAACTTCATGTTAAAAATTGTATTGAAGATTGTAACATGTTCAGCGACTCGTTGCTGACTGTACAGAGGCCAGCACATCAAGCTACCCACAATCTGTCAAATTTCTTTGATTGAATTTCAACTTTAATCCGAAACAATAAGGTTCATATTCAATTGGGAAAATTTGACAGTTTTGTATAGCTTGACCTGCTGGCGTCTGTACATTTCACCCGCGTGCGAAACCGGGGTAGATCGCTAGTTTATGTATAATCATTTTTTTATACTATTAAGGTGGCAAGTCTAAGGTCTCAAGTTCGAACCCAAGGCACCTCTGACTTTTCGAATTCATGTGCGTATTAATAATTAGATTTCTATTGCAAGTGTCTAAAGGCTACGGTAACCGCTTTTTTTATACCAAGGTACCAATAAGGTGGCAAAAAATCATACGGCCCACCTGATGGTAAGCGGTTACCGTAGCCTATAGACGCTTGCTACACCAGGAGTATCATTTGCTCGTTGTCGATCCAGTAAAAAGAAAGAGGAATAGTTGGGTTAGCAGTATAAGGGTCAACGTCCACTGCCAACACAACGTTTCCTCGTGGAGCAGGAGTTTATTCAGCGTTTATTCATACTAGTGTTGTTTATTCAGCCGCATCAGAGGGCCTACTCCCTATCTCCTTCAACGAAGTTACGAGCCGTTCGAAAGTTCTCCAAAACTTTGTAGTCCAATAAAACAATTGTCAAATTCAATTTTTCGAACGGGTAAAAACACATCGAGCGTAGGGACAACTGTCAAATTGTGTTATCATTCATTCTTAGTTCGGGCCCCGAACGAATCATCCATCCGTAGGTGATACGGAGTAGGAAACGCCTAAGGTCGAAACTACGGAGTTCGTGCTTAGGGAGTAGACCCCCTGGGTAGACTGGAAATTGTTCCCAAACTGAGCACTTGGGAAAAGGCTAGGGGATTTAGATGAATGTAGAACGTAGAGTTGACTAACACTAGCTTTATATAAGTAATATGCTGAGATGGTTTGGACATGTTGAGAGAATGGATAAAAGGCGACTAACAAAAGGGATTTTATATGACGAATGTACAGAAATTAGTATTTAAACGCGTCTTTCCCTACTAAGAGTTTATTGTACTTATTTTTATTATTACACAATATTGTCGGCACTATAGGTCTATTGTAAGGAACCATCTGTCTTAAAACAATTTTGTTCTACGTATGACTGTTTGATGTCAAAATAAAAAAAAATTCAGTGGAACCGCCGGAAGGAGACGCCCTAGAAAAACTTACGCCGACCTTATTGGTGAGGTTCTTCAAAAAGGTCAGGTGCGTAGTACTCGCAACCGGCGTGTATGTATGACAAGATGTATGAATGTGGTCGAAGCAAAAGAAGTATGCAAGAATCGTAGCAAATGGCGTTCTTTAGTTTCTGCCTACCCCCATGGGAAAAAGGCGTGAGTGTATGTACATATATGTATGTATAGCTAACACAAAAAAAAACAAATTGGGTATATTATTTTCATCATATAGTCACTTGACCTACTTATCAGACATTTAAATAAAAAAGAAATCGATAAGAAAATAATGTACCAATTAATTTTATTTCTTAGGGCTAAAGGACGTCACCCAGTACACTGTAACACCAATCATCATCATCAACCAATATATTGTCCCACTGCTGGGCACAAGTCTCCTCTCAGAATGACAGGGATTAGGCTATAGTCCACCACGCTGGCTTAGTGCGGGTTGGCAGACTTCACACGCCGAGAAAATCTCGATTCAGGGGAGAAACATTTAGCTACTACAACCTGTCACATTTCCTTGATAGATATTCAACTTTAAAACAAAGTCATAAGGTTCATATTCAATTGGGAAAATTTGACAGTTATGGATAGTTTGACCTAGGTACTGTAGAGGCAGGGTTGCTAATAATTGTGAAGCGTATTTTAATAAAAAGCGCAATAATGGAAATACGACTTGTATTCTGATTCAACAAGAAATTCTTAATGACAACCATAAAATGTATAAAATAGTTTTCTAGACATATTTCAAATCTACTTACTTTTTTGTTCGTCACATTCAACTGGCCGAAACGTGAACATTAAAGAGTTATTGTTCCAAACTCTTACAGTAGCGTACTGAGGGTCTACTCCCTATCTCCGTCAACGAAGTTACGAGCCGTTCGAAAGTTCTCCGAAACTTCGGAGTCCGGTAAAACAAGTGTCAAATTCAATTTTTCTAACGGGTAAAAACACATCGAGAGTAGGGACAACTGTCAAATTGTGTTGTCATTCATTCTTAGTTCGGGCCCCGAACGAATCATCCATCCGTAGGTGATACGGAGTAGGAAACGCCAGTAACGAAAGTCGAAATTACGGACTTCGTGCTTAGGGAGTAGACCCCCTGTACAATCAATGGGATAATATTATGCTTCGAACAATAAAAGGAAGGGCAGGGAGCGGGTACCTATCTAAAATGATTGCTACTTTTATTTCATTTTAATTTGAGGAATTGATTTTTATTTCACAGTGATTTCACCTGTGAAATTTCACAGTCGCTCCTTTTCATCACAGTGAATTTTTGCGTACAGTGATATAATTTCACACTTGTTACTCTGCAGTGTAATATGAGTTTATAATCAATATCTGCATATGACACGTAGCAAGTGTCGGATTTATGTTCTACATGTATATACATCGTCTTAAAAAACTTTTATTTTATCAAATACTTAGAATAAACGTGAACAAAATAGTGTGGGACAACGTTTTTCAAAAACAAAAAAAAATGTTTGTTTGTAATACCTACCTACTTAGAATGCGCGGGAAAAGTATCATGTGACCGTGACGTATGAAAAATTATAATATGCATTTTTCACATGTCTGTGAAATGTTACATGACTAAACTCCATTTATATTTATAACATATAAGATACATAACGTTATCGTTATTTAATTTAAAACCGTTTTATATGCTCCCTTATTTCTCGAAATAGTCTATTTACCATTTAAAAATTAATTTAAACCCTGAAATGCAGTTATTTCGCATATGCAACAAAATAAATATCGATTTCTGACACTTGCGCGAATATTAGACATTGAGATAAAACTACTTTTTAAGGATTTTGTGGGGATATGTTGAAATTTTATCCCGACGTTTCGGTCCCATTAGAGTCTACCCGTGACCATGAACGCTGTAAAGGGTCCGAAACTTTGGGATTAACAATATCTACATGTAAGTATACCTAACGCGATAAAATCCGCAAAAAGTAGTTTGATTACAATAAATTTATTTATTTCGCTGTTATGTATTCGACTAATGCAAAGAATCGTCTCATCTCAAGTCCTAATCATTTAAGGTTTTATCAAAAATTGAAAAAGAAGTGTAATTTACATTAGATTGCGTTATCTGTTTGTATAGTAAAATACTTTAATATCTAATCGCCTACTACTATTTACGCTTACGGTTTACAGTTACACGTAATAATAATAAACAAAATGTGGACAAATTAATTTCAGAATTATTATTAAAAAATAAATTATAATCCCCACCAAAAAACTTTAAACGCTTAATATCTTAGAACTTTATTAGTTTATTTGAATTATAATATTTATTCAGTCAGTATGTGTATATTATATGTGCCAGGCGGAAATTTTAGGGCATACATTTTCTAGAAAAGGAAAAATACGACCGCGGGCAGGATTCGAACCTGCGCCTTCTGGTTAGGTACACCAGACGCTATGACCACTAAGCCACCGCGATACCTACCCGACATGTCGAATTTTTCCTTCACAAAATAACTTTAAAATCTTAGCATGGAAAATGCCAAAAATATACAAAAAGATAGTTAGAAGGTAAGGTAGCATCGTTCGACATTGAACTAACTGTAAAGTAAGTTGTGTCGGTTGAAAAGCAAAAACTTGCATTTCAATAGGTGTTACTGACGTCACCATAAAGACGTAAATTCAGTATGTGAAGGAAAAATTCGACATGTTGGGTAGGTATCGCGGTGGCTTAGTGGTCATAGCGTCTGGTGTACCTAACCAGAAGACGCAGGTTCGAATCCTGCCCGCGGTCGTATTTTTCCTTTTCTAAATAACTTTAAAATCTTAGCATGGAAAATATACAAAAAGATAGCATACATTTTCTTTCTATATTTATATTTCTGTATGTATTTAGTGTGTATATGAATGAAACTACTAAATATACCTTGGTCATTTCCTAGGCTATCCGGAGGTATAATTAATCTTTATTTACTTATTTATTGTATATATTACAAGCATATAAATATGACACAGAAAAAACGAAAAAAAAAACATAATATTTTACGAGTGTAGGAGGACTAAGCTTCAGATCATCGTTCCAAGGTCGATCAAAGTGTTATTGGGTTTTTCTATGAAACTTTCAGTAGTAGCTCGGAGTTTGGACTTGTGCCTGATTAATGGCAATATCTATTCTGGCTCGCTCCTTATTACATGTGACCTAAAACCATACCGACGGACTGCGACGAAACTGACTGGTCTACTCAAAGCCGCTATGGCTCTTTCTTCAAAAGGCCATTTCAGATATTGCCGTACATTGTGACATTCACATACCTATTTGATATTATTATGTCTGGACTTTAAAAGAGAACATTATTCTCCGAGTTTGTTTCGGTGTTTCTACTCAGAGGTCGTCAGTTAGGAAATGCGTTCTAGCATTGAAAATTGTAAATGTGTCTTTAAAAGAACTATTTATAGAAAATAAATATCATTTCATTTCACCGTGGGTGTATGTGTACACTTCTGCCTTACCCTTCGGGGAATACAGGCGTGATGGTATATTATGTTATGTAGGTGTAGCAAACAGACAAATCAACTATCGTTCTACTTATGTATAGTATATATAACGTTTTTACATCATTTCCAAGAAATATGAAAGTGCAGTAAGTAGCAAGTTGGAAAACGTACTAGATACGCTCGTACGTTGCTTGCGACACTTCGTAGAAATAAAATGAATGCGGAGAAAAAACAGTTCAGTCATTGAGGTATTAAGCAACGTTTGAATTTGAACATAACATCACATCACGCCTGTATTCCCCGAAGGGTTAGGCAGAGGTATTCACACCCACAGTTTGTCTGCAAATTTAGGTCCCATGTAAATAAGCTTTTCTCGATCTAGGAACTGAAACCAGGACCTCGTAGCAGACGTGTTTATGCACTTGACTAATGAAGCAATCAAAACAAGCTTATAGGCCGCCATATGGTAACCGGCAACCGCAGCCAACCCGCACTAGGCCAGCGTGGTCACTATAGCCTAATCCCTCTCATTCTGTGAGAGGAGACTCGTGCCCAGCAGTGGGACAGTATATGGGTTGATGATGAACCGCAGTCTATCAGTCAGTGGTATCGCAGGCGCGTTGTCATGCCTCAGTAGATAAGTATCATAAGCTCAATAACGTCACTAGTTTAGACATTACCCTTCCAACGGGAACAGAATAATGTTGGCACATTCTTGCTTCATCACCGTCATATCAACCAAAGGTCCACTTCTGAACAAAGGCATCCTCTATAGACTTCCACAAGGACCGGTTATATTCCTGCATCCAATGTTTGTATGTATGTACCCAGTATCATAAGTATTTATCTGAATTATGCTGAATAAATGATTTTTCTTTCTTTCTTTCTTTCAATGACTTCCAGCGACCTTTACTAGGCCGTCTGCCTATCTGTCGGTTCGGGTTCGTCTCCCATTATTGGTTAGCGGCAAACTATTATGAGAATTAGAGAACTTGAATAGCGTGATCTATAAACGTCAAAGTATGTTGCGGCGCGTGCTCCACAACTTTCGTAGCAATAACTAGCTAAGCGGCGTCCATAATACCTCCATAACTTAATCAATGAGTTCAATGCGGAAAGTAAATCGTTGTCGCCAGCCTAATTTACCTTCTGAGAATTGTAGGTTTATTATAAAAATAAAAACTAGACGCTTTTGACCTGCTTTACAAAATATTGGTAAGAAACATCAAATTTTAATTTTAATTACATTTGTGAGAAAGTTATGGTGAAGTATTAATTAGACTGCGTCATTTGTTTAATGAGCAGGCACTCTGAGATTCGATCGTAGGTCGAGAAAAATAATGCAGAAAATCGAAGTGAAATAACACTGCTTTGAGCTGTGTTCTGTTCCTAACGGTGAGGAAGGTTGCCAGTGCTCCGCGAGGAAACGATGTCTTCGCAGTGGAGGGACTTTGACCCTTATACTGCCAACCCAACTATTCCTCTTTCGTTTTACACAGACGGCAACGCGCAAGTGATACCCCTGGTGTTACAAGCATCTATAGGTTATGGTAACCGCTTACCATCAGCTGGGTCTCGTATGCTTGTTTGCCACCTTTTTTTGTAGTTTAAAAGAAAATAATTGTAGTTGTAATTGTGGTTTTTCCTGAATTTGGATTTGTGTCCGGTTAATGGCAATAGGCTCGCCCACTATTACATGGGATTTAAACATACCGGTGATCTGTGAGTATACGGCAATATCTACTAGGTATGTCGGGAGAATACTACTTCAGGGAACAATCGTGATGGTACGTTTTAAGTATTATGAAAAAAAAAACTACAAATTTCATCATTATTTACGATAGAGTGAGCGCAATGAGTGGTGGCGAAAGACGGCCGATTTTACTTTTAAATTCAAATGCTTTTTTTTTATTTACCATTAAGCAAACGGCCTGTTTGATGGTAAGGGGCAACCCTGAATATCACGGATCCTATGACTGTGAACGTAGAAAAGTAGCCTACATAGTCGGTATGAGTCCGACTATATAGGCTAGTTTACACGTTTTCTAACAGTTTTGAGTATCTCACGTGACCTACGCAAATGTATTGCTGATCTGGTATCGTCGTACAACGGGTCGTTGGGCTCCCTAAATAATAGTTGAGCTACACGATGACTGATATAAGTATGCGTGCCATCAGTAGGTCAACTCAAAGCTGCTATGGCTTATGGCTCTTTCTTCAAAAGGTCCAGTTCAGATTTGCCTACATTGTAAAACACATCTAGTTACTGACTTTAAAAGAGGCCAAGATTCTTTGAGTTTGTTTCGGCGTTTCTTCTCAGAGGTCAGCTAGGAAATGGCGGCGCCATCTAGTATTAATTAAATATTGACTTGTAGAAGTGTCTTTAAAAGATCTATTTACAAACATAATATCATTTATATCATATAGTTTTCCGCCCGCGGCTTCGCCCGCGTCGAGTTCGGTTATATCGCGTTTCCAAGAGAACTCTTCAAAAGTCCGAGATAAAAACTATCCTATGTTCTTTCTCAAGGTCAACTCTATCTCTGTACCAAATTTCATTAAAATCAGTTCAGTGATTTAGACGTGAAAGCGTAACAGACAGACAGAGTTACTTTCGCATTTATAATATTAGTAGGGATCCTGGCGCCTCCCCAGGTCTCGGATGATCCCTGACGATTCAGTAATACAAAAAGGGATGTTAACACAAACTACATCACGTCTGTATTCCACGAATAAGGCAGACATGGAAAGAAGCATGTAAAATGTACTCATCATCAACCCATATACTGTCCCACTGCTGGGCACGGGTCTCCTCTCATATTGAGAGGGATTGGATTGCGGGATGGTAGACTTCACACGCCGTCGAGAAAATCTTGAAGGCATGCGTTTCCTCACGATGTTTTGTTTCACCGTTTTAGAGATTCTTGATCTCGAAAACTCAGAGCTGCGTGTCTTTGGTTCGCACGGGAGACCTTCTACTTGGAAGGCCAATGATCATACCACTATGCTATCAATTACTATATTTTTACGCCACGCTATAAAGGGTTAATATCAATATAACGCGATAAAATCCGTAAAAAGTAGTTTTATTTCAACACTAATCAAATTTATTCTCATACTTTCGCTCTATTTCGATAAAATAAAACCCAACAAAAATATTTGTCGAAATAGTTAAAACTAGACGATGTTATCTATTTTAGTTACTTGTTATCGCTCATTAGGTACTTACGTTATCGGAGTATTTTTTTAAAATGTTTTCCAAAACCGGTTGATAAGAATGTCATTTTAAAGATAATTATTTAAAATGGCTGCCCTTTTTGTTGTTTGTGGTTTGCGTCATTTCTACGTATTTACATGTTTCGACAGTAGCATGGCATGGGAGAAAACCTGCATGCCTTAGAGCTTGCCAACCCGCACTAGGCCAGCGTGGTTGATCAGGCACGGTTGCTTCGTTGAGTTCCTGAAGAGAATAGGGCGAGAAGCCACGGTGAAGTGCAACCATTGTGATGGCAGCCTGGATTTCGCACAGCACACTCTCGAGGAATGCTTTGCGTAGGCTTCCAAAACCCGGAGGGCTTCCAAAATAATATAAAATTTAGTTTCTTTCTTCCGAGCGGCGAGTCCTGGTCGCGAGGATCGTGCGAGATCTATCCCTATCAGTGCTGGCAGATGCTGGCAGAGGCAGAGAACTAGGCTAAAATGGCCTCCTATGAAACCCTTATCGATTCAGAAGGAGGCTGTTGAACGGGATCGGGAGAGAGACGATTCTGCTCGAAGAAAAAGGCGCCAGGGAGGCAACCGCCTTGGGCTCGCGGTTGCTCAGAGAGGGGACTCTGTTAATCTATCATGCGACCCCAGGGAAGATGGTAGCACAGTGGTCATGTGCTGCCGTGCAGAGAGAGATTCAGGGGAGAGCCGTTTACAGTGTCCACAGAGATGTGTATTAACAGGCGTTGCACAGGGGGGTTCTGTGGTGGTCTATTAAGAGGACACAGTGCCTCCAAGTGCTGATGAACCAACGCGGTGGTTTTAGTGGGTAATAATCTCACACTCCCCGGTCTAACCCCCGTAGAACGGTAGCCTTCTGAAGGTCTCCTACTGTAAACAAAAAATAAATACCATCGCGGTGGACTATAGCCGAATTCCTCTCAATCTGAGAGCTGAGAGGAGATCCGTGCCCAGCAGTGGGACAGTATATGGATTCATGGGACATTTATTTATTTATTTATTATTCATCACCCTTATCATCCTAGCCTTCTCTCTATGTTGTGGTCGGCTTCCAGTCTAACCAGATGCGGCTGAATATCAGTATTTTACACGAAGCGACTGCCATCTAATCTATTTCTGTACCAGATTTCATCAACATTGGTTCAGCGGTTTAGGCGTGAAAGCGTAACAGATAGAGTTACTTTCGTATTTATAATATTAGTAGAAAGTTTGACTGCCTCATTAGTCTAGTGGTCCTAAGCGCGACTGCTACGCTAGAGGTCTTGGGTTCCCTTGGATCCCCAGGTCGAGCAGTGTTTTTGGGTTTTTCTATTAAATTCTCAGTAGCAGCTTGGAGTCTTTTGTGCCCGGTTAAAGGCAATAGGCTCGCCCCCTATTACATGGGACCTAACCACGCCAGCGGCGTATGTAATATACCGGCGAAATGTGGGTGTACATTAGTACACCAGGACCTCTGCCTAACCCTTTAAGGAATACAGGCGTGATGGTTTAAATATTATTATTATAATAATAGTAGGAATTTTCGTCAAACACATTTGTAATTCTGTCAAATGTCCAAAATAACGTAAAGATAACGTAGAAACCGGAGTAGTTATGTACTTCGTACTAGTCGATAAGCTATAGGTCAATAACTTGTTACCACATACCATGCTTTTATCAATTTTGGGCCCTAATGATGTGAAACGTAGTTATATGTATATATGTATATGGGTACATATAGCTACCACAATCTGTCAAATTTCTTTGATAGATTTTCAACTTACACAACACTATAAAGTTTATTTTCAATTGGGATAATTTGACAGTTTTGGATAGCTTGACCTGTAAATAGTTGGCGTCTGTACCACCGCATTATCCAATATTTTGCCGCTAAAAAAAGAAAGATAGAAATAATGTTATTGACACAGTTTGGGCACGAATTAGTAAGTAGGTACCTAAAAGATACAATCACAGATTAAATTAAACTATAAATATGTTTCTGCGGACGAATGCTACAGCGCTCCCGTAGTCCCGGCACTAAAGTGGTGACGCGAAACGCCGATGTTGGTTTTAGTCGGTAGCTCGCTCTTTTCAGAGCGGAGTCCGAAACACCCCACCGCTCTCCCAGGAGCGGTGGGTAGTGCATAAAGCATTTCCAACCCCGTCAACAAAGGGAAATAACATTGCTTTGAGCTGTGTTGTGTTCCTTACGGTGAGCAAGGTTGCCAGTGGTTCGCTCCCTTATACCACGGTAATATTATATAATAGTTTTCCGCCCGCGGCTTCGCCCGCGTCGAGTTCGGTTATATCGCGTTTCCAAGAGAACTTTTCAAAAGTCCGAGATAAAAACTATCCTATGTTCTTTCTCAAGGTCAACTCTATCTCTGTACCAAATTTCATTAAAATCAGTTCAGTGATTTAGACGTGAAAGCGTAACAGACAGACAGAGTTACATTCGCATTTATAATATTAGTAGGGATTATTACCGTGCTTATACTGCCAACCCAACTATTCCTCTTACGTTTTATAGGGTCGGCAACGCCCAGTGTCCCAAGCGCCTATAACTACGTTTTAGGCTGCCTGTCCACCGGAGCGGAGCGAGGCAGCGGCGAGGAGCCTCACTAAAGAGGAGCGGACATTTTGTCCAAATCTATTGGTGGGTTTTTATCTCGCTCACAGTTCCGCCACCAGGCTCCGCTCCAGTGGACAGGCAGCCTTAGAGTATCGCCGCAATTGAGGATTATTATTTTAAATATTTATTTAAATTACTTACACTTTTTTTCTTGTTACAGGTAAAACCCCCCACCACCGAAGGACTACATTCCAAACGAATTAAACTCAAAAGTACCTAATTCTGAAATTATTAGGGTTAAGCATAGATTTTTAATTAGAAAAAAAAAACGACCAAAATTTTCTACCAAACTCAGAATTCTCACTTATGACCTGCCTTTTCTATACCAAAGCCTTAAAATTATTTATTTTGGAAGTTTAGTAGTATTTTATATGAAGATGATGCCCCAGCAGTACTGCTTGAGGTGGAAGCATCATCACACGAATGTACAGAATATGTTCGCGCAACTTTTGGAAAAAGGTTAGTATTTTTTTTTATTGTAATGTTCAGTGATCGTAATAGATAGTGCAATTTAGTGGGATTTCGTGACGGCATCTATAGTTGGAATTTAATACGGCATGGGTCACTACTAGAAAACGTATCTAAAGAAACTTGAAAATTAAAAACTTGCATTTCAATAGGTGTTACTGACGTCACCATAAAGACGTAAATTCAGTATGTGAAGGAAAAATTCGACATGACGGGTAGGTATCGCGGTGGCTTAGTGGTCATAGCGTCTGGTGTACCTAACCAGAATACGCAGGTTCGAATCCTGCCCGCGGTCGAATTTTTCCTTTTCTAAATAACTTTAAAATCTTAGCATGGCAAATGCTAAAAATATACAAAAAGATAAAGAAACTTGTTTAAAAAAAGGATCCGAAATTTATTATCAAATAAATGACTTTTTGACTGATGCTTTTTGACATTTGTATTCTTATCTAACTTATTTTTTTTTAATGATCTATGTTTAATTTATATAGTTTATGTTATTTGATGATTATGCTTATTATGATAAATATTAATTCTAATTTGTACGCCATAGTTGGCAAAACATGTACGCTCTATTTATTTTAATGTAAACACCCTGCATGAATGACTACTCAGTATGTAGTAATTCCGCCATCGTTCCACGCGACAGCAGTTCCATCCACATCATCTAGATGGTTGGCAGTCCACTACTGTGCGTTTCTCTAGAAACTTTCTGCCTCGCACAACTAAACTGTGGAATGAACTGTCGCCTGCAGTATTTCCGGACCAATATGACCTTCAAACCTTCAAGAAAAGAGCGTACTCCCTTTTAAAGGCCGGCAACGCGCTTGTGACTCCTCTGGTGTTGCGGGTGTCCATGGGCGGCGGAAATCGCTTACCATCAGGCGATCCGTCTGCTCGATTGCCCCCTATCCCATAAAAAAAAAAATGTAAATGTAAATGTTTTTGACAAATAAATCATCTTTATCTTATCTAAATTTATAAAAATAAAATAATGTAGAAAAATACTTTTAAATACTTTTTGTTATAAGCATATGGAATTTCAAAGTAGGTATAGCAATGAAGTATACTATTATTTTTTGACAGAAGAATAACATTTGATTTATAACTTGGACTGCCGAGTCAAAGGTCTTGAGTTCGAATCAAAGGCACCTCTTATAGGTTTATAGGCACCATTTATAGGTTTGTTATATAATTAAATACAATTTCAATGTTTGAGTGAAGGCACCTCTGCTTTTAGAATTCATGAGCGTATTAATGATTAATTATCACTCGCTTAAACAGTGAAGGAGAACATCTTTTTTTTTTATAGTACGGAAAGTCCTCATGGATCCTCCGCCACCCGAGGAGGTGGCAGGGTGTCGGACTCCTACCGACTAAAAACCGCACTTGCCTTCACCTGCCCTATTGTCATGGCCATGGGATCCGCGAAATTCGCCACAACCATGACAGGCTGTTGTTCAGCTGTCGCTGGACCCCATAAATTAGCGAGGCCTTTCCTCGCATAGCACTTGAACGCACGCGTGTTCGAAACAAGCGTGCCGCCTACTGGGGCCATTGTCTGGTCGGGCGGTGGAATCCTCAATTCAACCGCCCGCAGGCCACAAGGAGAACATTCTAAGGAAACCTGCATGCCTTAGTGATTTTTCTCGACGGTGTGTGAAGTCAGCCGACCCGCACTAGGTCCGCGTGGTGGACTATAGCCAGGTCTCTCTGAGAGGAGACCCGTGCCCAGCAGTGAGAGAGTATAATACGGTTTTTTTTAATACTAACGTGGCAGACCCGCATACGGCCCACCTGGTGGTAAGTGGTTACCGTAACCTATAGACGCTTGTAATACCATTGGCATCATTTGCGCGTTGCCGACCCTGTAAAACGAAAGAGGAATAGTTGGGTTGGCAGTATAAGGGTGAAAATCCCTCAACTGCCAACACAACATTTCCTCAAGGACCAGTATATACATAGGGCTAGTATTTAACTGCAAATCAAAAAATGTCGTTTTGTATAACAAACTAATTCCCAATCCTAAGCAAAAATACTTATTGCACAGCAAAATAGTCACCTCAAAGTATTGTTATTATATACACTTTCTTGGTCTTCAGATTCGGTATCATTCAGACTTTGATTATATACACGTCTAGATGCCACATTGACAGTACCGAACGGGGCCAAAAAAAGTCTACTATATTTGGTAGACACTCTTCTCACTTACGTCAGTGTCATTTGGATCACTTCAGGGTGTAGAGTTCTCGAAAAATAATTAATTATGTCGGTATGTGCTGTCAAATTGTGTCGCAATTATGTGGGAAAACCGTATAATTACACTAAGATCACATTACATCGGTAAGTTTTGTTATTTAACCTCTATTATTTTATGAAAACATGATTTTTCAATTCGTTAATTTGTAGGTTCGACAGAGTAGCCGGTGTTGTCAATTTATTACAAGGGAGATTTGGCGAAACTATGGGAGATAAAATGCAAATATCAGTCATCATCTTTCGATCAGGAGAAAATTTTATTATTTTAATAATTACCTACATAATTTATTTGATCACTAAATGATAACTTGCCTTCACAAAATAAATGAAGTCATTCACTAAATAGTATTTTTGTTAGTTCTTTCTAATATTTTGGGTTTCAGATTTCTTAAGACTGGAGAGACATTATACAGCGGACACGAAATTAAATATAAAAAAAAAACTATTTCGAAAACAAATACAAAGAGATGGATTTTGATCTATAAATTGCTGTATATATTTTTTCATTGTATTTTTTGTTTTTATTAAAATAAATAAAACACATCTATAAAATAATTACTTTATTCAGCCTATTTCGTTTAACTGTCATCCCATTAAATAATGGAGAAAAGGTAAGTTAATAATTTGGAGCAGGCATCCCTAAACACGCACACCTTGACAGTTTGACTACAATAAGTACACGAGCGGTACTCACACATATCACGCAATTTGGCCCCAGTTTTCGCGTGACGTTTGTTTGCATTGCTCCATCTAGACGTGTATATAATCAAAGCATTCAGATTTGGTTCTGGCACTCGCCGGCCGCTACCGCGGCACTCTCGCCTCGCTCGCTCGTCTCGTGCGATATGTGGTTCACAGTTCTAACCTAACCAATATCTGTATTTTGCTGCTCAATCAGTAATTTTGTCGCTCAATCAGTATTTTTGATGCGCGGTTTATTATATTCCTATACCTACATAGTTGGGACAAGCCTAGGATCATGAAATAGGTTATATTTTTATTTACTTCTTTTAGTGCCCGTTTCACAAACTCCTCATAATTATGTACCTACAGTCGTAAGCCACGAAACTTCAGAAATAAATATTCAATTATTCACAGAAGTTACAAATTCAAATTACTGATTCTAAAATTAGAACGCCCACCTACCGACCATCGCTATGCGGACACGTTTTTCCAAAAATACAAGAAACCTAAAAAAAGGTACTTAATATAAAAACCCAATGGTAATTTTATACAATTCCGTTTTCAAAAATGTATATTATTATAACTAAACCGGTTTCTTTTAAATGTTATTGGCCACGTGAGTTCTTACCTTAGCTTGATTTCAAATCAGGGTTACCTTCGAATTTTGAATTTGTAATAAGAAGCATTTAAAATTAAAAATAGATCATGATTATGTAGGTTTTTTATGTGTTGTCCTTCTTATGCATGCATGAATGTGGTTTCCCGCGATATTAAAATAAGTAATTATTAAGTTTTTAAATTTCGTTATTGGCTGCTATGTAATCTTTTGGCGCGTTACGAAAAAATCAAAATAAAGTAAAATGGTTAACCAGCCAATCAGGATCATAGATTTGGCCTATTAGACGATTGAGAATCGTTCTTGGCAATATTTATATGGTCCAAGTACCAATAAATAATACTAGTAAATAGTGGTAATTAACTAATTCCCTATTCATTGGTACTGTACCAAATACCAATGTGACACTACATGTATCGTTATGGATTCGGTAATTAAAACAAAATTTTGAAGATAGTCATTTTGAATTGAGAAATTAAGAAAACCTTTTTAACCACATAACTGATGTCTTCAAAACCATGGGAAGGCTATTTCCATAAAAAAACAATCTAATACAAAAATTAAGCAAAAAGTCTTTATAAAAAAAAACTCCAAAACAATTTCCTGCCAGTAAATTTCCACACTAGCAGCCCTAATTAATGCGTGTTTTTATGCGTAGCAACATTAGCATATTCCGTTTAAATTTAGAAGCGGTATAATTTATGTGTGGAAATGAATTTTGTGACGTTAAATGTGGAGTTCCGTAATGAATGGTGTGTAGGGTTAGGTCGTGTATCGTTAAGTGGCGCATGCGTCTTATCAGGCATATCCCAGGCTACGACCAGACAATGACTAAGGCCGACTGACTGTACAAATATCGTTTGCATTTAGTCAAAGTTTGACTAAATGCAAACGATATTTGACTGTCAAACATCTCCGGTTTCTCTGTCTCTAAGTACTGGATGAGGGTGATTGATTGAAAATTGGTCATAATAGGGTCTAATTCTTACAAAGGGTAGGGTTTTGTGTTTTTGTATCGATAAGAGAACATTAACATTTCAATTATTTGTTTTGTGCAATAAGGTCTAGTCGTTCGAATACCTGATCATGAGGTTCGTGGGTTTGATTCCCACAGGACATAAATATTTATGTGAAGCACATACATCTTGGATGCGTACCGCGAGGGCTGGTTCGACGTGGCGCAGGAAAAGAGTACCTGGAAGGACCTGGGGAGGCCTTTGCTCAGCAGTTGGACAGTAAAGGCTCATAAAAAAGTAGGTACCTATTATATCCATTGTCTAGTAGGTAGGTACCCAATAGGACCTACAAGCTCATGATTGCTAAGATATTCCAAAATGTAAAAAAAACATCTGTAATTTTTACCGAAATGTCATATCTCACAAAAAAAATTGTGAAAATTGGAGCCAAATTCCCAATAATTATGCTGTGGTTGTGAACTTCACCGACAAAAGCTTCCTAAATAATGGTTGAGCTACACGATGACTGATGTATGCGTGCCGTCAGTAAGGACTGGCCAATTCAAAGCTGCTATGGCTCTTTCTTCAAAACACCAGTTCAGATTTGCCCAAATTGTAAAACACATATCTTAGCATGGATACTGTTACTGTCTGGAGATTAAAAGAGCATGATTCTCTAAGTTTCTTTTTTTTTATTCTACTAAGGCGGCAAATAATCATACGACCCACCTGATGGTAAGCGGTTACCGTAGTCTATAGACGCTTGCAACACCAGGAGTATCACTTGCGCGTTGCCGACATTGTATTGAAAGAGGATTGAAAGAGTTGGGTTGGCAGTATCAAACCCCACTGCGAACACAACGTTTCCTCTCGTGAAGCACTGGCAACCTTGCTCACCGTAAGAAACACAACACAGCTCAAAGCAGTGTTATTTTACTTCGATTTTCTACAAGGCGGAGGTACAGTCAACAAAAGAGATTGGTATACAGGTAGCGAACGAAATCTGAGTCTTTACACAGATTGTGATTTAAATTTTACCCGTCAAAGGGTTTGATGTGTAGCAGCTTACAATACCTGCGTTTTGACACATATTGCGTCATACATTATTACACAATCTTTAACAAAACACAGATGTTAATTAGCCTCCTGTATACTTAACTCTTTTGTCGACCGTACCATTAATTAATTTCAACGTTGCTTCTTATCATGGTGTGCAATAAAGATTATTCTATTATATTATCGTGAATGTCCGATGCTTTTAGCATACAGAGCGTGGAATTGCCCTACCTCTCTCTTGTTTCGGCGTTTCTTCTCAGAGGTTGTCAGGTAGGAAATGCCGGCCATCTAGTAATGTGTCTGTAAAAGATCTATTTACAAAATAAATATCATTTATGACTTGGCATTTAAATGGGTGCCAAGTTCTGTAGACAGTCCTGTAATTAATTCGTGAGACGAACAGCTACTCACTACGATCTATTGAACCTCAACTTTTGCCTAGGCTAGTTTTTGCCCGCAAATCAAATATTTAGAAGATTAAAACCTTACAATATAAAAACGATAACTTGCATCTATAAATATAGATATAAATAAAGAGACGTAGTGAGAGTTATTTCACTCAAATTGGAGCTGCCCTACTGGGGAAGTTCTTCCGCTTGCAGAAAATCGAAATAATAATACAAAATAATATTAATAATATTTTTGGAACATTTTACACAACACCATCTAGTCCCAAACTAAGCAGAGCTTGTACTATGGGTACTAGACAATGGATAATTATAATACTTATATACTTTTTTTTTGTAAATACACACTTATAATACATAAGAAACACCCACACAAACACAAATACTCATGTTTTATCCACACAAATATTTGTGTCCTGTGGGAATCGAACCCACGACCCCATGATCAGCAGTCTCGAACCGCTAGGCCACAGAGGTCGTTTAGAAATGAAAAGTGGAAATGAAATAACACTGTATAATTGAGCTTTGTGCACCATATTGGCCTACTAAACTTCCTAAACTTATTTGTCTATGTAGGTATGTACAACATAATTATGTATATTATATTTTAAATATATTTATAAAATCATTAAATATTCTTAGAATTAATTAGCATACGTAGAGTTAGTCATTTCAAAGTCAGTACAAACAAAACACTAGTTAAATATTAAAATACTTATTTCAAAAACCAAATTTTACGCCAGACAAACCAGTAACTACCAAAAATAAATGAGCGCGCCAAAAACCAGTTCCTGGTTTAAAAATAGAATCACAACTAAAATTAAAATGATGTTGCCATGTGAATGTGAGAATACGTCTGACGTCTCACCTTCAAAACGAGGTTGGTACATTCGAAAGGTAGAATTTCGGAAGCGTTGATTGGTCAGTTTTCGTTTAGTACCCTCCGCCTAGCCCCGCCCAATCAATTTGCCGTTATTAAAGAATATTTTAAAATTTTCGTCAATAGATTTGTGAATTTGATATGCATATGCTTAACCTTCATGATATTATCAAGGATTTAATAGTTTAAATGCGGAAATTCTTTAATTTTTTACCGATATGGTAGACTAGTGGTATTGGACACGGTTCTTAAGCGAGGTACACCATAGACAAAATATATGATATTTTGTCTATGATGTACCTCGCTTCGCGGAACTGATTTTTAAAACGTATGACTTTTGACATTTTACATGACGTTTGACAGGTAGGGTTCCCATTTTTTATTCTGATTAGTGATGTCCTGGATATACCAACAACAGACAATACAATGAAATTTCAATAGACTTCAAACCCAGGTCGGCTATCGCAAAGATAACATTTTCCGGTGGGAATTATCTAGTAGCATTAATTATCGTTATTTAAAAAAAAACAATACAGGACCCATATACTGTCCCACTGCTGAGCACGGGTTTACTCTCAGAATGAGTAGGATTAGGCTATAATATAATAATATTTTGGGACATTTTTACACAACACCATCTAGTCCCAAACTAAGCAGAGCTTGTACTATGGGTATAATACATATATACTTTTTTTTTGTAAATACATACTTATAATACATAAGAAACACCCAGACAAACACAAATACTCATGTTTTATCCACACAAATATTTGCGTCCTGTGGGAATCAAACCTACGACCCCATGATCAGCAGTCACTCGAACCGCTAGACCACAGAGGTCGTCACCGTCGTCTATAGTCCACCACGTTGGTCTAGTGCGGGTTGGCAGACTTCACACGCCGTAGAGAATAATCTCTAAAGCAGGCTTCCTTACGATGCTTTCCTTCACGATTTCGAAGTCATAGGTCTTGGATTCAGACCTTTGACTCGGTAGTCCAATGGGCATATCACTAGGCTATCACTGTTGTGCCAAGCAGGTCAGTAAATAGGTTAATAATGAATAAGTATTTGTCTTCTGTTTCAGAACGGTTTTGCGATGTAACCCTGTATTGCTCGCCAAGTTTCGCCACCCAGGTTGCAGGGAAGGAGCCTGTGGAACCACAGAACATTCGAGGAGTTTCTTTGAGAGCGCATCGGTAAGGGTACTCTTTTATTGTTACTTCCTTTATTCATTTAAGTACATTTATCTATATGAATTACACCCTTTTAAAGGCCCGCAACGCGCTTGTGACTCCTCTGGTGTTGCGGGTGGCCATGGGCGGCGGAAATCGCTTACCATCAGGTGATCCGTCTGCTCGTTTGCCCACTATCCCATAAAAAAAATACCAATAATATAAAACATTTAAAAATATAAAAAACTAGCGGACCCGACAGACGTTGTCCTGCATGATATTATAGATAAATAACCTAGATACCGACTGCAGCGCCATCTACCGGGTCCAATTGTGAATCTAAACCATCCAGGGCGCCACTCAAACGCATACAAAAAAAAAACTTGAGAGAACGAAGTTCCTTTCATTAAAATTTAATAATTAAAAATAAAAAAACCTGTATACACTCAACAATTCACAACGCGCGAAATTCAAATATTGTCATTCATTCACATATTTTCACATATTTGAATGCTTGTCAACAATATTTGAATTTCGAAAAAAGTGTCGTGACAACTTTTCGTAAGATTTTTTTCCATCTAGCCCCCTTTCACAACGCGCGATAAGGAACTTCGTTCCAAAAATTCAAATCGGTCCAGCCGTTTAGGAGGAGTTCAGTGGCATACACACGTACAGTATAATAAAGATAGTAGCCCACCGGTATCGGGAACAGTATCCAAGCTACCGGTGGTCAGGGCCCCATCGAGAGGAACCTCCTGACGATGCGCGCCGTGTCCAGGAGTACCGCTTTCTGCATCAAACCCTTGACCCGGCCGCGTAACGAAAGCCTCCTCAGATGTAAGTTGAGGCTCTTGGCTATTAGACCACTGGCTGAAACGACTATCGGCACAATGACTGCTGAATCCACATTCCACAAGTCGACAACATCGCGCGTCAAATCATTTTTTAAAATTTGTTTATAATTCTCGGCTTTTTTTTCTTTCTCTATTATTATTCAGCCGTTGTTGTCCAACAGGGTAAATGCCTCCATATCCTCCTTCCATTCATTAATTCCCAAAATAGCTTTGAACCCTGAGGAATGGAAGGGTACTTACTATTAAAGGCAAACTGAAAAGCGTCACCGTTTCATGGTGGAAATTCCCGAAACCCGCACTAAACGTTTTGCCTCGGCATTCCTAATCCGTACAGCGAGGGAATGGAATCAGCTGCCTGAGACAAACTGACAAATACCTAATTATAACAACCGATCTGCAAGGTTAAGCTGCACTAGTCGCCGTCAGTCTGTGGACGGGGGACCATTATTAACACATCGAAACCCCTCTGTGCCTCCAAGAGCACGTAAAGCCGTCGGTCCCAGTTATCATACGAACACCTATGACAATCGTTAGAGGTAGGTAGTCAGAAACCCAAAAAGCTTGACAACTAGTCTATCCTCAGGGCATCGGTATTACCCAAAAAATTGCAGTCGCTTCGTGTAAAATAAAAAGCGACACCGTTTCATGGTGGAAATTCCTGAAACCCGCACTAAGCGTTTTGCCTCCTAATATAAAGTCAAAGTCAAAGTCAAATATTTTATTTCAATTAGACATTAAAATAGCACTTTTGAAAAGTCAAACTAGTTGCACGGTTCCAAAAAGTGGGTCTTATGGAGAAGAACCGACAAGAAACTCCATAGACACTCTTTTCAACAAAAAAAAAACATGATTACAGTGTTCAGTATTACAGTCTAAACCTGAATAGTTCATGAGAATAATGCAGTTTGATGTGTACTATTAAATTAATCTAGCATAATAAACAGAAAAAAACAGAGGTTGCCATTGACAGTAAGAGTTGACCAGCCCCGACAGACGGCACTCGTTCACGAGTATGACGTGTGTATCGGCGTCGTTCGATTCAACCATGTTGTAGGGAATAAAACGACCCGACACACAACGCCACCATCAGCAGGACATCAGCAGGACAGACAAAAAAAAACAATATTTGTATCACTTAGACTACATGTACCTAGTAGTCCCGGGTCTGCACAGAATTTGTGTTTATAGGTAAATGCACCACTGCCTAGATATTGCTTGGCTTAGAAATTACTGTAGGTTCTAAATATGCATTGATTTTGAGGAATTCCTGAATAAGGCTATTTGAACCACCTAGAGGGGCTAAATTCACAGTTCAGAGTTTGCATTCGTGCCCGGTTAATGGCAATAGGTTAACTCCCTATTGCATAGGAGATCTGTGGCCTAAAACATACCAACGAAATGTGGATGTACTGCTTAACCCTTAGGTATACAGGCTAGTATAATAATATGACATAACTGTTGCCCTCAGTTTCAATCGCCTTCCAAAGGATTTTTTAAGACAAACAATAACCTATATCCTTCTCTAAGGTTCAATCTATCTATATGAATACAAAAAAATATCAAAATTAGGTCAGTGGTTTAGGCGTGAAAACGTAACAAACAGACAGACAGAGTTCCTTTCGCATATATAATATTAGTTTGAATTATTTTACTAATAGCGTCGGAAGTGCGACATGTCGGCAAAGTACGAAAATCAATACTTAAGGAAAACGTCTTCAAAGTTGTGTTAAATGTGTATAAAGCTTAGTATGAGTTTCCAATACCTATAAAATGATCTCTCATTGTACGGAAAGCCTATACAGTGCTAGGTCAGCTTATACTAAATATGTATAGCGTTATGTGGTCCCGTGTACATGACGAAGGCTTGACCAGCAGTGCAATACTCCAGGCTAACCGTTATCGCAACCTACAGGAGGGCTAAGATAGACTTTTTTGTTTTTCCCGTTAAGGGCGTCCCTTGACGGGACTCGGACCTCGGCTTAGGGCATTGCTGGGGGACATCAAGGAACAGCTGGATCGTGGTTTAAGCTGACGTCGCATTTTATAGGTTTTTTGTACAGGTAGGGGTCAGCTTGTACTGGAATTTTTGTCACGTTGTGTAGCTGTAAGTCCGTGAATCATATTGAGATTCATAAACAAAAAACAACATTTTTTTAAAAATTATTTATTAAGTTTCACCACAACAGTTTCTGTACTTACATAAAATTTCAAATAACAGTAGGTAACAATTAGAAGGCAGTTGCCAATAACAGGTAAACCAACATTCTCAAATATAAGTGATAACCTAAGCTACAAACGAAATTTACTAAAAAAAAGTAATAAAATATAAAAACTTAAAAAAAAAAGTATTGATAATTTACAAATAAAAGTATTTATCGTTAATCTATCTTTAAAAGTCTATTTTAGCCCCTCTGTACTTAAGTGGCTGTTCAGAAAGGCTAACTTCGGTGTATCAGCTAGGTACATTATCCATGATATTCTTCCCAGGGTGGTGTTAGCAGCATGCTCGGAGCTACTGGGCACGCTGCTGGGCGCCCACGAGGCCCAGGGGGAGCCGGTGCTGGTGATCGATGGCGCGGAGCCGCGGCACCTGAAGGCGCTACTGGACTACATGTACACTGGCGAGATGAACGTCCACCATGTGAGTCTATGATGAGGATTTTTTTATTCCACTGACTTTTCGAATTCATGTGCGTATTAATTATCACTCGCTTAAACGGTGAAGTAAACCTGCATACCTTAGAGATTTTTCTCGACGATATGTGAAGTCTGCCAACCCGCACTAGGCCAGCGTGTTGGACTATAGCCTAATCCCTCTCAATATGAAAGGAGAGCCGTGCCCAGCAGTGGGACAGTATATGGGTTAATGATGATAACGTGGCAAACAAGCATACGGCCCACTCGATGGTAAGCGGTTATCGTAGCCTATAGACGCTTGCAACACCAGGGTTATCACTTGCGCGTTGCTGACCCTGTAAACAGAAAGAGGAGTAGTTGGGTTGGCAATATAAGGGTCAAAGTCCCCCCACTACTCCTTCCTTCCTCGCGGAACACTGGCAACGTTGCTCACAGTTAGGATCACGACACAGCTCAAAGCACTGTTATTTCACTTCGATTTTCTGCAAGGCAGAGGTACTTCCCCAGTCGGGCAGCTCCAATTTGAGTGGAATTACTCCCACTATGCCCTACCTCTCTCGCGTTATATTAATGTTATTCATTCCGACGATAATATCAATATAACGCAAAAAAATCAATATGACTTAATTTGATTAGTTTTTATATCATTTTATATTATGCAATTAGTTTATTAATTAGCATTTCCATTTTAGTTGTAGTTTTTTAAACTTACCATATTCGAAAAGAGTTCATTATAATACATACAGACAGGTCAAGTTATCCAAAACTGTCAAATTTTTCCAATTGAAAATGAACTTTATTCTGTTATATTAAAGTTGAAAATCTATCAAAGAAATTTGACTGATTGCGGTAGCTTGATGTGCTGGCCTTTGTGAATGGCATAAAAACAACATTCACTGTGAGAGCAACCCTGAAATAGAAAAAAAACCTAAAGACATAGAGAATATCAGCCTACTCATATGTAGCAGCTATTTTACCACGCTAGGTCAAACGCATTCAGGACATAATAATATGGTAGATAATAATTAGATAGGTACAGAAAGCTGCACGAAAGGTGCACATAAAGCTACCACAATCTTTCAAATTTCTTTGATTGAATTTCAACTTTCATTCCAAACAAAAAGATTCATATTCAATTGGGAAAATTTGACAGTTTTGTATAGCTGCTGGCGTCTATACCTACATATTTTTTTTTTACTGTAATATTTGCGTGTTCATGTTACAGTAAAATTTGGAGAACTTTATCAGATTCAGAATTATTTATTTGCAGACAATACAAGTATAGGTCTTACATAGTAAAGAGTCCGCTGTTTTGTCAATAAGACATACAAACATTAGGTACAGTCAGCAACGAAAGTCGCTGAACATGTTGCAATTTTCAATATGATTTTTAATAAGTGTGAAGTTACTGACCTGTGAAGGTTATGCGAAATAATTGCATAGATGACCATTCAATATTTAGGTTACCTTAATAGAAAAAACCTCTGGACAAGTTTTGGAGCTGTGATGTTTTCAAAATTTTGTTATGTTCAGCGACTTTCGTTGCTGACTGTAATTACTTATAAATTAACATTGTTAAATTACAATTACAAATTTAAAATTAATATAAACAAACAATTTTGTCACAATATATTAACGTAATTTTCATTAATTTTAACTCCTATAACAGCTATTTATGATATTCATGTTTGTTACGAAATAAATTTGATTAATTTTTTATACTACTAAAGTGGCAAACAAGCTTACGACCCATCTGATGGTAAGCGGTTACCGTAGTCTATAGACTCTTGTAACACCAGGGGTATCACTTGCGCTTTGCCGACACTGTAAAACGAAAGAGGAATAGTTGGGTTAACGGTATAAGGGTCAAAGTCCAAGCCAACACAACGCTTCCTCGTGGAGTAGGAGTTTATTTAGCGTTTATTCATACTTATTTCTTCGTTATTTTATTTCAGTCACAGCTGGCTAGTCTGCTGAAGACGGCGGAAGAGCTTCGTATCAAGGGCCTCACGGATATACGGTGGAATAATAAGGATGAGCCGCCCGATTCTGAAGCAGGTATGACATTTACAACACTCATCCCTATAGTAAAATCTGATGTTTTTATAACGCTTTTATTAGCTTCATACGTATGTGCCTATCTAATGGAAACTTTGAACATGATTTTGACCCACTTCAAAGCGTTGGATTAATACGAAATTTGGCATACTTATCAAGAACCAATGTATGTCTATAATGTTGATCAAAAACAGCCCACAAATAAAAATAAACTTATTAGTAGTGTAGCTACTTACTAACAAACAAAAGATATAATAAAAAAAAAGAACAAAAAACTATAGGGTAAACTAAAACAAGACTAAAAAAGAGCATCAAAAAACTCATCAGCATCGCCATCGTCTGGTAGCGTACCCAAGAGGCTGGCTGCATTGCCAAGGTGAATGGCAAAATTATATTAATTTAATATTTTTTAGAAAATCCAACTAAAAAATGAAAAACATATTTTTCATTTTTTAGTTGGATTTTCTATAAAATGGGTGCTTTGTAAGATATTGTCAAAATGATAATTCTTCTGCTCATATCTGTAAAATATTTATAACTATTGGCACTATGCACCCCACACTTTTTTTACAATAAAAATCATTTATTTTTCATATAAAAAATAAATTTTAATAAATTTGAATTAAGAATAGTGTATATTCTTAATTCGACAACTTTTAGGATGTCAAAATACAAGGTTTAATCGACTATAGGGCTGGGTATCTCAAATTCCGAGGTGAACTTACTAAGTTAACTGGACTACTAGGCTATCACTGCCTTATTACAATACCAATATTTTTTAGGGATAGTAACAACAGCAACTCCGTCCGACCCGAAGCCTGTAGAGAAGCACGTAGAAGCGAAGCCGCCACCGAAGCATTCGCCGAAGCGCACTCCCGAACCGGAGCCGCGACCTGTGAAGAAAGAGGATAGCGACGGAGAAGTGAAGCCTGGAGAAAAGTTTAATGTTAATGGTAGTTTATTTATACCTACTAATCTTCTTTCTGCGAGCCTTTTCCCAACTATATTCGGTCGGCTTCCAGTGTAACCAGATACAGCTGAATATCAGTATATTTTTTATATTTTTTTATAAGAGATAGCGTTTGACCACAATCTCACCTGATGCTAAGTGACGATGTGGTCTAAGATGTAGCACGCTCACCTAGAAGATACTTATTCACTCGTGACTTGAAGACCCCTAAAATGTAGACGTCAGGCCAGTAAAACGAAAGAAGAATGGTTGTGGAGGTTGGCAGTATAAGGGTCAAAGTCCTCCCACTGCCAACACAACGTTTCCTCGCGGAGCACTGGCAACCTTGCTCACCGTTAGGAACAGAACACAGCTCAAAGCAGTGATATTTCACTTTGATTTTCTGGAAGGCGGAGGAACTTCCCCAGTCGGGCAGCTTCAATTTGAGTGGAATTACTGCCACTGTGCCCTCAACAAGACAACACTCCATTACAGCACGGTGGAGGTTGGCTTGGAGAACCCTCGCCACTATCACCTGGTCCCTATAGATATTTTCTTGCAAGCGCAGGTAAATTCCACGCCACCGTGGGACGCGTTTGACCCCGACCTGTCACTTTCTGCCAGACATTTGCTTCTCTCGCCCCCAAACTCCGAGGCACTGGATTTGTTGACCCCATGCTCCAGGGTACAGGACTTCTGGACCCCATGCTCCGAGGCACCTAAAAATCTACCTCTCTTAAAAGTCTTTGTTGGCTTTGACAACACGTGACTTGAAATAGTATTTTTTGATTCCAGGTGGTCCTCCGCCCTTAATTAAACTACCCATCAAAGAAAAAGCCAGTCCAGTCAAGAGAGACACCACAGACGCGTAAGTATTCTGAGCATTAACATAATATACCATTAGGTATGGTTACGTTTAGGCAGATATGTTGGGTTATAGCTGTTACCTGACCCACCTTAAAAAGAAAGAAAGAAAAAGAAGAAGAAATAAGAAAGAAGAGAGAAGAAAGAGGAAAGAAGTGAGAAGAAAGAGGAAAGAAGAGAGAAGAAAGAGGAAAGAAGAAAGAAAGAATGAAATGTATTCTGACAGCCACATCACAAGACAAAATATAAAACAATATAAATTCAAGTTATAAACTAAAGAAGTACGTTCTCCTGTGCGATGTCAGAATGTCCCTATCTCAGTACTATGCTGCAGCGCTGATATTCTGATAGGGCCCGCTGATGAAGCCAGGGACAGTGAATAATTTAATAAAAACTAACGAATTTGAACCCTCTGTACGTATTATTAAGGGTTATTCAATTTATATGAGTTTATCAGACTAGTGCTGCTCGATGAAAAAATACTATTTTTTATCAATAACTTTTTTATTATCTTTTTGTATTTTTGGCATTTTCCATGCTAAGATTTTAAAGTTATTTAAAATCTTAGCATGGTGGCTTAGTGGTCATAGCGTCTGGTGTACCTAACCAGAAGACGCAGGTTCGAATCCTGCCCGCGGTCCAATTTTTCCTTTTCTAAATAACTTTAAAAACTTTTTTATTTTTTCAGAGAAAGCCCCAGTCCAAAACGACAACGATTAACAAGCGGCACAGAACACACTGACGATGAAATCAGCATTCCGAAGTTGTAAGTATTATAAAACTACGTGCAAGATTTTCTTGTGTTTCTTTCTCAAAACTCAATAAAAATAATGAAATAATATTATAATTATGATATACTTACCCATAATAATAATATATAAATAAATAATATAAAGCTCATATACAGGGTGTTTGGTAGAACGTTGAACATACGTAAATGGTGGTTAGTTGGAGTCATCTGCTACCCACTTGGCCCAAATTATTTGACCTTGGCCGCACCGTTTTTTTTTTACTTTTTTTAATTTCACAGAAAATTACCAGTTTTTTTAACTTTAAATTTGAATATCTTTACTTGTGACGGGTAAAACAGGCAGGATGTTGTTTTGTATTAATGTCTAATTGTAGCAGACTCATAAAATTATTGTTTGGTACAGATTTTAATGGGAAAAAAAGTTATGAGTCTTTAAAGGTACAAAAAGATGTAAAAAAATACGATGCATAACTTTGACTTGCATTAAAAAAAAAACTGATAATTTTCTGTGAAATAAAAAAAAAGTAAAAAAAAAAACGGTGCGGCCAAGGTTAAATAATTTGGGCCCAGTGGGTAGCAGATGACCCCAACTAACCACCATTTTCGTATGTTCAATGTTCTACCAAACACCCTGTATAATAATAACAAAGTTAAAAAATAGTCATTAAGTTCCTCCTCTCTCCTACATTTGCCGTGCCTGACAAGGCCCACACATGTTTCTTTAATATTATTGTAACATCTATTTAATTTGTAGAGTGCAATAAATGTATTGAGTATTGTATTGTGGGAATGAAAGAGATGGATGGTCACCTGGAGTCATGTGTGGAAACCTAAGCCTAAGTATTGTGTTCCTTTATTTATGGTATGAGTATGAACGAGACAGAGTGTGAGTGAGAGAGCGTGTGTGCGAGCGAGAGGGAGGAAGGAAAAGGAATATGGGGAGACTGAGCGAAGACGTTAACTCTGTAAAGACGGACGAGTAAGATTTTTGAAGAAATAAATAAGTTTTGTGCAAGACGGCGTTTAATTTCTCACAATATTGAAAGATCCTTTATGAGAAATTTGGCACTTTAGAAATGCCGGGTGCATAGGATATTTGTTTTTTTTTACACACCCTTATTTGAAAATTGTTTTAAATCAATCTTGAGGAACCAGTAGAATTTTTATTTCAATTTTATAAAACGTAAAAATGCATTAAAAACATTCATTCGGTTGAAAGTTACCTCGGCACTGCCGTTGCCAATATTTGTTTGTCAAACACAAAGCAGCTCTACCTTTTGGCCTTTTCCCCATTATACGGCTGAATATCAGTGTATCGAGACACTGGGATTACGTCGGGGTCACCAGTGTGGAGAGGTGAGGAGTGTTGCATCTCCAGCCAAAGGGAGGATAATCCAACCAGGCCGATGTTTTGCCTGGCGGGCCACGGCCTGACGGTTGATGTCGGGCGTTTGTATATATGCAACTTGTAGCGACATCTACCAGCAGCATCGCGCGAGCAACATTCGCATGCTTTGCGAATGTTGCTTGCGCGATTCAGGATTTCGTAGTTGCATGTAGCGTGGTAGATGTCGCTACAAGTGTTTTACACGAAGCGACTGCCATCAGACCTCCTCAATCCAATTTCTGGCCAATACCGATATCCTGAGGATGGACTGGTTGTCACGTGGTCTCCGGGGCATATAAAAAAAATTTACCCTATTATAAATATTCTCGGACAATTTTACACAGCACCATCTAGTCCCAAACTAAGCAGAGCTTGTACTATGGGTACTAAATACTTTTTTTTTGTAAATACATACATAGGAAACACCCAGACAAACACAAACACTTATGTTCATCACATAAATATTTGTGGTTTGTGGGAATCGAACCCACGACCTCGTGATCAGCAGTTCGACACTCGAACCACTAGACGACAGACGTCGTCTATTATCTTTCTATCTATCTATTATTATATTATCTATCTATTATCTGTCTATTATTTTTTTTACAGAGAACGGGATCAGGAATGGCAATATGGAAACTTGGTGAGTAATATTAATTATGAACTCAGAAATCAGAAATTATTTGCTATGAATGTAGGTAACAATAATATTGGTAAGCGATAATTAATATTATAAATAATATAAAATAAAACTCCTTTTTACGGATTTTATCGTGTTATATTGGTCACGGGTAGACTACCCATCTATCAGTCTACCCGTTACCATGGACGCTGTAAAGGGTCCGAAACGTCGGGATTAATAATATCAATATACGCGATAAAATCCGTAAAAAGTAGTTTTATTTCATATTCGCGTAAATGTTAGAAATCAAAACATAAAATAAAATAAATTGAAATATAATTAATATTATATAATTAATTATATTGTTATTGTAATATTATATGTATAAGCCGGTAAAGAGAAAGAGGTCTCGGGTTCGATTCCCAGGTCAAGAATAGTGTTATTGGAGTTTTTCTATGAAATTCTCAGTAGCAGCTCGGAGTTTGGATATTTGACCGGTTAAAGTCCTTCTACACGTTCGGCACCAACGTGTCGTCGTGTCCTTGGTCGGGTTGATGTAAAAATAGACAATGTAGAAATCGGTTGATATCGGTCGGTAGCGCATCCCTCGCGACAGGCTGCTTCCGTGGTCGGCCCCGACCGTCTGGAACTCTGACAAAAATCAGTTGACCAGACCAAGGACACGATGGTCGGCGGTTAGTACCTATCGTGTAGAAGGCCTCTTAGTAGCAATAGGCTCGCCCGTTCCAAGGGACCTAAACATACTGAATTAGTCCACCTCTGCCTAACCCTTCTAGGAATACAAGTGTGATGGCATATGACCATGTGTTTAACAGTCCGACATTCGAACCACTAGACTATGACGTCATTGAATAAAATATAAGTACGATACATGATTTATACTTGTCTATAGCGAGTGTATGAACCTCAGGACATCAGTGCGGAGAGGGTGGTGGGGTGGGGCATGAGGGCCGGCTCCCGCGGGTCCGCCTCCCGGGACGGGTCCGACGACGACTGGGCGGACGCGCCCACAGATATCGGCTCCTTCCTACACACCAGACTGAGGGTAGACGGAGATAATAGTGCTGGTAAGAACAGATTTTTTCTTATACAACGTGTTACAAAATACCCCGTAAAAAATATAATTAATTATCAAAGCTATCAACACTAGTAAGCTGTCATGTCCGGGAACCAGATTATTTAACAGAAAGGCCTACTTACAGTCAGCAACGAAAGTCGCTGAACACAGCTAAATTTTTTTATTGTCACAGCTCCTGAACTTGGCAACAGGTCTTTATACTAAGGTAACCTAAATATTTAATGGTCATCTATGCAATTATTTCGCATAACCTTCGTAGGTCAGTAACTTCATACTTGTTAAAAATCATATTGAAGATTGCAACATGTTCAGCGACTTTCGTTGCTGACTGTACCTATTTTATCTATACTTTAATAGTTTTTCAATTTTTCATTCATAAATGTTGTTATTTTCCTTTTTTCGGGGTATGTTATACAGCGTTACTACGGTTCTTAAATATTGTGAATGGACTCGTTATAAGGCCCCATTTAACCTCCTTTCGGCTTTACGAGTAGTTTTGTAACACCTTGTAAGTACAACCTTATTTGGCTCATTATGGTTCTGTCTGATTTATTATTTGATATCTCTCTCCCTGCGTCTGTATTCCCGGACTCTTATAACCTTGATGTCTTAAAGTAAGAGTGAACAGGAAATTTTCTGGGTAAGCGTGTTCCATCTTCGACCTCGTCGTCGCTTACCATCAGGTGAGACTGAGGTCAAACGCAAAACCATCAACAATAAAAAAAACAAGTTTGAATCGAAGACACTCACCCCTGACTTTTCGAAATCATGTGCGTATTTATAATTGATTAACTCGCTTAAACGATGAAGGAAAACATTGTGAGGAAACCTGCATGCCTTAGAGATTTTCTCGGCGGCGTGTGAAGTCTGCCAACGCCCATTAGGTCAGCGTGGACTATGGTATAGCCTTTTCTATCTGAGAGACCTGTGGCCATCAATGGCGCAGTAAAATGGGTTGATGATGACCTATAGCGCCATCTATAGGCGCCAGGATTAAACTAATTTGGGTAGAATTAATATTGTACCTAAACAGTTCTAATATATACCACTAGATGTCGGTAGATTTTGTTGTAAGCGGCATTCCGTTTTATACGAGTGATCATAATTATCATCAACCCATTTACTGTCCCACTGCTGGGCACGGGTCTCCTCTCACAGAACGAGAGGGATAAGGCTATAGTCCACCACGCTGGCCTAGTGCGGGTTGGCAGACTTTACAAACCGTCGAGAAAATCTCTAAGGCATGCAGGTTTCCTCACGATGTTTTCCTTCACCGTTTAAGCGAGTGATAATTAATTATTATTACGCACATACGTTTGAAAAGTCAAAGGTGCGTGCTTTGGATTCGCAATACGTATTCGTTTATTGCATTCCATAATGTAAATGTGAATAGGTGTTATATTTTAAAATTAATGTAATAATTATGGACCCTGTCGTGCACAGCAAAGTTTAAACAGAAGAAGATAAGAGATTCCAAAGAACCTTGACTTTTTTTTTAATACTACTAAGGTGGCAAACAAACATACGGCCCACCTGATGGTAAGCGGCTAATGTTGCCAGCGACTATAGACGCTGGCAACATTAGGGGTATCACTTGCGAGTTGCCGAACCGGTTTAACGAAAGAGGAATAGCTGAGTTGGCAGTGTAAGGGTCAAAGATCATTATTTTTTAAAATATTTTTTTATAAAAGATAGCGTTTGACCACAATCTCAACTGATGGCAAGTGACGATGTGGTCTAGAGCCTATTCACTCGTGATTTGAAGACCCCCAAATTGTACACGTCAGGCCAGTAAAACAAAAGAAGAATGGTTGTGGAGGTTGTCATACGGTCAAAGTCCCCCCTACTGCCACCACAACGTTTCCTCGCGGAGCACTGGCAACCTTGCTCACCGTTAGGAACTCAACACAGCTCAAAGCAGTGATATTTCACTTCGATTTTCTGCAAGGCGGAGGTACTTCCCCAGTCGGGCAGCTCCAATTTGAGTGGAATTACTCCCACTATGCCCTACCGGCTACCGCTCTTAAAACTTGGCAGTCTATACCACTGGGCTATCACTGCTTTATGTTATCATGTTATCGCTTTAAATCAAGTTTCATCATGCGTACCGCTGAGATGTGGAATGAGCTTCCTGAGTGGGTCTTCCCCAATAACTATAATCTGTGTGTCTTTAAATCTCGAGTGAATCGGTTTCTTCTAGGCAAGCGCGCTCCACCGTAGATCGCAGTGTCGCTTAACATCGCGACCTAGTGGTCAAGCGTAGGCCTATCGTGAATTAAAAATAAATAAAAAATCATATTTTATGTTGTCATATTATTATAGGAATATAATAAACCGCGCATCAAAAATACTGATTGAGCGACAAAATTACTGATTGAGCAGAAAAATACAGATATCGGTTAGGTTAGGTTAGAACTGTGACCACACATCGCACGAGCCGAGCGAGCGAAGCGAGCGGTGCCTCGGTAGCGGCCAGCGAGTGCCAGAACCAAATCAGAATGATACCGAATCTGAAAACCAAGAAAGTGTATATAATAACACTTTGATGAGCAAATTTAGTGTGCAATTCAGTATTTTTGGTGCTAATTTCGAATATTTTGATTGAAAAAAAAAGGGGATTTACAGTTAAAGTATTAAATACCACCCATAAAAAAAAAAAAAATCATATTTTATGTTGTCATATTATTATATTTTATCATTATGCAGACGAGGAATCGAACGAGAGTGTTCCGACGCGGCAATCAGCGGCGCCTTCATCATCGTCATCAGCCGCCGCGTCGTCAGTGTCGGCCACGGAGCTAAGGGTGGAGCTCGCAAAAGCTCAGCTCTCACAACTAAATAGGCGTAAGGAACTATATTTTTTTTATTTTTCGCTCTGTACGCTAAAAGCATCGGACATTCACGATAATGTAATAGAATAATCTTTATTGCACACCATGATAAGAAGCAACGTTGGAATTAATTAATGGTACGGTCGACAAAAGAGTTACGGTTTACGGTTTAATATCTTTATTTCCTCATAAGAATTCATAATGATTCACTTACTGAGAAAACAATATTTACGAGATAAACTTAATAATTTAAAAGAGTGTACAGAAAAACATAAGTAATTACATCTTACTTAAAATTAAAACAACAAAAGAACTTAACATGTAAGGTAATAACTAAATGCTACAGAGTGTGTATATTGCAAACAGGTTTTATCGAGCGCTCGAACGTTGTCAACAATACATGGATAGTGAGACTACTCCTATTGACTATACTTAAGTATACAGGAGGCTAATTAAACATCTATATTTTGTTAAAGATTGTATGATAATGTATCCCGCAATGTGTCAAAACGCAGGTATTGTAAGCTGCTACACATCAAACCCTTTGACGGGTAATTATTTAAATCACAATCTGTGTAAAGATGCAGATTTCGTTCGCTACCTGTATACCAATCTTTTTTGTTGACTGTACAATGTATCTACCAGACAACCTTTGGATGGACAGGAAAAAAGAGAAAAATGGGGGTAGTTCGTGGTGCACTAAATAAACAAATAAAATAATTATGACAATGAAATACACAAATACAGAAATAATAATAGAGATACGTACATAAATAGACAAAGTATATCTATTATAATATATATATGTATATATATATCTATTAAAAATAGACAAAATATATAAAATATGTGGAAGCTAGTTATTAGCAGTTGAGAGTTGAAAACTATTGGTTCCTTACTATGTAAACAATCTTCCCGATGATCTGAAAATATTATATAAATCGAGTTCGAAAAGTTTCAAGTCTAAGTTGAAAAGGTTTTTTGTAACATAAAACAATGTGCTATTAGAATAAGCTTAATTCTTTTTTTTTTGTTTATAATAATACCTTTTTAGAATAATATGAACGGCTCGCCGTCACACAGATAAGCCGGCAAAGGCTTCCGTGTACGGCAACAGGTTTTTGTTAATTATATACATAAGAATAATGGAAAAAAAAAAAAAAAACAATTTTTGTAATATAAGAATTGTTCCTTACTTACTTGTTATTATTTCCTAAAATAAATAAATATATTAGTAGTACTTAGTTACGATAATTATTATATTAGTTTCATATCCGTTTAACACGGAAAAATGTACAGACGACAATAGGTCAAGCTATTCAAAACTGTCAAATTTTCCCAATTGAATATGAACCATATCATTTTGTATTTTGTAGTTGAAAATCAATCAAATAAATTTGACAGATTGTGGTAGCTTGTTGTGCTGGCCACTGTACTTATTCGAAGCGACTAATAAACATCCAACGCCGCTATCTTTGCCAAACGTCAAATACCAATGCTATTTACATTAATAAACAGGTTTTGCTTCATCCCAACATCAATACTAAAAAATAAAATGCTTTTTTTTAAATTGTAGCGACGACAGTAGGTCCCAAGTCCGGCCCGACGGACCCTCGGTTTACTGACGTGGTGAAGCTCAGCGACTACCTGCAGCACGGTAGAAGACCACAGTTCTGGGAAGAGAACTATGTTAAAAGAGTGAGTAATATCAACATAATTTGACAACGTCTATCAAGGGCGTAGCTAGGATTTAGTTAAAGGGGTAATTATTAAATTACACGTTTGGCGTAGCGGCTGAGCGATCGGCTTCTGCGCCAGGGATTGTGGGTTCGATCCCCGCACGGATCAAACATTTGTATGACCAGTTGTTGTTCCAGGTCTGGGTGTTTGTGTATGTGAAAGTTTGTGTTTGTAAACGCACCCACGATACAGGAGAAAATCCTAGTATAGGGAAAAAAAAATAAGGTAAATGCTGCATGAGCAATGGGACAGGTTACCTTAAAAAATTAAAAATGAATCTAAATTCAACCAGTCATACTACAATCTTATAAAATTGACCTGTCAATAGAATTAACTTTGTTTTTTTTTATTAATAGGCTACCTACGTAATATTAGTTTACGGTTTATGAGCATTCCTGCATAACTAAGCAGAGCTTGTACTATGGATACTAGACAATGGATATAATACTTATACATATATTTTTTGTTAATACATACATATACATAAGAAACACCCAGACATATACAAACAGATATGTTAATTACATAAATATTTGTTTTCTTTGTGAATCGAACTGCCGACCTCGTGGTCAGCAGACCGACACTCGAACCACTAGACCTCAGACGTCAAAAAGGAATAACCAAGTACAGTCAGCAACGAAAGTCGTTGAACAAGTTGCCATCTTCAATATGATTTTTAATAAGTATGAAGTTACTGACCTGTTCAGGTTATTCGAAATAATTGCATAGATGACCATTAAATATTAAGGTTACCTCAATAGAAAAAAACTCTTGACAAGTTTTAGAGCTGTGATGTTTTTAAAATTTAACTGTGTTCAGCGACTTTCGTTGCTGACTGTACAAGACTAGTGTTACCATTGTTTGAGCCTTTTCTCAACTAGGTATGTTGGGTAATACCGATATCTTGAGCATAGACTGGTTGTCAGGCTTTTAGGCTTGACTACCACTCACGATTTAGATATAATATGTTCGTATGACAACCGGCTATGACGGCCTTACGTGCTCTCAGAGGTACGGGGGGGGGGGGGTCGTCAAACCCACCTTTAAGGTAAAGTTTGTAATTATCTTATAGACAAAGAAGTCGTGCTACCTTCTCGGATAATTAACTTCTAGATAATAAAAAAATGTTAAAGCGTTTTAAAAGGATTTCATCAAAATCTGCCCAAATGATGTACTGAGGGTACACTTATTGGAAAAAAATACCCTGTATTACGCTGGTTAAAACTAGTCATGCTTTTATTTATGCTCACTAGGGGATGAGATAAAATAACTTTAAATTCAAAAAAACGCACGACACTTTAACACACTTGTATCAGTTTTTATAGTAAAAACTGTCAACTTGATAGCTATCTGCTGTCAGTGTCAGTTTTGGAATGTCAAACGAATGTCAAAAATTCATAGTGATTTGATGTATGATATTTATTTATTTATATACGCTTTATTGCACACCAGAACACAATTACAAAAATAAAAAGCCACATAAAGAGTTGGTACAATGGACGGTCTTATCGCACAGGGCGATCTCTTCCAGACAACCTTTAGATGGACTGAAGGAAAGGAAACACATTGGGTAGTTTAGGCGTACTAAAATTGATAGTGAGTAAAAACTGTCAACTTGACAGCTGTCATGTACAGACGCCAGCAGGTCAAACTGTCCAAAACTGTAAATTTTTCCCAATTGAAAATGAACCTTATATTGTTGGATTAAAGTTGAGAATCTATCAAAGAAATTTGATAGATTGTGGTAAATGGCAAATTTGGGCTGAGTTGTATGGACCTCCTTTGCATTCATTGCTGACTGTACCTGTGTTCTGTGTATCATATATTTTTTTTTTATAATAGTATTTTGGGACATTTTACACAGCACCATCTAGTCCCAAACTAAGCAGAGCTTGTTCTATGGGTACTAGACAACGGATATAATACTTATATACTTTTTTTTTGTAAATACATACTTATAATACATAAGATTTAATTCGCCAGGTGATGGAGGCAGTCCGTCTCAAGGAGTTGGAGATGAAGCAAGCGGCGGAGATCCTGGGTGTCAGCTACGGGACTCTTTATGGACGGTATCGAGATGTTTACGGCTGCATAAACCGGCCCTACAGGTGAGAACACCGAGTACTTCATCATCATCAACCTACATGCTGTCCCACTGCTGGGCACGGGTGTTGCTAGCGTCTATAGGCTGCGGTCGCTAACCATCACCCGGATATATGCTTGTCATATTATCACAATGGTTTTAATTTCCTAAAAATATGACAATATGTAACATTTTTGTCATATCAGCATCAATCCCACTGCTGGGCACGGGTCTTCTCTCAGATTGAGAGGGATTAGGCTATAGTCCACCACGCTGGCCTAGTGCGGGTTGGCAGACTTCACACGTCTTCGAGAAAATCTGTAAAAAGGCATGCAGGTTTCCTTACGATGATTTCCTTCACCGTTTAAGCAAGTGATAATTATTAATGAATACGAAGGTGATTTCGAAGGTCAGAGGTGCGAGCCTTCTGAACTGTTGGTGTACATTAGTACACCTCAGCGTAACCCTATTATTATTACTATTTATTTGCAGCTTTAGTGTCACTGCGACCCAAGTCGGTCTGTTTAACCGTAACTGTTGGTGTACATTAGTACACCTCAGCTTAACCTTGTTATTATTATTATTGACTTGCGGCTTTAGTATCACTGCAACCGTAGTCGGTCTGCTTAACCCTAACTGTTGGCGTACATTAGTACACCTCATCTTTATTATTATTATTGACTTGCGGCTTTAGTATCACTGCAACCGTAGTCGGTCTACTTAACCGTAACTGTTGGTGTACATATGTACACCGCTGTTTAAACTTTCAGACACACAGTCGTGATGGTATGTTATGTTGTGTATGATTACAGAGGTGTAGACGGTTCAATCTCTGCTCTTGTGACACCCAGGGCTGTCCGCGACTTCTGGCAGGCGAAGGGCCCCACGGAGGTGCTGGACAGGCTCCAGCGGGGGGAGATCTCCCTGGACTCGGCAGCGCAGGCGCTAGGCGTCAGCATCGCTAACCTAGCCGCCCATGTCGCTGACTTTGGGGTTCCGGATAAAGGTATAGACATATACAAATCATAGAATATAATATTTTGTTATGCAGTATTATGTAGCAGCTCGGAATGTGCATTTTTGCCCGCATAACGGGAATAGGCTCGCTCATTATTACATGGGATCTAAACATACCGGCAAATACAACTCTACCTACTATTAAATAGTTATGTAATATGTAGCTTTATTATTAACGTTATAAGGTCCTAAATTGTTGCGAGTCGAACTCACAAGACATTGTTGTTACAGATTTCGAACCAATTCCTATTGAAATGGATCCGTCGCTAAAGGTGCGCGCGCGCACGTATAGCGCGGGCGCCGGTAAAGCGGTGCGGAAGACTGGGCCCCCGGCCAGCAACACTACCGACAAGGTAAGTGACAACTAGGTTATAACTCTCAAGGTCAGTTATAACTTTATAGGCATGTATAAAAGGATGTCACCAAAATCTGCCCAAATGATGTACTGAGGGTACACTTATTGGAAAAAATACCCTGTATTACGCTGGTAAAAACTCGTCATAGTTTTTTTTATGCTCACTAGGGGATGAGAAAAAATAACTTTATAATTGAAAAAACGCACGCCATTTTAACACAATAGTATCAGTTTCATTGTGTTTTTGTAGTAAAAACTGTCAACTTGATAGCTATCTGTTGTCAGTGTCAGTTTTGGAATGTAAACGCACGCCATTTTGGCACATTATTAATCAGTTTCATAGTAAAAACTGTCAACTTGACAGCTGTCATGTACCTCAGGTACAAATTTGGGCTGAGTTGTATGGACTTTTGATGACCTCCTTTATAAAAGCAATAAAATGTGATTAATATTGCATGCCAAATGGCGGAATATAGTTGCACTAAATGTTTGTTCTAGCAGATAAAACTATAAACACCAACTGTATCAACCTATATTCGCAATAAACTATTTGAATTGAATTGAGTAGGTACACAGTGACGTCATCGACAATCTGACTTTTGATGTGTTGTCAGATCGGCTTCTGCGTCACGGATTTGCGTTCGAAACCCGCACGGAACAAAATATTTATATGACCTACATGTAAGAGTTGTTCTTGGTCTGGGTGTTTGTGTATGTGAAAGTTTGTATTTGTAAACATACCCACGATACAGGAGAAAATTTTAATGAGGCAACGTTTTTTATAAAAAGAAAACTCAATTTTGAAAAGTTAGAGGTCTTAGATTCGGACCTTTGACTTGGCAGTCCAATAGCCAATTATCAAAGCCAAAAATTTTGTTAGCTTTCATGTCAGGGAAGCAGATTATTTAACAGAAAGGCCTACGTACCTATTTTACCTAATAATTGTCTACTTTAATAGTTTTTCTATTTTTCATTCATAAATGTTGTTGTTTTCCTTTTTTTGGGGTATGTTATACAGCGTTACTACGGTTATTAAATATTGTGAATGGACTCGTTATAAGGCCCCATTTAAACTCCTCTCGGCTTTACAGGTAGTTTTGTAACAGCCTGTGTAATAAAAACATACTAATCCTTAGGTATTTAAATTACGATTAATTATGGTATTACGTTTGTATGGGCAATCTGCCTCCGTTGGACCTTAAATAAAATATTTTTGTTTGCAGCCTATGAAGAAAATCCTAATTGGCACTGTGACTGATGAGGAGCCCATCCCGGCCACGGTGATAACCACACACGACAGCACTAAGCCGCCCACCACCACTGCACCTACCACAGCCAGTAATTATCACCATTTTTTTATGAGATATACAAACTAGCAGTCGGGTCGTCTGATGGTAAGCGATTACTGCCACCCATGGACACCCGCAACACCAGCGGAGTCGCATTGCCGGCCTTTAAAAGGGAGTATGCTCTTTTCTTGAAGGTTTGAAGGTCATATTGGTCCGGAAATACTGCAGGCGACAGTTCATTCCATAGTTTAGTTGTGGGAGTATCAGTATGACCCAATTTTTGGGTAATTATTATATTATTATATTATTATGGCACTTCAACGACTTATTTACTAAACACACAGTAAATATAATATACACATGATATTTTTCTTTAGCAGTGAATTCGTCACTTATAGAAAGTGCACAACACTGACATAAAAAAAAAAATTGCAACAAAGCTATAATTAATTATAAAACTATTATAATCCTCTAACTACTAGACTCCTTAAGTAATAATAGGACACCGGTGACATTAAAAAAAAATAGAAGAATTACGTAAATAAGACTGGATTTTTTTTTTTTTGGGTTGTACTGATACTCTGAGGATAGACTGGTTACTTGATGGCCTTTTGAAGAATGAGCCATAGCGGCTTTGAGAAGACCAGTCCCAGCTGACGGCTCGCATACATTAGTCATTGTGTAGGTCGACCATAATTTAGGGAACTCAATCGCTGGATAAGGAGGTATTATATCCATTATCATTCATTAATTCATGTCATTGTGCTTAGTTTGGGACGAGATGGTGCTGTGTAAAAATGTCCAATAATATTTATTTATTTATTAACGGCCATCCGTTCTACGACCTAAATTACCACATTTGATGAAATTTTGGAATCACAACTACACGTGCCATATTTACCAGTATAAGCTGATATCTGAGTGTACGAATAGCTTATACAATGCAAGAATAGCTTATAATGGTTATTTTAGCCCTGATCTCCTCATTTCGGTTGCGTAGAGAAATACCAATAACCCTCTCCATAGCTCGCCGAGTGACCTTGTAACGTAATTCCAGGTGGAAAATGGCCGACAATTCGTGTAGCCAGTCTCGACTCGCTTCGAGGCGGTGAGGCGGCGCCTGTGGGGCCGGGGGCGCCGGCGGGGGCGGGGGCGCTGGCGGGGGTGGGGGCGGGGGCGGCCCCGACGGCGTCGCCCTCCGCCCTTATGCGCACCCGCCCCGACCTCACCATCGTGGCCGCCCGCCGCCCACAAGAGCCCAAACCTGACGAAGACATCACCACGTGATATAAAACCCACAACGGATAGAACAGTGCACGTGTGAAGTGTGGTGGAAATCTTTTTATACTGTGGCCCACATACCTGTGACTGTATCGGACTTTTTTATACTGTGGCAATATAGTGAAATAAAATTCTCGTACATTTTTCTATACTGTGGTGTTACGCTGCGGCCCTATTTTTTTAGACTGTGTTCTTTAAGGGCTATGAAAGTTTCCGTGATTTTGTTTGATTAGAAATTATGGACGTATTTTAGCTTCGAATCAAGGTAAATAGAATCGTTTATATTATCATTTTGTAAAAAGATTATTAAGTTTTTTTTTTATTGTTTTCGAGCTTCGAATTATGAAAACTGTTTATTGCAAATTAGTTTGCCGAAAAAAAGTCCTACTTTACTATGAAAGATAAGCTATGACCAAACAAAACTTAATTCTTAGAAAAAAAACATACATTTTTCATACCCCAATCATTGTTATAGACTTAAATGTAAAGACGGAATAATTAATCTCAAATTCGTTATAAAAAATAAACAGAATTATTATTGTAGTTATTTATTAAATTGTCTGAAAATGTGACTCAATATGTGAACTTTTTTGGGAAATTTAATAAAAATTTACTATATTTATACGTACGATGTCCACTGACTATAGTTCTTCTATCTTCTCTCTCCTTCTCCTTTCTTCTCCATTTACGTTATAAACCTCATGAGAAAAAAAAGGGGGTGGACTGCCAAGTTAATATCTTGAGTTCGAACCAAACGCACGTCATTTCGAAATACATGATTTCGAAAAGTCAGAGGTGGCCTTTGATTGATTAATAATTAATTATCAAAGTCAAAGACAAAAATTTAATTTCAATTACACCAGGGGTCTCCAAACTACGGCCCGAGGGCCAAATCCAGCCCGCCAGTGCCATTAATCCGGCCCGCGATAGTCAATTTTTTTTTATTTTATTCAGGTTAACCAACAACTGTTTTTACCAGTACACTAGCAATTAATAAATTATAGTTGGATGCAATTGCGGGCGCAACAATTAATTATAGGTTAACACCGTTAGCACAAAAAAATTATTAAATTATTAGATTACAAAATATTCTTAATGTAAATGTGAATATAATGCGACTATGAAAATTAAAGTCTTATTGTTGTTACTATTGCTGTGATAAGTTGAAGGAAACCACAGAATGATACTTACTCGGTTTTATTTACAAGCAAGATAAAACTAAACGACAGAAATGATAATGCAGAAAACTTAAGTATCTAAACTTAAGTATATTCATAACTAACAAATAATTGAAATGAATCCCACTAATGACAGTAAAACAAAAAATTGACATTTACCGCGCATTCTGAGTCTAATTTAGAAGTTTACTATAAGTTAGTAAAGTGAAGGGCAGAAAAATTAAAACTGTTTTGGCCCTTGGAACATACTGAAGTAATTATTATGGCCCTAAGGCTTCAAAGTTTGGAAACCCCTGAATTAGACAATTAGGCACTTTTGAAAAGTCAAAACTAGTTGCATGGTTCCAAAAAGTGAGTCTTATGGAGATGAACCAGCAACAAACTCCATAGACACTCTTTTAAAAAAAACATGATTACAGTGTTTATTTTGGTTTACTCTTTTAAACGGTGAAGAAAAACATTGTGAGGAAACCTGCATGCTAAACAGATTTTCTCGATGGTGTGTGAAGTTGCCGCACAACCAACCCGCACTAGGCCAGTGTGGTGGACTATAGCCTAATATGAGAGGTGACCCGTGCCCAGCAGTGGGACAGTATATGTTTTGAAGATATTTAACTTAACTAGAACTATAGTCAGTTACATCAGTTGTTCTTGTTAAATAAAGCTAATATTATATTTAGTTTAATATAGTTGACTGATATCGTTATATTAGTGGGCTGTTGGTTTAAATTTGGGTGCACGGCAGTGCACTGCCAAGTGTCTGCAATAGATGATGATTATTTTGTTCTGTTTTAGTTTTGAAAGTAGATTTAGTATGACATATATACAATAGTTGAACCCTGAATAGCTGCCTAGCCTGGCCCCAGGCCTTCTTAGAATTGAAAATGGTCTGCGCAAATAAGGTTAAAATTGATTTTATTTTAATAGACTGCAATTAAATTTTAGATGTATATTTTTTTTATTATCGATAAGAAACAAAATCAACAACTGCTAGTGGTCAGTGATTTTCAGAAAAAATATTTCTTTTATCATACATAAAAAAAAAATCTACTACTAAACGTATTTATAAAAAAAAAACTTGTTATAATTGAACATACAAATTATTGAAACCGTTAAAAAAATATAGAATAGGCTTAAATATTCATCATAGTCATAGTTTTCTATTTATTAACTCGCACATTCGAAATTTAAAACAACAGCCTGTAAAAACCGGAAGACAGATTTATAACAAAACAGGATGCACATTTCCATAGCTTAAAAAAACAATCGAGTATTATAAAAAAAATTACTCATCATGTAATTTAGAGTATATAGTTGTAATATATAATCATTTTTTTATTAATATATTATTATTTTAGCCTTAGAGTAAATATATAGTAGAGAAATATATTAGAGATATATACATAATTATATATTTTTTATCACTTGCAATGTAAAATAGAGAGTAAGCAAGCCTTCTGAGAGCCACATTGAAATATATATTATATACTATAATAATATGTACGAAACATAGTATATGTTATACAAGAAATTAATATAAATTGAACATAAAACAAGTTTGAATACTCACGCCTTTTTCCCATGGGGGTAGGCAGAAAATAAAGAACGCCACTTGCTACGATTCTTGCATACTTCGTTTGCTTCGACCACATTCATACAACTTGTCATACACGCCGGTTGCGAGTACGCACCTGACCTTTTTGAAGAACCTCACCAATAAGGTCGTCGTAAGATTTTCTAGGGCGTCCCCTGTCGTCGGTTCCACTGACATTCGCCATGTAAATCCATTTTGTTAGTCGCCTTTCATCCATTCTCTCGATGCCGGAAACCATCCCATCATTTTCTTTTCAATTCTCGTCACTACATCGTCTTTTAAACCGTAACGTTCCCTTAACACTCATATTAATACATCTAATGTTATTGGTAACTCGTGCTGTTTATAGTAGCTGAAGGGTTGAATTCAGTCGTGTCTCATGCGCATGATTTGCTCTACACTACGCAAAAAATCGATTCTCAATACATTTTTGTTGATTAATTAAGTAGGTAAATCGCCTCGTTCTTCATTACGCAGCATAGCACAGGTACCGAGAATAGCTGCCCCCTAAATAATGCATTTATTTGGTGCTTGAAAAATAATTAACCGACGGTCAACTTTTCACTAAAATTTATTATTTACGATGATTTATTACGATACTTCGTTCAAACTTGTTTGAGTTCATATTATATGGGAACCACTAATATTAATTCCCCCATAGATTATCATATATATGAATATATCGGATATAACCTCAAAAATATCGGCAGTCATCACACTAGCGCCTCTACGGATTTATGTGGAACTACTATATAAATATGAAAATACAGTTATTGAAATTGAGAAAAATTAAATAACTGTATTTGCATATTTATATTGTATATTAATTGTATTGTATATTAATTTGTTACTAGAATCTTACTATTTCTAATAAGCATATTTTACAAAAACCATTTTATTTACATATTAGAATGCATATAAGATTCGAGATCATTAAAACTGATTATTTTTGCGATTGTAAGCGCGTGAGCAGTCTATAAAACAACTTTTGATATTTTTGCATAACTCTTTTTTTATGCAACTGTACTTGCGCGGCCGTTCGGCGACCTTCAGAGGGCGCACTGTATATTAGTTCTAAAAGCCTCCGATAAAGGCGCTAGTGTCAATACCATTGCCGCTAAAATGTAACAATTTTATATTTCATAAATCCATCGGAAATAGTTCACTATACGAGAAAATTAATATATATTTGTATATGGTAAATGATTAGCTGTCAAATCTATGAAAAACCGTCGGTTAGGTTAATATAAGTATATTTGAATAAGCTGTAGATATAAATTAAAACGACTTTAAAAAAAATGAATATATTTATAATCTCATTGTTCCTCTGTCGAGTAGATGTGTCTGTTGTTCTGTTTTGGATGTTAACAGATAATATAATAGGGTGAAGATAAAAATAGAGATAATTATGTAGTTCAATTGACAGAAAAAACAAAACTATCAAATTTTCCCAATTGAATATGACCCTTAGGACGTTGTATTAAAGTTGAAAATCTATCAAATAAATTTGACAGATTGGGGTAGGCTTGATCTGTTGGCATTCTGTTAAATGTACAGAATATATTTCAGAATTTTTATTGCAATAAAATTTATATGATGTTCTAAAAGAATTTTATTGTTTAAAAACTTGAATGTGAGAGAATTCATGTTTAATTTATTATTATACGAAAACTATCAAGTTATTTAATACAAATACAATAGACGTTATATCAATTTTAGTTACGCGGTATCGAAGTATCACCGATGATATTAGTTCATTTCATTCTTATGTATTATGGGGCTCGTGGCTAAGTAATAACTAAGCTGATCAACCGATCTGCAAGGTTAAGCTGCGCTAGTCGCGGTTAGTCTGTGGATGGGTGACCATTCTTAACTAATCAAGACCCCTCCGTGCCTCGGAGAGCACGTAAAGATGTCGGTCCCGGTTGTCATACGAACAACTATGACAATCGTTAGTGGTAGTCAGAAGACCAAAAAGCCTGACAACCAGTCTAGGCTCAGGATATCAGTATTACCCACAAAAAAAATGGGTTTCGAAGGTCTTATGGCAGTCGCTTAAAATGTCGTGTAAAATACTGATATTCAGCCTATCTGGTTAGATTGAAAGCAGATCCAGAAAGATTCTTATGTATTAAAAGTATGTATTTACAAAAAAAAGTATACAGGGTGGAAGGGACATCGACGCGCAACGGTTTACCATGACTTCAGTACATGATTCTGGACCCCCCTGCGTTGGAATTTTTCGTCGGCTTTTTCTTAAATTTTACGTTTTTTTTTGCAGTTTTTTCAACTGTAAACTGTATAAAATCATTATTTCTATCTAACCCAATAATAATTTTAATTAAAAAGTCATTAATTCACTTTTTTCACTAAAAACAGCATTGTAAATTAAACTCGAAAGATCATCTGGTCAGCTGTTTCCTTAGAGTTCACTTGCGAGTTGTAAAATATAAGAAAAAGCCGACGAAAAATTCCAACGCAGGGGTTCCAGAATCATATACTGAAGTCATGGTAAGCCGTTGCGCGTCAATGTCCCTTCCACCCTGTATAAGTATTACATCTATTGTCTAGTACCCATAGTACAGTCAACAAAAGAGTTAGGTATACAGGCAGCTAATAAATAATCTGTATTTTGATAAAGCTAGTGTAATAATGTATCACGCAATATGTGTCAAAACGTAGGTATTGTAAGCAGCTACATACCTAACCCTTTGGCGCGTAATTATTTATGTCGAAATCTGTTTTAAAATGCATATTTCGTTTGCTATCTGTATACTTAACTCTTTTGTTGACTGTACAAGCTCTGCTTAGGTTGGGACTAGATGGTGCTGTGTAAAATGTCAAATATTTTATTATTATTTTACCTTTCTTTAGTTAAAACTAAAGCCCCGTTAAAATCAAATCAAGTTTTGCTTTTTGCAACAAGTTATTGGAAGATATTAGTACGTGTAATGACACGTAAAGAATTAACCTTGGTTTTGATCATCAAGAAACCGACTATATTATCTGCTAACATTCTCTAAGATCAATTTATATTGCCAAGGAATAGAAGGGAATTTTTGAAACAAAATTGCACAGCATTTTGAACTTTATCTCTATAGCGTAACGTTCTCGGCTTTTTTTTTATGGGATAGGGGGCAAACGAGCAGACGGTTCGCCTGATGGTAAGCGATTACCGCCGCCCATTGACACCAGCAACACCAGAGGAGTCACAAGCGCGTTGCCGGCCTTTAAAAGGGAGTACGCTTTTTTCTTGAAGGTTTGAAGGACATATTGGTCCGGAAATACTGCAGGCGACAGTTCATTCCACAGTTAAGTTGTAGGAGGCAGAGAGTTTCTAGAGAAACTCACAGTAGTGGATTGCCAACCATCTAGATGATGGGTTTTATACAATTTGGACGTTATACAATGGAGATAAAGTTCAAAATGCTATGTAATTTCTTTGTTGCGAATTCGTTGGAAGACTTTTTGGATTAAATAAAATTTGGTCGTTACACAAAGGAGATAAAGGTCAAAATGCTATGTATTTTTTTGTTGTTTCGGTTCTATTCCGCGGCGGTGTAAATAGAGCTTAAGTATGTTCATATAAATATGTTATGTTAATTATTAAGTTTATAATCGTTTCATATTGTGTACAGAAATCAAATCATTATACATTTACTTTGTTTATACGACCCAGAACAAGGACTCCTAATATGGGGTATAGAGCTGTAAACTACGTTACTGTAGTTTCTAGAATAATCTAGACTATTTTGTTCTATTTATTTTCGAAATGAACTTAAAGACATTAGTATAGCTCTGCCTATGTATTTTGGAAAAATATTTTCTAGCATTGTTTTATTAATTTATTATTGTTATTGGGACTGTCTTATTGGTGTAGTCGGAAGCTAGACTGCTGAGCTCTGAGATCCTGGGATCGATTCCAGGTCGAGCAGTGTAATTGAGTTTTTTTTTTCGTTTAGAAATCTTCTCGGAATTCTGATTTTTGCGCGATTAATAGCAATAGGCCTAGCAACTTAGAGTTAAAGATACCACAGCGAACTATTGGTGTACATCTGTATACCCCTGTCTAACTCTTCCGGATATAGGCGTGATGGTATCGCATCTACACGGTTATAAACACGTATACGTCGCAGAATAGGTTCACTGGTATGTTTCTTTAGGTCCCATGTAATAGGGGGCGAGCCTATTGCCATTAACCGGGCACAAATCCAGACTCCGAGCTGCTATATCAGCCGAAGAAGGATTTTGAAAAATTCGGAACAAATTATATTTTGGATCGTATAAACAAATCTACACTCATACCTTAAAATATATTATTTACTAATAAATTGTATACAGTGGCAATATTTAAAGCTGGTTCCGCTTCGTGCCCCAAAGAGCACGTAATACAGTTGATTTATGTTAGAGCGAGCTGCCTTGGCAAAGTCTGTTGACAGTAGCTTCGTGTAAAATACTTATATTCAACCACATCTGGTTAGACTGGAAGCCATTATAATTGGAAAAACGCTTAAAATGATTAAAATATTTATCTGTCACTGTGTATCACATATTGAGTTCTAGTGTAAAATGATCAATTTAGTCGCATTTTTTTTATAGAATTCATTCTTTGGAAAAAGTGATCTTAACTTAATGTCACATGGTTCAATTTCCATTGTTTCAAACGTTCAGTAGTTTTTGTCTTTCTAAAATCGACTTTGTTTTTATATGGTAAAGTTGATATTTGTTTGCACTGTTTTATATCAAGCTATATTTACATTGTAAGTGGAGCTCTCATTGAACGGAAAGACTATAATGAAGTAGTTTTGGTCATTCTAAAATCGACTTTGTTTTTATATGGTAAAGTTGATATTTGTATGAACTGTTTTATATCAAGCTATATTTACATTGTAAGTGGAGCTCTCATTGAACGGAAAGCCTATAATGACGTAGTTTTGGTCATTCTAAAATCGACTTTGTTGTTATATGGTAAAGTTGATATTTGTATGCACTGTTTTATATCAAGTTATATTTACATTGTAAGTTGAGCTCTCATTAAACGGGCAGCCTATAATGACGTAATTCTTGTCATTCTAAAATCGACTTTGTTGTTATATGGTAAAGTTGATATTTGTATGCACTGTTTTATATCAAGCTATATTTACATTGTAAGTTGAGCTCTCATTGAACGGAAAGCCTATAATGACGTAGTTTTGGTCATTCTAAAATCGACTTTGTTGTTATATGGGAAAGTTAATATTTGTATGCACTGTTTTTACTTACTTATCAAGCTATATTTACATTGTAAGTTGAGCTCTCATTGAACGGACAGCCTATAATGACGTAGTTTTTGTCATTCTAAACTTTGTTGTTATATGATAAAGTTGATATTTGTATGCACTGTTTTTACTTACTAAAATCTAATCTATATTTACATTGTAAGTTCACCTTTCAATGACCGGAAAGGCTATAAAAATGCGGGATCAGCTTATACTGGTATTCATACCTTCATAAGTAAGCGTGCCAGAGGGTCTACTCCCTATCTCCGTCAACGAAGCTACGAGCCGTTCGAAAGTTTTCTGGAACTTCGGAGTCCGATAAAACAAGTGTCAAATTCAATTTTTCTAACGGGTAATAACACATCGAGAGTAGGGACAAATGTCAAATTGTGTTGTCATTCATTCTTTGTTCGGGCCTCGAACGAATCATCCGTCCGTAGGTGATACGCGCGTAACGAAGGTCGAAACTACGGACTTCGTGCTTAGGGAGTAGACCCCTGTTCCGTTCAATTTTTTTTAAAATTTAATATGGATTAAATTGATCATTACCTACACGAGAATTTAAACCCTGACCCACCCCAATGAAATTGTATTATAATATTATAAATAATATGACAAAAAAATCATTATTTTATATAATTTATCCAAATCAATTGGATGTTTTGTACCAAATTATCATTTTAATATTTATGTTAAATTAATTATTAATATTCTAAGTTTTTGTTATTACTCATAGGCTAAATCTAATATTTATTAAGATTTTTTTTATTATATTATTATTAAATAATACTGCGAAGTTTTTTTAGAAATTGTTAGTATTTTATATTGGTTTAGTTGAACTCATTACTTTAGATATTATTGTTATTTTAAGGTGTCAAAAATCTTCCTAGATTATTTTTGTCATCGATTTGGGATATTTACGTGGAATATTCTAGAATAAAAAATCTTACTCCGTTTTTGTTTTTATTTATTCGGTTTAGAGCCGGAGGAAATCCTATTGTCGCTACATTAGGATTTTCTCTAGTGTGTTTACAAACACAACTTTTCACATACGCCTAGACTTACCTATATTCTCGGGAGCATACCGGTCGGCAACGCATTGGCGACTCTACTGATGTTGCAGATATTTCTTATGCCCGGTGATTTTTAAATCAATGTTACCCTATCAGGGAATGCAATACTTACTCATGTTTATAAAAAAAAAACACTATGAATAAACCATACCTTAGAAAGAAAAAAATATTGGTCTAGAATATTCTAGAACATTTTAAGTTTACATCTCAAATTGATGACGGGCGGACGCTTACATGCTATTCTAGTAAAATTGTTGTTTAAAGTCAAAATGTTTATGAAATCATGTTTCCTGTCGCCGTTATGTATAAAACATCTGTTTAGTATTTTTGAGTTCACTTAGCAAAAAGAAATTTCTAGAAATCTGGTTAATTATTATTGTTAATCTGTTTTTTCTTGTTCAGAATCAGACTTAAGAAATTGTGTCGGAGATATATTTATGGGGCTTGTTAACCCGAACTCTACATAACGTATCATAATTTCCAGTATAAACTGAACTATGAGTGTACGAAAGGCCTACACAATGACAGACCAGCTTATACTGGAAATGTATAGCGTTATGAGTACCTATGTAATTTTGTTATAATTATATGAATTAATGTAAGTACGTGTTTTGTTATTTCGCCGCCATCTTAACAAAACATTTGTTAGCAAATTTAAATAAAAAGTTAATAAATTTTATTGTTTTATTGACATCTAGCTTTTATCCACGGATTCTTTTAGATAGAAAGAAAAGAAAGAAAGAAATAAAAATATTTATTGACACAGTCTTGGACAATGCACACAGTAATATTAAAAACATGATCGAAGTACATATAAAATAAGGAAAAAAAAAATGTGTGTCCCACCCATTGACACCCACAACAACAGAGGGGTTGCAAGTGCGTTGCCGGCCTTTGAGATAAGAATAGGCTCTCTTCTTGAAGGCTGCCATGTCGTACCGGATCAGAAATATCTCTTCTGGTAATTGTTTCACTGAGCAGTCGTACGTGGTAAAAAGTTTCTTGAGAAATGTTCGATGGTGGACACCCATTCATCCAGGTGAAATGGATGAAATTTCGATGCCTGGCGAGTTGATCTGTGGCGCAAAGTAGCGGGAGGTATAAGTTCGAACAGTTCTTCAGAACACTCCCCGTGATAAATTCGGTAGGATAAATAGAGACCTACGTCTACGCAGGGCAAGAGGATCAAGTCGATCAGTGGGACTCAAGCGGTTACCGTAGCCTATAGACGCTTGTAACACCAGGGGTATCACTTGCGCGTTACCGACCCTATAAAACGACAGAGGAATATTTGGGTTGGCGAGGAATATTTGGGTTGGCAGTATAAGGGTCAAAGTCCCCCCCCCCACTGCTTACACAACGTTTCCTCGTGGAGCACTGGCAACCTTGCTCAGAGTAAGGAACACAACACAGCTCAAAGCAGTGTTATTTCACTTCGATTTTTTGCAAGGCGGAAATACTTCCCCAGTCGGGCAGCTCCAATTTGATTGAAATTACTCCCACTCACCTGTTTGGTGGGGATTGAGGGATGTTCTATCCCTTTCCCGTAAATGTAGTGTTACTTTAGAATTTATCTTGAGCAAGTAAGATTTGCTATACTAAACTCTGTCTAGTATACAATTAAAATGCTTACTTCTTTATAATGTGATCAGATTTTTTATTTTGTTTATTTGATTCGCTCTATTTATAGTAAACTTTGTATTAGTCAACTGAACTATTCTTGGTGTCTCTTGCAGCCAACCTGGTGAGGTTTTACAATTACTAAGTAAATCAGGGGTACCCAACCTTTTTTTTTTTTTCAAGATTTTGTAATAATTAATTATCACTCGCTTAAACGGTAAAGGAAAATATCGTGAGGAAACCTGCATGCCTTAGAGTTTTTTCTCGTCGGTGTGTGAAATCTGCCAACCCGCATTAGGCCAGCGTGTGGGCCTTATCCCTATACTGTGACTCGGCCTATTCTGTGAGAGGGGTGGACCCGTGCCCAGCAGTGGGTCAGTGGGCTGTTGATGATAGATTTTGAGTTGTTCATAAGGAGCCAGTTCCGTGGACCGCAAGTTGACACTTAACGGCAGCGTGTAGGCCACCCCTGGTGCGGCTTTAATTTTTACCAATGGACATTCAAACGTATTGATATAGCAATACGACATAAATTGCAATGCTTCAAAATGATGCCGTGGCGAATAGTAGGTCTATGTAGGCCTTAACGTGATGGAAGGTCAATAAGGAGGTTTCATCTCGATGTTTTCCAGCACCGGTTATGTAAATAAAGTCAATTTTAAATAAATATTACACATGAGTCCACCGTAAGTGCAAAAATATTTTTTGTTCGATATATTTTTAATCATTTTTCTTAAAAATTCAACACTTATATGTACTAACAACCGCCTTTACTATTTATAATAAATATATAATTATACATACGAGATTTTAATATAAAAATATTTCATTTTAGAAGCACACGACAATTGCTGACGAACAGACAAAAAAGCAAATTTAAATTTACTTAAGTAGGTATTGCTTAAAACCAACATTGATCAAGTCATATTTTTGAGAACTTATTGCAATTTAAAAAATATTATTCTCAATTAAAACATATTCTATGATTGTTAACCAGACTTACTGCCGAACCCACAGACGTTAATAAACGTTAATGTATCATTAATTGATCATTAGATCTTGGTAGACAGTGAAACGAAGTATAAATGTATGGAAATTTTAATACTTTTTTTTTTTTTTTTTCATTTGTTAACATTATAGCAATATTTAATACCAACCGCAGTTAATCGTTCATTAACGTTAATGAATGTCTGTGGGTAAGGGTGTAAGGATGACAAAATTAATTTACAAACAATCGATATTTTCTATATTCAATTGCTGTTAAACTTTATTCAGGTAAACAAAAGATATACGTACAGTGAATTACGTGAGCGGTTGAGCAATTTTCAACCTTATGCTCTTAAATTAAGGGTGAAAATATGTCAGCCACTGACCTAAATCCAAAGTCGAGCATATACACGATACGTTTTTATAACATTAATGTCTTTGTAAGATCAAATATAGTAGACACAGAAGCAATAATAGTGCATTAAAATGTACTGCTTTTAAAAGAAAGCAAGTATCAAAAAAATATTTCCTTGCCAAAAACATTAATCTTTTATTAACCTGAATAGAATATAGACACTAGTTTATTCTCTATATTGGTTTTTCTTGCTTGTAAAAAATAGAATTTCAGTTATAAATAAGTCATTCCCAGCATGTTTGTCTCACTCACACATGTCAAAGTAGGGTGAAATACACAATTATCATCCGAGCAATTTTTTTTTTGATGTTTTTCCAGATCGATAATTGTATATACCACTTTAATCTAATTTATTTATATTTAATCATAGCACTTTTTAACTACAAGCCAGTTCGATATTTATGCTTTATACTAAATTTTGGGTACCAGGGTACCAAGAAGTCCCCTATTATTACGTGGCTATAATATTAGCAGATACCAGTAATTTTTTTTTTAGAAATTTTACAACTCTATGGTACATTGTTCATAACTGTTTGTAGTTTCAGTGCCGCTTTCGTCAAATAAGCGTTATATATTGTTAAAACTTTGCATATCAGCTTAAGACAGATCTAAAATACTTAATTTATAAATTTGAGTACTTGACGCGGTTAAAAACGATCATTTATGAAATGTATGCGGAAAAAAAATCGCAAACGATTATTATACGAACCAATTAAGTTCTAGAATAATAAGAATTCCTCATTAATCCTAAACTTTTCATTAAACGATGTTCCTCATACGGTATACGGCTCAAGTACTCATAGAAACCCTGGACATAAAAAATAAATAAATGATAAGATGCATTGGTGTAGCCAGAATGACTATTCGTGATGAAAAATACCGGGAAAATTATCATCCGGAATCGGATCGGATATCTACACATATTTTTTAAATTCCTTGATCCGTTTTTTTTTCATCCGGAATTTTTACGGATACGGTTTTATTCTAATAAGTAGATTTTTTCTTAGCTCATAGTATTAGTTTAACTATAAATTATATTCTGTGCGTGGGGAAACCGGATCCGTAAATTCCGGATCGTTTCTTTTTGTCATTCTGGCTACACCCATGAATGGAATGGAGGCGTCGGCTTTGTAACAACATTTTTACTTAAAAACCCGCTACATTAATTATTTATAATATTTATATTATTTAGAAGGCCGTGGGTTAGAGCAGTGAAAACAAAAAGCAATGAACTTCAATAAATTTTCATCTAATAAAATATAATTATTATTATTCATTTAAATAAATATTTCCATTTGTGATTGTATTGCAATTATAATTAAAAAAGAACTTTAGGTTTTTGTGAACCCTACCTTACATGAAAGGTTTTTATGGGTAGAGTCAGCATAAAAAGTAAATAATCATCTTTGCATATTAGTATTCATACTTCAACGTATATAAGTATTAAAAATATAGTTCACCTATTAAGAACAATAGAAAAACAATTGTTTCGACCCTCTGGAGGGTCGGTTATTCAAAAAGAATTAAGAAACTAAATGTGATCATCTACTTTCGATGCCAACTGCACTTTCAGCCCACCAATATTCTGGCTAGACAAAAACGAACCTTAAATAAATTATGCTAAGTGCTAACATTATTTTCTGAGCCAGACAAAACACCGAGCGAGGAATCCACAGAAAAGCCTTTCATATCAGAATTTCTATTTCCACCACATACCCACGGCCTGGGCTTCAAATCTGCTATTGCATTGTGTCAAACGTCATTTTTGACAGTTCCGTCTACTGTCAGTAGCGACAAGTCTGAAATTTTATTGTGTCAAAATCGTCATTCAATGACGTCAGAATTGTTGATTTTTTTTTCTCTATGGCAATTGGTGCCGATGTCAAAGTGGTTAGGAAAAACGTTTGTGTGGGAAAGGAAATATTTAAAGTAATGGAATGGACGTAATTTATATTGAGGAATTGTTGACATGATTAGAACCCTGAAATTGTTGATATTTGACAGTTATTTCTAAATCTAAATTTGACAGAAGTTATGTCATAATTATATCTTTTTTTTTCCATAATTTTTCAAGCACAAGTACTTATTTTATAATTTTGTGGGTACTGGCGCCTAGCTAGGCCGAAACCTGTGTTTCAGGACACCAGGTCTCCACTCAGAGTAACAACATCTTGTGAGAACAGCGTTGTGGAAATTTGTAGTCAAATGGTGTGTTGACTATTTAACCGACTTCAAAAAAGGAGGACGTTCTCAATTCGACTGTTTTTTTTTATGTTACCTCTGAACTTTCGACTGGGTGAACCGATTTTGACGATTCTTTTTTTATTTGAAAGCTGGTTGCCTCCCATTGGCATTGCCCCCTCTGCCATTGTCAGAACTGGACCAAATTGGGATCACACCTCAATTTGGTCCAGTTCTGACAATGGTATCTATGAGAAAACAATATTAGTCGTATTTTTACACACAATGCTTGAAGTCGGTTTTCTTTTCCTAAAAAGTTATTAAAACACTTTGCACGGGTGCAATGTTACTACTAATAACATGCAAGTATACACGGAAGAAATTATCTAAATTGTAGTGAAAACCTCATTAAAATACGTTACGTAGTTTAAAAGATAAATAATAGCTATTATTCAGTTATAAGTTATAGTAATTTAAGCTCATTGTGAGTAATAAACGTCTTTAAACCTAAAGATCTAAAGAAGGCAGACATCGGGGAAGTGTGCTTTATACTATGTATAGATAAGATACTACGGAACGACCATTTTGATACAATTGAAGCAGGCTTCGGCCGTGGACGAGTTTCACAATGGGGATAGCAGATTTGGGCCAGTAATACCCCCTAGTTTAAGGGCGACATGTAGGTGATATCGTCCCAAGGGTGACGGTAGAGGGGCTGCTTCATACGCTTCTGGTCAAGGTAATGTCCCACTAGACCAATAGTGCGGCCTAACACGAAGAGAGCGTTGATTGAGCCCATTGAGATGTAATTGTTACCTTCTTCCCTGGAAAAAAATGGTTAATTTAATAATAAGTTTGCTTTTGCTGATGCAAGGAAGCAGTGATAGACTAGTGGTATGACCATTGGACTGCCAAGTCAATTCAATTCAATCTTTAATGCATTCCATAATGTACATACAAATTAAAACAGATGGTAAACTTAAAACAGGATCAATTATGGACCCTGTTGGACATAATAAAAACTTGAGAGGTGTCAAGGGACACCCGGATGGAACGAAGTTCCTTTCATTAAAATTTAATAATTAAAAATAAAAAAACCTGTATACACTCAACAATTCACAACGCGCGAAATTCAAATATTGTCATTCACTCAATAATATTTGAATGCTTGTCAACAATATTTGAATTTCGAAAAAAGTGTCGTGACAACTTTTTCGTAAGAATTTTTCCGTCTAGCCCCCTTTCACAACGCGCGATAAGGAACTTCGTTCCAATAATTTATATTGATTTATTATTAATAATAATTTATTCTCTAAAAAAAGGGGGTCATGCATACCTTATTTATTACATTTTTGTTACAAAAATAAGGTTACATTGAAACTGTAAAGTCATCATATGCAGTTTCAATGTAACCAATTAAACAATGTCATTATGATGAAACTGTAATTGGACCAGAGGAGAGCCGTGCCCAGCAGTGGGACGGTATACTGGACTTACTGTGTAAACAGCTGGCAGTGTCGGAACATGTCGACCATGGCGGCGGCCACGATGCCGTCGACGTTGAGGATGAGGTTGGGCTTCTTGCGCGTGGTGATGGCCTCCACGTCCAGCGCGTAGCGGGTCACGGGCCACGCCGGCCAGCGTGACGTCACGTACGCCTTCAGCTCGCGCACCCGGGAGTCGGGGTTGTTTATCGATTTTACTCTGGAGAAAGAGGGTAGGATGACAATAATTAATGGAGTAAAAAGGGCGTCCAGCATCAAACCATAGCGCCATCTAGTTTGTTGTGACAAAAACTCATTTATCATATACCAGGGCCGTCTTAGACTATCTTGTTCATAAGAGGCTTTTGGGGCCCCAATTAAAACTAAAAAAAATACTTAATGATTTTATGATTATTTTTTATAGGTTCTGGGTCGGTGCCCCTGGAAAAGAAGGAAGTGTTGTATATTTATGTAGTTTAATAAAACGCACGAGTTTAGTTTTAACACCATTTAAATTTACCGCGAACAAGCTCAATACTGTCATGACGTCTTTAATGACGGTACACCGTGCGAAGCAATCGTGTCTGTACTACTCTACTAAAATGTCAAAAACAGTTTTGAAGTTTCGTACGGCGTAACGTCATCCTCTCCGATGTTTACTGTCACATGACAGTATGTCTAATTTTGCCGTATTTATTCCCTAGAATTATTAATAATTATTGTTAATTTGGAATCTAGATAATTATCATAATTAATAATTAAAAACGCTCATTCACCCGATTTATTCTTAAAGGAAACTAGCCTCTTGTATGCAGTGCGTTGTACAAAGAAATAAAAGTGTTAGTAATGTTTTTTTTTATTATTGGTTTTGGCTTGGATAAAAAGTCCTTTTAGAGAAGTGAATTGTATCTGGTTGCCAATTTAGTAGTGTCTAAACGCCAATAGCGTTTGGCCCACTAATAATTGTCATGCATCATATTGGGCGAAAATAAATACTTTTTCTTTCTTTCTTAATGTTTACCTGTGTCCAATTCCCATGATAAGCTCTCCCTTTGCCCTCTTCTCGTTGACGAACTCCTGGGGATGCTGTCCGCGGTCGTACGCCGCGCAGAAGTCGGCCGCCGCCCTGTCTAGGGCTCCGCCGAAACGATCACCCTGGGACAAGCAAATATTATTGAATAATAATAATAATAGCCTATAGATGCTTGCGCGTTGCCGAACCTGTAAAACGAAAGTATGTTGTAATAGTTGGGTTGGCAGTATAAGGGTCAAAGTCCCCCCCACTGCCAACACAATAACGTTTCCTCGCGGACTGGAAACCTTGCTCACCGTAAGGAACACAAAACAGCTCAAAGCAGTGTTATTTTACTTCGATTTTCTGCAAGGCGGAGGTACTTCCCTAGTCGGGCAGCTTCAATTTGAGTGGAATTACTCCCACTATGCCCTACCTCTCTTAATTTTGAAAATCTGCGCTGTGTTGACTGGAAGCCGATGCTAACAAAAGTTGGGAATTACTACTTACGATGGTGAGGAGTCCGCTGACGACGGAGGAGATGAGGTCCTTCCCGGCGCGAGCCGTCACCATGGTGTTGTGGGCGCCCGACACCGCGGGGCCGTGGTCTGCCGTCACTATCAGCACCAGCTCGAAGAACCGACACGCCCACTCTGGCAGCTCCCGCTGGAACCTGCCAATGATAAAGTCAAAATAATTTAAAGTTATTTCTATCTATCTATCAGCCACGGACGTCGACTGCTGAACATAGGCCTCCCCCAATGATCGCCACAAAAATCGGTGTTCCGCATACCGCATCCACCGACTCCCTGCGACCCTCACGAGGTCGTCCGTCCACCTAGTTGGGGGCCGTCCTACGCTGCGCTTTCCTATGCGTGGTCGCCACTCCAGGACTTTATTTCCCCAGCGGCCATCCGTTCTTCTGGCCACATGGCCCGCCCATTGCCACTTCAACCGTGCAATCCTGCAAGCTATGTCGGTTAATTTCGTTCTTCTGCGGATATCTTCATTTCTGATTCTATCACGCAGAGAAACTCCGAGCATAGCCTTCTCCATTGCACGTTGCGTGACTCTGAGCCTCCTAATAAGTCCCATCGTGAACGTTGACGATGGGACTAAAGTTATTTAGCGAAGGAAAAATTCGACCGCGGGCAGGATTCGGACCTGCGTCTTCTGGTTAGGTGCACCAGACGCTATGACCACCCACCCTTCACCGCTCTCCCTTCATCGCAACAAACTTCCTCGTAACACATGTCTGTCTGTTCATTTAAGTGTGTCGGTAAAAAATATATACTTATAATAAAATTACAATAACATTGGTTCATTATCCTTTTGGGGAGCCTTCAAAAGGCACCAGCCTCATCCGGCCACAATCCACCACCATCATCAGACGTTGTTAGACAATAAAAGTCGCCTGCAGGTCAAGCTATCCAAAACTGACAAATTTTCCGAATTGAATTTCCCAAATGAAATGAACCTTATCGTTTTGTATTAAAGTTGAAAATCAATCAAAGAAATTTGACAGATTGTGGTAGCTTGATGTGCTGACCTCTGTACCAATATATTCTCACGATTGCCTAGTGATAATACCATTGGACTGCCATTTCAATGGTGTTGAGTTCGAATCCAAGGCATGCAAATCATGTGCGTATTAGTAATTAATTATCACTCGCTTAAACGGCGAAGAAAAACATCGTGAGGAAACCTGCATGCCTTAGAGATTCTCTCGACGACGTGTGAAGTCTACCCGCTACTGGCCCGCACTAGGCCAGCGTGGTGGACTATAGCCTAATCCCTCTCATTCAGAGAGATGATCCGTGCCCAGCAGTGGGACAGTATATGGCTTGATATGCTGGCATGACTCACCATAGCAAGCTGATTGTTCCACCTACTCCTAGCTGCCTCTCCAGCACCTGGCTGATGGGCACACCACAGTAGGACAGTTCGTTGCCTCGTTCATCACAGATCGTGCTGATGAAGGCAGCTGGCTTCCTGATGATGCCTAATTTCTGCAAATGTGTGAACATTTAGCTTTATTGGCGAAGACAATATTAACCTTTTGACCGGCACGTCACTAACGAAAAGCCGTGTTCTCTACGCCAAGCGACTAATTCTAGTATCTAATAATAGGTAAAAAAAAAAAACAAATTTTTGTGGTATTTTTGACGTGCCATGCCGACGTTGGCGTCGTGAGCAAGTTTTCATTTGACGTCTATACACGTCCGTGGCGGTCAAAAGGTTAAGTTTGGTGGTAGCAAGCGGTGTTGGTCCTTGTGAGAGTTGATAAATTGTGAACTACTTATTTTTTTTCCAAGCCTTTCCCCAATTACGTTGTAATCTAAGTAGTGATGTTCAAAGTTGCTATAAATCAATAACTTGCTTAATGCTATATGCTTAATTTTTTAAGCATGCGAATTTATGTGCTATAATTATAGCATGCTTAATTTATATGCGTACTTGTTACGTTAAGGCAAAACGGGCGGGCCGCGCCCGAAGGACAGTTGCTTGATAGAGAGAGAGAGAGTTATGCGATATAAAGCAAAATAGCTTTATAGCGTAAAGTGCGAACCGCGATATCATTTGCTTTATGATAGATTTATTAAGCATGCTACTTTAAAATGCTATATGCTATATTACCCATCACTAAATCTGACAATCGAATCGACGAACGAATAGAAACAAAATGGAAATCAATTTAATAAATAATAAAACTTAATAAATTAATTATTAAATATAGTAATAAAATTAAGTCGCCAGCAGGTCAAGCTATCCAAAACTGGCAAATGTTCCCAATTGAATTTCCGAAATGAAATTCCCAATTGAAATGAGCCTTATCGTTTTGTAATAAATTCGAAAATCAATCAAATAAAATTGAAAAGTTGTGGTAGCTTGATATCCTGGCCTCTGTACCAATATATTCCCATAGTTTGTCGGTACGTTGAGGTCCCATGTAATAGGGGGCGAACCTATTACTTACTGTTATTGAAAACTGGTTTGCATCCGTGACACATCACACCATTGTAAAGGTCCAGTTGAAAACCAGCGCCAGGCAGCTCACCAGCGGTCTGGCATTTAGCCTATGTGACGCAGTCGTGGGACACACATTTTTTTTTCCTTATTTTATAATCTTCCATCATGTTTTTAATATTACTGTGTGCATTGTCCAAGACTGTGTCAATAAATATTTTTCTTTCTTTCTTTATTTCTATTACCATTAAACGAGTGCAAATCTTAACTACGAGATTGAGAATTTTATAGAAAACCCAAATATCACTGTTTGACCTTGAAATCAACCCGAGAAAAAATTAATTATTATCAAAATTAATATTTATTAAATAATTATTATTCATTAAATATTTTTTTTAAATTTGTATTCAAATCATTTCCATACTCTTTGTTTCTATTCGTTCATCGATTCGATTGTCAGATTATAACTTGTCTAGGCCCTCAGTTCCGTATAAACTAAAATTTTTACATAAATGTCGTCGACGTTGCCTCCACTCTTCCAGTAGAGCTTCTTCGAGCATTAAAAAAGTAGCCATCGTTTGTAACTTTCGTCAACAGCACGATAGCTATTTTGCTGTCGTAATAAACTGACATAAAGATCCGATAAAACAAGTGTCAAAATCAATTTGTCGAACGGGTAAAAACACATCGGGAGTAGGGACAACTGTCAAATTGTGTTGTCATTCATATTGATTTAAGGTTTGAGATATCTTTATTTCTCATAAGAATTTTACAGTAATTCACTTACATGAGAAAGTTTAAACACATAAAATCAACTTATAAAGACGTACAAGAATAAGAATTTACTCAACACTATCAAGTATACATTTTAAGCTATTTTTTTAATTCTATAAATAAATATAATATGCAGGGTACTTCTCTTCTTTGATATTTCTGACATTTACGCGAATATTATACATTGAAATAAAACCACTTTGGAAAATAAGACTACGAACGCAGCGTCCGAAACGTCGGGATTAATAATTTCAATACATCGCGATGAAATCCGTAAAAAGTAGTTTTATTTCAATTGTCATTCATTATTAGTTCGGGCCCCGAACGAATCATCCGTCCGTAGGTGATACGGAGTAGGAAACGCTCGTAACGAAGGTCGAAACTACGGACTTTGTGCTTAGGGAGTAGACCCCCAGGTGCGGCTGAATATCAGTATTTTACACGAAGCGACTGCCATCAGACCTCCGCAACCCAATTTCTGGCCAATACCGATACCCTGAGGATAGACTGGTTGTCAGGCTTTTTGGGCTTCTGACTACCACTAACGATTGTCATAGGTTTCTGCATGACAACCGGGACTGAAGGCGTTAAGTGCTCTCCGAGGCACGGAGGGTCTCGATATGTTAAGAATGGTCACCCATCCACAGAGTGACCGCGGCTGGCGCAGCTTAACCTTGCAGATCCGTTGATCAGTTTAGTTACAACTTATCTACGAACCCCTCTTACCTAAATTGTGAACTTAATACTAATAATAAACATTATTTCAGAATTTCTTCCATATTTTGTTAGTAACAAAAAAGTGTGCCAGATTCGGCTGGCAACCCTGGCTAATGTAAACATTGGCTCCGTAATCAAAAATTAATAAAAAAACTATAAACTCAGTTATTACTTGTGAAAATTCCATCTTTAAAGTCTTAATAACTCATTTATCAAGTGACATCGTTTTTATTGTGTTATTATCGGGTTCAAAGACAGTTACAGAAAAATATATAGTGAATACGAAAACCAACTAAAAAACTGTGGTAAAGTGACTTAATGGACTTTTATCAATAATAATTATTATTATACTCTTGGTGCATTATATGAAGAATCAGCCAACTATATATAGTGAATAAAAATACTTTCTATCTTCAAGTAAGACTACCATTTTATATGAACTCGTTAATTTTATTTAAAATTATTACTACTTACTAGTGCTACCAATATCAGCGCAGTTAAAGGCAACAACTAGCGCCAAAACAACATTAAACAACTGCACAAGTGGTGAATGGACGTACTAAAGTGACTTAGCAGTCTTGCCAACCTAACAGCAATTCAAGACGACCACTAGCGCCATAACATCGTACTAAACGGTTCAGGTGGTAGAAAAGTGAACTAAAATAATAGCGTTACTGCCCACCAGAGGGCGATTAGTAGGCATTGGGGATACCAGTACATAAAATAATTTTACCAATGGTAGAAAAATAAATTGTAAAGAGACAACCTGGACTTTATAATACCGGTAATTTATAATAACATCAATAAAATAATACTCTATAGAAATGGATTTTAATAGCTCCAATAATAATATTACTCAACGTAAACCGCTTAAAGTGAACTCATTAACTGATTTATCTTCGATAACGAACGAAGAAATTATATTTGACACGACTATGATGAGTATACCAGATAGTTTAAATGACGACATTGACTCTATAAATAACTTGATGGAACAGAATAAAAAACTTACTATGGAGTTGTCTAGCGCACATCAAGAAATTGAAAATTTAAATAATGAAAACTTTCGACTAAAAAGTGATCTTCAAGAGATGATAAAAAAATTAAACACGTATAAGAAAATATGCTCGACGCCTAGCAAAAAATGTATAACACCAACTCGCAAACAAAAAACATTGAATCTTAACCGTGAAATTAGTATAGACATCTTCGAAAGGGCTGATAGCAAGCACGATAAAGAAACTCAAACAACTAACACAAGTAATCAAGTGCAGAATATTTTAGCATCAGAATACCCACATACCTCTACATCAGTAAATAACCAAAACAGTAACACAAAAGAACAAACTAAAAATATTTCTTTGAAGTCCAATGAAAGACATAAACTGTGCATTCTTAGTAACGAAAAAATCAGTGGATCTTTATCTGTAATGGAAGATGTATTTTCCAATCATTTTGATTTCTGCCATTATATAATGCCTAATTGTAGTGTTAAGCAAATACTAAGTGATATAGAGCAAAAACTAAAGGGATTTACAATTAAGGACTACTGTCTTCTCTTTATAGGACAGAATGAGGTTAGAGATGAGAGCGAACACATTAACGCCATCAATGCGTTAAAAGAGTCACTTCAAAAAATTAAGCACACCAATGTAATTATCTGTGCCCCTACGTATATCAGGGGAGCTCCCATATTCAACTTTAAGGCAGAAATGTTTGGTAAACTACTTTATCTTGACTTACAAAACAATGACTACGCGTATCTGTTTGACACCAATGATGATCTGAGCCTTGAAATGTTCTCCAACACAACTGGAAAAATTAACAAAGATGGACTAAGGAATATATATAACCGAATAATGGGTAACATATTAATTGATTTGAGGTTCCTGGACAAAAACTACATTGGACAAACTAATGATAACATAAAACACAAAGCCACAAACTCCTACCAGCAAACGAACAACTGCAGTAAATCCTCGGACTTTTTTCGTCTGCAATAACATTTATATTCTCCACCAAAACGTCGCTGGTCTCTTAAATAAATCTGATACATTATCTACATGTTTGGAAGAACTTGCTGAAAAAAATATACAAATAGAAATATTATGCATCACTGAGCACTTTATTATGGACGGCTATGAAAATCACTTAGTAATTCCAAACTACACACTAGCAGCATTTTATGGTAGGAGCCACTGTAAACGTGGAGGTGCCTGCATACTTGTAAAAAACGGAACTCAGTGGAAGGAGTTACCAGAAATAAAAAGTCTATCGATTTCAGGTCTATGTGAATGCTGCGCAATAGAACTTACTAGTTATAGTATAGTTATTGTATGTGTTTACAGGGTGCCTAAACGAGAGAATTTGAATACATTTTTCAGTAAACTAGAAACTATATTACAACGTATGAATAAAAAAGCCTTTAAATATTGTATAATTGCGGGTGATTTTAATATTGATCTGTTAAAACAAAACAGTGTAACATGCGATTTTCAGAACTTATTATTAACGTACAATATGACTTTAGCTGTAAGTGAACCGACTAGATTGATAAGTAAAACTTGTATTGATAATTTTGCTCACAACTTCAAAAAACCATGTAAGACTGAAGTGTTGGAATTGGCTTTGTCAGATCATACGGCGCAGCTGATGATGTTCCCTATTAAGAAAATACCTGTAATTAAGATATGGAGAAAACGAACTCGCGACTTTTGTGATGATAACATTAAGAAATTTATTGAGTGTCTTAGTAATTACTCATTTTCTGAGATATATGAAGAAACTGACCCCAACAGGGCATACAACTTTTTTATCGAACATTTCGAACTTTTTTATAACCTTTGTTTTCCATTCAAAATTATCAATATACATGTGAATGGAAAACAAAAATGGATATCACGCGGATTAAAGAAATGTAGTGTCAGAAAGCGACAGCTTTTATGGAAATATAGATTAAAGCCATCGATTAAAACAAAAACCATGTTTATTACCTATTCAAAACTACTTAAAAAAATTATTAGACTTACAAAACGCTCACAAAACAATTATAAAATAAAATCATCTGATAATAAATGCAAAACTACGTGGCAAATAATAAATGATTTAAGATTAAATAGCCCACGTGACATCATAAATAAAATTAAAGTGAATAATAATACAGTTTCTGATCCGAACGTTATAGCCAATGCCTTCAATAATTACTTTATTGATAAAATAAAGCCCATACCAAGTCGTGGCAATAAAGTGACATCGAGGATTGTAGGCACGATGAATTCTATTTTCATGGCTCCATGTGTACCAAACGACATATATAAAATTATTTCTGAACTGAAGAATACTAACAGCGTAGGTGTTGATGACATTTCAACTAAAATTATTAAAGATGGTAATAGACATATTTGTGGACATCTGAGTCATCTCTTAAACTTATGTATCAGTAACGGTATTTTTCCTGATAATTTGAAAGTAACTATTGTAAAACCGCTGTTCAAAAAGGGCGATAAAGAATTATTACAAGCTTATAGACCCATTGCATTGTTATCAATTTTTTCTAAAATTTTTGAAAAGTATATTTATAACCAACTATACGCCTATTTAGAATCTAATAAACTACTTTGTCATGAGCAAAAAGGATTCAGAAAAAACAAATGTATTAATTTAGCCATATATGATTTTTACAAAACAGTGCTTACAAACGTTGATAAAAGGACTCCCATATGTGCCATATACTGCGATATGACCCAGGCTTTTGATTATGTGGACCACCGAATACTATTAAATAAATTAGAGTCTTATGGTATACGAGGCAATATTCTAGATTTACTGAAATCATATCTCTCTGATAGATCTCAGATGACAACTATATCTAGGATCAATATTATGACTAAGCATCAAGAATCTTATTTATCTGAGTCACGTAAAATTACTTTTGGTGTACCACAGGGCAGCGTTCTGGGTCCGCTTTTATTTATCATTTATATAAATGATCTGCCTAAATTTACTACCCACCCAATGTCCCTCTTTGCAGACGATAGTACTGTATCTGTACAATGTAGGACAAAAGATCTCTATCAAGACGATATAAATAATTGCTTGGATTCAATTATTAACTGGCTAGATAATAACAATCTTAAAATAAACTTATCTAAAACTCAAGTCATGCACTTCAGCCAGAGAGCTCAGCCTCATAATCTTTATGTAAATTACGACAATAACCCTATACACGAGGTAGAATCAGCGCAATTCTTAGGACTAACCATCGATGGGCAACTGAATTGGAAGGCACATATATCAAAATTATGCAAGAAAGTCAGCAGTTCTGCATATGCTCTGTACAGATTGGCTCCAATAGTAAACATCGATGCTTCACTCACGGCTTACCACGGCCTTGTTGCCTCTATCTTACGGTATGGGATAATCTTTTGGGGAAACTCAACAGATAATGCGATGGTTTTTAAGACCCAAAAACGTTGTATACGAGCCATGTTTCGCTTAGACTCCACTGATTCTTGTAAACCGTTTTTTATATCACATAAAATTTTAACACTTCCTTCACTATACATATTAGAGGTAGCATTATTTGTCCATAAAAACCCTCATCTATTTGAACAATTATCTGATGTGGTAAAAAGGAACAGGCGCAAACTTAATAGTAATAGACTGTATCTACATAGGGCAAAAACAACTCTGGCAGGAAAAAGCGTATTATGTATGGCGCCAAAAATATATAATAAAATCCCTAATGATATTAAAAATTGTAATTTAAAAGTATTTAAAAATAAATTGAAAGTAATACTCGCCAATAAATGTTATTATAGTATTCATGAATTCTTCAATGAAAATAATTTTAATATTTAATTGTTTTTAATCTATAATTTTAATGTTTTAATGTTTGTTATTTTTTTTAAATTATAATATGGTATAATGTTTAATTCATATTAATTAATTCTCATTTAATATTATTTTGCGCGCCGTGTGCCACGGCAAAACATGCTGTACACATATTTTTATTGAACATCTTGTTACCTACCATGTTTTATGCAAATAAATGATTTGATTTGATTTGATTTGAAACAATACAAAACTTACATCTAGTGTTAGTCCTTAAATCTGGAATGTAAAATGCCAAAAATTACAAAAAGATTTAAAAAAAAAAGTGATTGGTTCACTCACCCTTGCCCAGTCGTAGTCCATGGGTACTTTGGGGGGGTCCACCTCCTCCTTCACGATGATCTTGCCTTCCTTCACCAGTTTTTGATATACCTGAGAAATAATGTGCAGACATAAGTATCATTGGTTCTTGAAAAAAAAAACAGTGATGGCCAATAGTTATGACCAATGGACTATCAAGTCAAAGGTCTCGGCTTTACGTGCTCTACGGGGCACGTCTCGCCTCCGTAATCATTACCGAGGGTACTTTTAAAATATAATAGAGAATGTTCTTGATTTTTAAAATATTTTTATTCGATTATTTACATCACTATATAATGGTAAAAAAAATATTCAACACCAAAAAAGTAATATTAAGTATTTAAAAAAAAAGATTAAAAATAGCTAACCGAACCGGGCATTTAAAAAACCCGCCATTTTGGCGCGCCAGTGTGACGTCATAATTTATCACAAATCGCAAACGCTCCTAGGCAAATAAATAATTTAATTTATTTCCCAAAAAAGTGCACGATTTACACATTAAAATTTTTAAATAGTGACAAAAAATTGAATTGAACTCTGGTACTCATGATAAGATCTAACTTGAGTTATGGGTACCAGGGCTCTCACACATAGTTTAAGCTAAAAGTAGACGTAGATAATTGATTTAACAAACTTAGCCAGTTGAAAAAATTAAGCCTAGGAGCCTCGTTCTGTATATAATAGAAATAATTGTATGTGATTGTAAATTTGTAGTGTGTTAGTACGTGTATATGTAGTGTAGCGTAAATAAAAATAGTACGCAATCAGGCAAAATTGACATTTGGTGTTATACCATATGTATAGTATACGTATGTCGTAACTTTTACGTCATATTCGCTTTGACAAAAATTATATAATGTCGTCGCGCTTCAAATATTTGATCGGCAGTATCGCACTTTTAAAAATTAAATTCTTGGTTAAAAATAAAGGAGGTCATCAAAGGTCCATACAACTCAGCCCAAATTTGTACCTGAGCTACATGACAGCTGTCAAGTTGACAGTTTTTACGATGAAATCTATATGAAAGAAGAAACTGATATTATTGTGCCAAAATTGCGTGCGTTTGACATTCCAAAACTGACACCGACAGCAGATAGCTATCAGGTAGACAGTTTTTACTATTTAAACACTACGAAACTGATACTATTGCGTCAAAATGGCGTGCGTTTTTTCAAATTTAAAGTAATTTTTTCTCATCTCCTAGTGAGCATAAAAAAAAGTATGACTAGAGTTTTAACCAGCGTAATACAGGGTATTTTTTCCAATAAGTGTACCCTCAGTACATCATTTGGGCAGATTTTGGTGACATCCTTTAATCAAAAATATTGATGAAGGCACAAATTCTTAGGTAATAAATTTTATAAAGTTTCTATATTTTACTCTTATTTGAATCACATGCATAGTCCCTATTCTATCGTTTTTATAACTTAGCCACGAGCTCTTTACACAGGGTGGAACATCGACGCGCAACGCAACTTCAGTACATGATTCTGGTACCCCTGCGTTGGAATTTTTCGTCGGCTTTTTCTTAAATTTTACAACTCGCAAGTGAACTCTAAGGAAACAGCTGACCAGAAGATCTTTCGAGTTTAATTTACAATGCTGTTTTTAGTGAAAAAAGTGAATTAATGACTTTTTAATTACAATTATTATTGGGTTAGATAGAAATAATGATTTTATACAGTTTAAAGTTGAAAAAACTGCAAAAAAAAAACGTAAAATTTAAGAAAAAGCCGACGAAAAATTCCAACGCTGGGGGGTCTAGAATCATGTACTGAAGTCATGGTAAGCCGTTGCGCGTCGATGTCCCTTCCACCCTGTATATTGCTTACCTTATTGACGGCGACTCCTAGCGTGTCGAATGAGTCCGGAACTGAAGCGCCGTACGCTTTGAGAGCGGCATTTTTAGCAACCGCTTTCTCCATAGCGGAGCCAGCGAGGGAACCCGCGTGACCGAACTGTACTTCCGACGTGAACATATCTGTCAAATATATTGTGTGTTAATGATGGCAATACAGGGGGTCTACTCTCTAAGCACGAAGTCCGTAGTTTCGACCTTCGTTACGGGCTTTTCCGTATCACCTACGGACGGTTGATTCGTTCGGGGCCCGAACTAAGAATAAAAGACAAAACTATTTGACAGTTGTCCCTACTCCCGATGTGTTTTTACCCGTTCGAAAAAATAAATTTGACACTTGTTGTATAGGACTCCGAAATTTCGGAGAACTTTCGAACGGCTCGTAACTTCGTTGACGGAGATAGGGAGTAGACCCTCAGATTTTGAGAGAGGTAGGCAGGGGCGTTTTTTGAAATTTGGCGCCCCCGGCCAATAAATTTCGCCGCCCCAGAAGTCAAGGAAAAGAATAATTTAAATAAAAAAATATGTCTTGTTAAATCGACTTCAATAATGAGAATCGCTAAACTATTACTTTCTCAAGCTTATATTTTGTTCATTCTGTTTAAAAAATAAATAAAAGAAAATTCCTTTTGGAAATCTTATGAAATTTTATGTAAACACAGATTGCAATGCCCTATCAGGCAACTAAGTTCTAAGAACCTATCTATTGTAACATCTACAAACTGTACACTTAGTTCGCAATAAAGAATTTGAATTTGAATCTTCCGCGTGATCTTTCGGGTACAATTGCTGAAGTTACTTTCTACATGCTTCGCTAAAAATGAGTTAAATACGTTTAAATAAAAATTTAAGTATCATAAAGTTGCTCCGGATTTGTCTGCCTTGCCACGAAAAGAAAGACCTCGTGTAGCGAATAATGGCGCCAGCACCAAAACAAAATGAAACCAGCGGATTGGCGCCCCGGGCCATGGCCCGGACGCCCCTGGAGGTAGGGCATATTAATAAATAAATATTCTTGATCAATTTTACACAGCACCATCTAGTCCCAAACTAAGCAGAGCTACTATGGGTACTAAACAATGGACATAATACTTATATACTTTTTTTTGTAAATACATACTTATAATACTTAAGAAACACCCAGACAAACACAAATATATATATGCAACATAATTATATATACATGTGTATATGTGTTGCAAATGTTGCTTGCGCGATTCAGGATTTCGTAGTTCCATGTAGCGCTGTAGATGTCGCTAGAATTACTTAGCCACGAGCCCCTGTTTGCCACCTTAGTGGTAAATAAAAAAAAACCCAGTGGACTTACCTGAGCAAGTCCCGATACACCAGGCGACGATGGGTTTCTTGATGATACCTTCACGAACAGCCCTGCATACGTGGTACTCTTCCACTCCCCCCACTTCTCCGAGGAGAACCAACATCTTAACGTTGGGGTCTGCTTCGAATCTGGAGAATTAAAAAGTATTGATATACAATGTGTTTGGGATACGGTTACCGATAATTTAAGGGTGTTACAAAATACTCCAGTAAAAAATATAATTAATTATCAAAGCCAAAAGTTTTGTCAGCTGTCATGTCAGGGAACCAGATTATTTAACAGAAAGGGCTATGTACCTATTTTACCTAATAATTGTCTACTTTAATAGTTTTTCTATTTTTCATTCATAAATGTTGTTGTTTTCCTTTTTTGGAGTATGCTATACAGCGTTACTACGGTTCTTAAATATTGTGAATGGTCTCGTTATAAGGCCCCATTTAACCTCCTCTCAGGTTTACGGGATGTTTTGTAACACCCTGTATAGTGAAATGTCATTTTGTATATTTTTGACATTTTCCACCGTGACGTCACCATCATCATCATCAACCAATATACTGTCCCACTGCTGGTCACGGGTCTCCTCTCATATTGAGAGGGATTAGGCTATAGTCCACCACGCGTGCCTAGTGCGGGTTGGCAGACTTCACAAACCGTCGAGAAAATCTCTAAGGCATGCAGGTTTCCTCACGATGTTTTCCTTCACCGTTTAAGCGAGTGATAATTAATTATTAATACCTACGCACATGATTTCGCCATGCCATGGGTTCGAACTCGAGACCTTCGACTTGGTAGCCCAATGGTCATACCCCAAGCTATCATTGGCAGTCATGGCCATGGGATTTGCTAAATTCCCCACGACCACAACCACAAGCCTGAGGCAGCTTCTTATTCGATAGATCCTTACCTCAGTAGATGGTCGAGGAATGTGGTTCCAGGGTATCTGTCACCACCGATGGCCACTCCCTCACAGACGCCGTCGGCTTCCTTGGATATTATGTTGTTCAGCTCGTTGCTCATACCGCCTGAACGGGACACATACGCCACACTGTAGAGTAAAAAAACAATAAAATAAAACTACTTTTTACGGATTTTATCGAAATCAAAATAGTTTTATTTTCATATAAACCATACACAGGCACTTATGAAATGTCGAGTCTAGGTGCACGGTTCCAAATTAGTCGTTTCCTATGAAGAACGGACAAGAAACTCCATGATTACTCTTTTAAATTATCGTTGTTTACAATGAATCGCGTTATATTGATATTTAATCCCGACGTTTCGGACCCTTTACAGCATCCATGGGTAGGCTGCCTACACCTCAAAGCAGTCTACCGTATAAAATCCGTACAAAGTAGTTTTATTTCAATGTATAATATTCATGTAAATGTCAGAAATCAATATAAACCAATGAATCTTTGTCCCCACCAACGTTCAGACACGTGACTTAAGTTCATATTGAGACGCCATATTGGTAAAACATCTGTTTCTGTGTTGCCAGTATACATTAATTTTCAATCACCGGTCAAATTACCGAGACTGTTCGGAATCAATAATATTTTTGATATATGAAATAATAAATTAAAAAAAAAATCTTGAATTGTTTTTTTGTTCCTGTCTGCCTCTAAAAAACAGAACGTATGGACAGGTACGTAACTACGTACTTAAGCGTGCCACACGTAGATGTAGTAAGGTACCTACGCGGAGGTCGTTGTCCTTATTGCGTGTTTATGAAATTAAGACTTTTATCGGACATTTTTATATGTATTTTTTTACAATATAGTTAATTATTCAATACTCAATATATTATTGCATTCCATAATGTTTTGCACAGGTGGATTATAATTTAAATGACACTTAATTACTTGAATTAATTTGACACTTGCCCTATAGTCATCATCAACATCAACCCATATACTGTCCCACTGCTGGGCACGGGTCTCCTCTCAGGATGAGAGGGATTAGGCTATAGTCCACCACGCTGGCCTAGTGCGGGTTGGCAGATTTCAGACGCCGTCGAGAAAATTTCTAAGGCATGTAAGTTTCCTCACGATGTTTTCTCCTTCGCCGTTTTAAGCGAGTGTTTTTTAATTATTACCCTTTGAACGCTACGTCAATAACGAAAATCCGTGTTCTCTACGCCAAGCGACAAATTATAGTATTTAATAAAAGGCAAAAAAACAAAAAATGTTTATATAGGTACCTATGTATTTTGAACTAAAATTGGCGTCGTCGCAAGTTTTCATTTGACGTCTATACACGTCCGTGGCGGTGAAAATGTGAAACACATAATTTCAAAAAGTCAGAAGTTTAGTGCCATGAGTTCGAACTCGAGACCTTCGACTTGGCACTCCAATGGTTATATCACTGGGCTATCACTGCTTCTTTCACTTTATTTACTAATGTTTCATTCTAGTGTCACATACCTTCCAGGTCTGTAGAGTTTACTGTCAATAATGTTGTCGATCATGCCAGCTGTGTTGCCGATCTTGAAGCAACCTGGCTTGATGCCGCCCACTGTGGCTGGCCCAATCACGTTCACCTGATAAATAAATTATAAGTTATCTTTTTGTATATTTTTGCATTTTCCATGCTAAGATTTTAAAGTGATTTAGAAAAAGAAAAATTCGACCGCGGGCAGGATTCGAACCTGCGTCTTCTGGTTATGTACACCAGACGCTATGACCACTAAGCCACCGCGATACCTACCCGTCATCATAAAGACGTAAATTCAGTATGTGAAGGAAAAATTCGTCATGGCGGGTAGGTATCGCGGTGGCTTAGTGGTCATAGCGTCTGGTGTACCTAACCAGAAGACGCAGGTTCGAATCCTGCCCGCGGTCGAATTTTTCCTTTTCTAAATAACTTTAAATCATAAGTTGTCGGTGCTACTCCAATACCGCGTAAGTAAAACTGTGCTATAAGGCCTAACTTTGTATTAAATAACATTGAAAATTAGGCCTTAAAGCTAAGTGTTACTTACGCGGTATTGGATTATCGCCGTCGCCGCATAAGTGCCAAACCTTCTAACTAACATACACCAAAATTTACACAAAGTGAAGACAAACGTTTAGTTTCCTAAAAACGAACCTTAGTCGCACACCAAATGTAATAATAATAATTAATTAATAAAATAATAATAAATAAATAAAAATCAAATAAACGAAAATTTGGGACATTTTACACACCATCTAGTCCCAAACTAAGCAGAGCTTGTACTATGGGTACCAGGTAATGGAATAATACTTTTATACTTTTTTTTTGTGAATACATACCAAATAACCTAAACAAAATGCCTCCTAACTAACATAGACCAAAATTTACACAAAGTGAAAAAAAAAGTGTAATTTCCTAAAAATTTTAAAATATTACGCGGTCAAATATCGGTCGTTTTAAGTAGAAAGGAGTTGTTTTTAAAATACAAATAAGTGGCTTCATCAAAACACTCGGAAATCGACCTTAAAGTTATAGTGTAGAAAGCTAAATTAATCTCAAAAACCTTTGGAGGTATTGGCACTTCGCCGTCGATGCATACAATATTTGTGTCTTGTGGGAATCGAACCCACGACCTCGTGATCAGCAGTCCGACACTCGAACCACTAGACCACAGACGTCCTCAATGTATCAATTAAGGACAGAACAATGAGTTTCTGCTCACCCCTCGTGTGTCAGCTAGCTTAATAATCTTCCTGGTCATGTTCTCCGGGATGCCCTCGGCGATGATGACCACAGTGTTGATTTGGGGATGTTGCATCGCCTGTAAAACAATATGTCGGTTAATAACAATAATTTATATTTTATATAATATGACTTCGAACGCCCATTTTTCATAAACAATATCGTATTATATTGATTTCTGACTTTTACGCAAATATTATACATTGAAATAAAACTACTTTTTACGGGTCCGAAACGTAGGGATTAATATACGCGATAAAATCCATAAAAAGTAGTTTTATTTCAATATCGTATTACTTTAATCCCCGAATTTAATATTAAGAATACTATTCTATAAAGGATGTCACCAAAATCTGCCCAAATGATGTACTGAGGGTACACTTATTGGAAAAAATACCCTGTGTTACGCTGGTTAAAACTCTAGTCATACTTTTTTTTATGCTCACTAGTGACTAGTGAGCATAAAATGAGAAAAAGTAACTTTAAATATGAAAAAACGCACGCCATTTTAATACACTAATACCAGTTTCATAGTAAAAACTGTCAACTTAATAGCTATCTGTTGTCAGTGTCAGTTTTGGGATGTCAAACGCACACCATTTTGGCACAATAATAACAGTTTCACATTGGCAGAATTGTCGACATCGGCATCAATTGCCATAGAGAAAGAGAAGGAAAGAACAGTTTCATAACACTGATTCGCCGTCTCAACGTGACACTGGCAGAATAGTCCCAAATGGCTTAATTGCCACAAAAAAAAATACAGTTTCATAGTGATTTCATAGTGAAAACTGTCAACTTGACAGCTGTCATGTACAGACGCCAGCAGGTCAACCTATCCAAAACTGTCAAATTTTCCCAATTGAATATGAACCTTATCATTTTGTGTTAAAGTTGAAAATCGATCAAAAAAATTTGACAGGTTGTGGTAGCTTGATGTGCTGGCTTCTGTACCTCAGGTACAAATTTGGGCTGATTTGTATGGACTTTTGATGACCTCCTTTATTGGGATTAGTCAGCCCTAATTTTTATATCACAACACCGCACCTTACGGAGAATATCCGTATGTTATTTTAGCGAAGGAAAAATTCGACTGCGGGCAGGAACGAACCTGCGTCTTCTGGTTAGGTACACCAGACGCTATGTTAGTAGGTGTAGTCTGGTTAGGTATACCACTAAGCCACCGCGACTCACATTCTGAATTTACGTCTCGTTCGAATACTGCCCGCAGTCGAATTTTTTCTTCACTAAAATTATTTTTTTATACTGCTAAGGTGGCAAACAAGCTTACGGCCCACCTGATGTTAAGCGGTTACCGTAGCCTATAGACGCTTGCAACACCAGGGGTTTCACTTGCGCGTTGCCGACCCTGTATTGAAAGAGGAATAGTTGGTTGGGCAGTATAAGGGTCAAAGTCCCCCCACTGCCAACACAACGTTTCCTCGCGGAGCACTGACAACCTTGCTCACCGTAAGAAACACAACACAGCTCAAAGCAGTGTTATTTTACTTCGATTTTCTGCAAGGCAAAAAACGTTCGTACTTCCCCAGTCGGGCAGCTCCAATTTGAGAGGAATTACTCCCACTATGCTCTACCTCTTTTAAATCCTTAACATGGAAAATGCCAGAAAATATGGAATAAATTCAGTAATAATACCTGCATAGTACTGTCGTAAGCTGAGCGGAGGGACGCGAAGTTCACGAGGACGGTCGCCTCCTGGTGTTTGCGCATAGCTACGTCCATATCAGAGAACACTAGAACAAACAATTACAATGTTAACATTTCTCGACATTTACGCGAATATTTTCTTATCCTTTTGACCGCCACGGACGTGTACAGACGTCAAATTAAAACTTGCTCACGACGCCAACGACGGCATGGCACGTCAAAACTACCAATTTTTTTTTTAGTTAAAAAACAATACCTATACAAACATTTGTTGTTTTTTTTTACCTATTATTAGATACTAGAATTTGCCGCTTGGCGTAGAGAACACAGATTTTCGTTATTGACGTGGCAGTCAAAAGCATAAAATACTAAGAGTGCCAACAACCATACGGTCTCCTAATAGCCTATACACGCTGGCATCACCACCTAGGTAGGTAGCCGTCAAAGTCCGCACTGCCAACACAACGTTTCCTCGCGGAGCACTGGCAACCTTGCTCACCCTTGGGAACGCAACGCAGAGTCGGCTCCCAGTCTAACCGGATGCCGTTGAATATTAGTATTTTACACGAAACCACTGCCATCAGAACTCCGCAACCCAATTTATGAGCAATACCGATACCCGGAGGATTGTCAGGCTTTTAACCGCCACGTTAATAACGAAAATCTGTGTTCTCTACGCCAAGCACTATAAAAAAGTGGTATTTTTGTCGTGCCATGCCTTCCCTGGCGTCGTGAGCCAGTTTTAACTTGACGTCTATAGACGTCCGTGGCGGTCAAAGGGTTAAGGTTTCTGACTACCACAAACGATTATCATAGGTCTTCGCATGACAACCGGGACCGACGGTTTTACGTGCTTCTCGAGGCACGGAGGGGTCTCAATGTCTTGAATGGTCACCCATCCTCAGGCTGACAGCGGCTAGCGCAACTTAACCTTGCAGGCCAGTTAAACTGCGATAGCCCCTCATCATTAATATTTTTTTGTAGAGGGAAGCAGCGGTTCACCTGATGGTAAGTGATCACCGCCACCCATTGACACCCACAACACCGGAGGGGTATAGGTGTTACAAAACTACCCGTAAAGCTGAAAGGAGGTTAAATAGGGCCTTATAACGAGTCCATTCACAATATTTAAGAACCGTAGTAACGCTGTTTAACATACCCCAAAAAAAGGAAAACAACATAATTTATGAATGAAAAATAGAAAAACTATTAATTAAAGTAGACAATTATTAGGTAAAATAGGTACGTAGGCCTTTCTGTTAAATAATCTGGTTCCCTGACATGACAGCTGACAAAATTTTTGGCTTTGATAATTAATTATATTTTTTACGGGGTATTCACGTTGTAGAATAGACAAGATAAACAACTAACCCGGTATAAACACCTCCTTGTTGCCGAAGTAGTATTTTTGTTTATGGTCAGCGGTGAACGGATACACGATGGCGACCACGGACGGCTCTGCCCGTCTGCAGATGTAGTCGAAGTCCAACATGCCCTGGAAAACACAGTGATTTTTTTATACCAACTATACTTGCGGCACGCTGTGATGGCCGTTACGTTAATGGACGAAAATAAAAAAAACACAATACATATTGTATATATTTTTTGTAGTAGTATCGTTAGATCACTATTGACAATAAAGAACAGCAATTTGCTCCTTCAAATGTAATTACTAATTAATACGAAACTTCATGAGTGAGGACAAACGTCAAAACGGCCATCATAGCGTGCCGGCACATCAAGCTACCACAATCTGTCAAAATTCTTTGATCGATTTTAAACTTTAATACCAAACGATAAGGTTCATATTCAACTGGGAAAATTTGACAGTTTTGGATAGTTTGATCTGCTGGCGTCTGTACCCTCTTTTGTGTCCCACTGCAGGGCAAAGGCCTCCCCTATCTTAGAACTTTCCTATCCTGGGCTTCTTCATACCACGTTGGCAAAAAGCGATCGAGATCACATCGCCATTTGCGAATATGGATCCAAAATAATATTGTTGTTACAATCATTAATAGATCGCCACATTCTACCAGTAGTTATGCAAAATTAAAAATTATTTAAAACATCAAAATAATTGGCATATCATTATAATTAACAATTGCAATTAAATTTAAATATTCTAAGTTTTATCTTCTAACGGTCTTATTCATAAAAATATAAAACGTCTTATAAATCTGTGTTTTGTCTTCTTTTCTCTGTAATAATATTACTGGTCAAAACAAGACAAAACATATTTTAGTAAGTATTCGATAAGAATTTGGGAATCGACCTGACCTGGAAATTAAACCGCGGACTTCAGTGTAGCAGTCGCGCTTAAAACCACTGGGCTAATGAGGCAGTCGTATCTGCCTCGTTTTTTTTTATGATAATTCTGCCGTAAAAATTTTTTTCTTAATATTTACCTGTAGTGATAGCCTAGTGGCATGACCATTGGACTGCTAAGTCAAAGATCTCGAATTCAAATCCAAGGTATGCACCTCTGACTTATCGAAATCATATGCGTATTAATAATTTTAAAATGGTGAAGGAAACATCGTGAGGAAGCCTGAATGCCTGAGAGATTATCTCTACGCTGTGTGAAGTCTGCCAACCTGCACGACATTAGCGTGGTGGACTATAGCCTAATCCGTCGCATCCCGTGAGAGGAGACCCGTGCCCAGCAGTGGGACAGTATATGGGTTGATGATGAAATTTACCTGTATAGCTCTGTTCTGCATTCCCCAAATGATAGCCTTAGTGCGGTCAGTGAAGAGCGACATGATTGTGGAACTGCCTTGGCCCAGGTCTTGCCTCGTGGGGGCCTGAGAGCAGACCAAGTCCAGCAGCTTGTGGGTCAGCTCAGGGATGTCCAGCTTGGGCTTGGGCTGTGGGAGAAAGACTATGGTTAGAGAGATTATGGGTAGGTATACCATAAAGTCGGATAATCTATACACTTTATTTTTAAATCTCGTGCCTGCGATTGATCGCTACTTTGAACACAAGTCATAATTTGAATTTGAGTCTAATTTTACATGGTAAATGTGTTTTTATAGTAAAAACTGTCAACTTGATAGCTATCTGCTGTCAGTTTTAGTTTTGGAATGTCAAACGCACGCCATTTTGGCACAATATTATGAGTTTCATAGTGATTTCATACTAAAAACTATCAACTTGACAGCTGTCATGTACCTCAGGTACAAATTTGGGCTGAGTTGTATGGTCATTTGATGACCTCCTTTGACAATTTTGGATAGCTTGACGTGCTGGCGTCTGTACCTAACTACCTATGACGTGTGGCGCGCTTGAGTACGTAGTTACGTACCTATCCATACGTTCTGTTTTTTAGAGGCGGACAAGAATAAAAAATTGAAAAATAAAAGGAACATCAAAAGTCCATACAACTCAGCCCAAATTTGTACCTGAGGTACATGACAGCTGTCAAGTTGACAGTTTTTACTATAAAATCAATATGAAACTGGTAATAATGTGCCAAAATGGCGATACTAGTGTGTTAAAATGGCATGCCTTTTTTCAAATTTATAGTTATTTTTCCTTATCCCCCAGTGAGCATAAAAAAAAGTATGACTAGAGTTTTTACCAGCGTAATACAGAGTATTTTTCCAATAAGTGTATCCTCAGTACATCATTTGGGCAGATTTTGGTGACATCCTTTTAATTTTTATCAAAAATATTATAGATTCCGAACAGTCTCGGTAAATTTGGCCAGTGATTGAAAATTAACCCTATATAGAGAAAATGATGATGAGACGGCTAACAGGGATGAATGGAAGAAAAGAACATACTGCGCCGACCACAAACAAATTGGGATTGTCCCAGGAAGATGATCCTGAAGTACTTACGGCAGCCTGCGGCTTGGGCAGCTGTTTGGGCGCGTAGTCCAGCTGGTGCTCCTTGGGGATGGGCGACTGGCCCAGCGCCAGCCCCACGATGGCCGTCATGTTGCTCTCGGGGCCAAACACATACAGGGGGATGCGGAGCCGGTGCCCTACCTCCCGCATTTGTCTACAAAGAACATATATTATAGTATTTTCATCTCATCTATTCGAAAGGGACGACTTGGTTCGCCTTTAAGTGCACCCAAAGGTGATGTTTTCTATAAGAAACTTTTAGCGGGCAATAATGAGTTTTTAATCCTCCTTATAAGTGTGCCGCAATTATCTTTGCCGCGCACTTTTTGAATTTGGAACATCTTAGTGTTCAGCGCCAAAGAAATCGAACGCAAATATTGTTTGAATAATGACTGGCTGGTACGACGGCCCATATGAACGCGCCGCCGGCTGAATAAAAAAGAAGAATAAAATATGAGGCGCCTTTTATTTTCTCATAGTGGGTGATGAAAAGTAGTGTATTACTTTTTGAATTTGGAACATATTAATGTTAAGCGCCACACTAAGATGTTCCAAATTCAAAAAGTGCGCGGCGAAGGTAATTTGCGGCCACTTAAAAAGAGGATTAAAAACTCATTACTGTCCGCTAGAAGTTTCTTATAGAAAACACCAACTTTGGGTGCACTTAAAGGCGAACCACGTCGTCCTTTTCAAATAGATGGGATGAAAAGGAAACTTATTCTAACAATCACCACACAAGACAAAATACCAAACAAAATAGTCACCATCAACAACCCATATACTGTCCCACTGCTGGGCACGGGTCTCCTCTCATAGAATAAATAAATAAATATAAATAAATAAATATAAATATTTTTGGGACATTTTACACAACACCATCTAGTCCCAAACTAAGCAGAGCTTGTACTATGGGTACTAGACAATGGAAATAATACTTATATATTTTTTTTGTAAATAAATACTTATAATACATAAGAAACACCCAGACAAACACAAATACTCATGTTTTATCCACACAAATATTTGTGTCCGGTGGGAATCGAACCCACGACCCCATGATCAGCAGTCCGGTACTCGAACCACTAGACCACAGACGTCGTCGTCGTAGAATGAGAGGGATTAGGCTATAGTCCACCACGCTAGCCTAGTGCGGGTTGGCAGACTTCACACACCGTCGAAAAAATCTCTAAGGCATGCAGATTTCCTCACGATGTTTTCCTTCACCGTTTGAGCGAGTGATAATAAATTATTAATACGCACATGATTTCGAAAAGTCAAGAGGTGCGTGCCTTGGATTCGAAATCGAGACCTTTGACTTGGCAGTCCAATGGTCATACCTCTAGTCTATCACTGCTTCTGCTCTTCAGGTTGTACGTACTCGGAAATACAGACGCAGGAAGGGAGTTCCACTCCTTGGCTTGATAATTTATGGATCTAAACCAACCTTAGTCCCTCCTGGTAGTTGGGACCTCCTCTCCTCACGAAGATGGTGATATTGTACTGAATGAGGGCATCCTTATACGTCTCTATAGCGGTGATAATGCCACGGAATGTATCTGCTACGTTAGTGAAGTTGGCGATACCACCGCCAATGATCAGTACCTGGGGAAGAAATAATAAATAAGTTTTAAGCAAATATTGTATAATTAAATAGTTGATAAGCAATAAAAAATAAAAAAAATTGTTAATGCCACCGCTGAGTGACGTCACACGTCATCTAGGCCCCACTGAAAATCAGCGCTGCAGCGATTTAATGCGCTGCCGCATCATGCTGAGTGGGGACCTTATTGTGATGAACAACGGCGACGTACAGTACCTTCATTTATTTTGTTATTTCTTCTCTTCTTTGTATGTAGTACTAGTCGCTGTTTTTATGGCAATAAAATCTTTCTTTCTTTAAATATTTTGGGACTTTTTACACAGCACCATCTAGTCCCAAACTAAGCAGAGCTTGTACTATGAGTACTAGATAATAGTACATTATGGTACAAGTGTGTAATGTTGGTGATTACCGCCGAGGCGCCGTCAGGCGAGGGTTTTAAGAGAGCCGAGGACGGTAATCATCAATACACACGTGTATCATACGACGTTTTTCAACACACTTGTGAAGAAAATAACTATAATTTCAACTGTGAAAACGAATTGTGAAATATTTTTCGCAATGGCGGGAAAAGTTAATCAGCTGTTTTCCTAAACAATGGCGAATAATGGCGATCGGCCATAGGCTAAAAGAATGAGGTTTCTTTTTTTTTGGCTTTTCGCGGATAGCGTTATGCCACATACAAAATGGGGAATTTTAAGTTTTCTTTATTACAGAGAAAACAAAAATTATATTTGAGTGAAAGTTATATTTATTAAAAACGTACAAGTTGAAATTATCTATTTAAATACGAAGTTGCATGAAATGAGCAAGCAATAGGTACATTAATTTATTTGTACTATTTATTGAACTCGATCATTTTTGTATCGAAACTTTTTTAAGAACAAAGCAACTCAACTAATAAAATAAATAAAAAACCTATAACTCACTTGTGAATAATACCAATGAAAAAGTCACAGTTTGATTATAGGTGTCGTTACGTCCCTAATTGCGGTGAAATAAGAGCCATTTTATGAGTAAGTGTGTTGAAAAGGATATAATACTTATATAGTTTTTTTTTGTAAACACATACATACAGGATGGAAGGGACATGGACGCGCAACGGCTTACCAGGACTTCAGTACATGATTCTGGACCCCCTGCGTTGGAATTTCTCGTCGGCTTTTTCTTAAATTTTACGTTTTTTTTGCAGTTTTTTCAACTCTAAACTGTATAAAATAATTATTTCTATCTAACCCAATAAGAATTTTAATTAAAAAGTAATTAATTAACTTTTTTCACTAAAAACAGCATTGTAAATTAAACTCGAAAAATCTTCTAGTCGGCTGTTTCCTTAGAGTTCACTTGCGAGTTGTAAAATTTAAGAAAAAGCCGACGAAAAATTCCAACGCAGGGGGGTCTAGAATCATGTACTGAAGTCATGGTAAGCCGTTGCGCGTCCATGTCCCTTCCACCCTGTATAATACATAAGAAAACCCAGACAGACAAACACTTATGTTCATCACATAAAAATTTGTCTTGTGGAAATCGAACCTCGTGATCAGCATTCGAACCTTCAAACCCTGTCCAATATATAATTTTTCTTTCTCGAAAATGTATATCTTTGGAAATGTTTAGCGAAATGCCAAATATAATAAAAAAAATACTAAAATAATCAAACGCCAAAGCACAATTTTATTTGCAATAAATAAATAGGTAAATAAATAAATATTCTCGGAGTATTAATAAGCAGTGATAGCCTAGTGGCATGAGCATTGGACTGCCAAGTCGAAGGTTTCGAGTTCGAACCCAAGGCACGCACCTCTGACTTTTCGAATTCATACGGTGAAGGAAAACATCGTGAGGAAACCTGCATGCTTTAGAGATTTTTCTCGATGGTTTGTGAAGTCTGCCAACCCGCACTAGGCCAGCGTGGTGGACTATAGCCTAATCTCTCTCAATATGAGAGGAGACCCGTGCCCAGCAGTGGGACAGTATATGGGTTGATGATATATACCTTTTTTTTGTAAACACATGCGTCGTCAAAAATTAAATGGTTATTATTATTAATGATACCTTGCCATTGGGATGTTTCTCCCTGCACATAAGACTGAAGATGGTTTTAGCGTAGTCAGCGGTCTGGTTCTCAGTGGGTGCGCCGGAGTACTCGCCGTAGTTGGCGAGCTCGGCCGCGCCGCCCAGCTCACAGATCGTGTCCGTGTACACTACGGAGGCGCCGCCGCCCGCCACCATCGTCCAGATGCGGCCCGACTTGTTCAACACTGTTAGCTGTCCATAATTACACATAAACATACATCACTACATAGTTTATCTAATATATAAAATTCTCGTGTCACAGTTTTCGTTGCCATACTCCTCCGAAACGGCTTGACCGATTTTGACGAAATTTTTTGTGCTTATCGGGGAGGTCTGAGAATAGGCCAACATCTATTTTTCATACCCCTCAATTTTTTTTATGGCAAAACAACGTTTGCGGGGCAGCTAGTAGTTTATAACAAAGTCGCTTTCTCTGTCCCTATATCCCTATGTATGCTTCCTAAATCTTTAAAACTGCGCAACGGATTTTGATGCGGTTTTTTTAATAGATAGAGTGATTCAAGAGGAAGGTTTATATGTATAATACATGTATGTTATTAGTATATTGAACCCTCGCGAAGCGGGGGCGGGTCGCTATAATCTTATATACGTCTGTATTTTATATACACAGAGTGTTACAAAACTACCCGTAAAGCCGAAAGGAGGTTTAATGGGGCCTTATAACGAGTCCATCCACAATATTTAAGTACCGTAGTAACGCTGTATAACATACCCCAAAAAAGGAAAACAATAACGTTTATGAATGAACATTGAAAAATTATTAAAGTAGACAATTATAAGGTAAAATAGGTACATAGGCCTTTCTGTTAAATAATTTGGTTCCCGGACATGACAGCTGACAAAATATTTGGCTTTGATAATTAATTATATTTTTTACGGGGTATTTTGTAACACGTTGTATATCTTATTTATAATCTTATAATTATTTTTGTGAGAAGAATGCATGACTGTTAAATAACATTATGTTTAAATAGTGTAATTGGCTTTAGCCGTTCGATTTAAATAAAATAAATAAAAATAATCACTATTTTAAGAGAGGTAGGCCATAGTGGGAGTAATTCCACTCAAATTGGAGCTGCCTGTTTGGGAATCCTCGAAGAAAATCTAAGGGAAATAACACTGCTTTGAGCTGTGTTGTGTTGCTTAAGGTGCCTGTGCTCCGCGAGGAAATATTGTGTAGGTAGTGGAATTTTGACCCTTATACTGCCAACCCAACTATTCCTCTTTCATTTTACAGGGTCGGCAACGGGGAAGTGCAAGACAATTTTATCACCATCTAGTCCCAAACTAAGCAGAGTTTGTACTATGGGTACTAGACAATGGATATAATACTTATATACTTTTTTTGTAAATATATATTTATAATACATTAGAAACGCCCAAACAAATACAAACACTTATGTTATAACCACACAAATATTTGTGTCCCGTGGGAATCGAACCCACGACCCCATGGTCAGCAGTCCGACACCGTCGACACTCACAGACATCGTCTGAGAGTAGACCCGTGCCCAACAGTGGGACAGTATATGGGTTGTTGATGATAATGAGTTAAACCTTTTGACCGCCACGGACGTGTATAGACGTCAAATGAAAACTTGCTCACGACGCCAAAGACGGCATCGCACGTTAAGAATACCACTTTTTTTAGTTCAAAATAAATACCTATACAAAAATTTGTTGTTTTTTTTACCTATTATTAGATATCTTTTTGTATATTTTTGGCATTTTCCATGCTAAGATTTTAAAGTTATTTAGAAAAGGAAAAATTACAATAACTTAAATAAAAATAAATTTAAATAACTTTAAAATCTTAGCATGGAAAATGCCAAAAATATACAAAAAGATAGTTAGAAGGTAAGGTGGCATCGTTCGACATTGAACTAACTGTAAAGTAAGTTGTGTCGGTTGAAAAGCAAAAACTTGCATTTCAATAGGTGTTACTGACGTCACCATAAAGACGTAATTCAGTATGTGAAGGAAAAATTCGACATGACGGGTAGGTATCGCGGTGGCTTAGTGGTCATAGCGTCTGGTGTACCTAACCAGAAGACGCAGGTTCGAATCCTACCCGCGGTCGAATTTTTCCTTTTCTAAATAACTATTATTAGATACTAGAATTTGTCGCTTGGCGTAGAGAACACGGTTAAGAACTCACCTTAAGACTGGCTCCACTTTTAGCATCCAAGTCCGCGATATGAGCCTCCTCAGGGTACGCGTCCCTCCCAAACGGAGGCGGGAACGTGACCTCCCCCCAGTTCTTGGCGCATATGAAGTCAGCGGTCTGGTCAAGCTTAGCGGCCAAGTCCAGAAGGTAGATCTTCTCGTTGGTGACGACTATGGGGTTAATTTCCATGTACGTGAAGTATAAGTCTACGTAGACTCGATATAGAGAGAGGATGAAGGTCGTCAGGATTCTGTAAGAGATAGAAAGAGTTTTACAAAGGTACGGTCGACAAAATTGTTAAGTATACAGGCAGCTAATTAAACATCGTATTTTTTTAAAGATTGTGTAATTATGTATCACGCAATATGTGTCAAAACGCAGGTATATAATATTTTTGGGACATTTTTACACAACACCATCTAGTCCCAAACTAAGCAGAGCTTGTACTATGGGTACTAGACAATGGGTATAATACGTATATTCTTTTTTTTGTAAATATATACTTATAATACATAAGAAACACCCAGACAAACACAAATACTACATGTTTTATCCACACAAATATTTGTGTCCTGCGGGAATCGAACCCACGACCCCATGATCAGCAGTCCGGCACTCGAACCGCTAGACCACAGAGGTCGTCAGGCGTGTATCAGGCAATGTGTCAAAACGCAGGTATTGTAAGCTGCTACACGTCAAACCCTTTTGACGGGTAATTATTTAAATCACAATCTGTGTAAAGATGCAGATTTCGTTCGCTACCTGTATACCAATCTCTTTTGTTGACTGTACATACTATCTTTTTGTATTTTTTTTTGGCATTTTCCATGCTAAGATTTTAAAGTTATTTAGCGAAGGAAAAATTAGTACCTGCGTCTTCTGGTTAGGTACACCAGACGCTATGATCGCTAAGCCACCGTGCCACTACATTAAAAAAAATATAGGTACATACTATCAAGTCTGAATAGGGAATAAGCGTGTTTCTCAGTCTAAACTTTTTTTAGAAACTATATCACCTCAGAATTGTACCTTCATCAATATTTTTGATTAAAATATATTTTTTAACTAAGAATTTAATTTTTTAAAAGTGCAATTGTTTTTATATTTGAAACGCGACGCCGTTTGTCAAAACGAATATGACGTAAAAGTCTATGACACAAAATGTTAATCACTGATTTCGTTTTTTTTTTCGAACACTGACGTTGTTGTTTTTTTAATGTGATACGCTCAACTTAATACACAAGCATGTGTTAATAAGTGGTGTCTATATTTAATAAAAATTACCTTTTGATTGAAGAAGATTTGATGTTTTTAAGAAGAACTCGGTCTACTTCTTCGCCAGATGGGAAGGAGTCAACTGGCACCTGTTCCAACAAAATTGACATGTAAATATCACCTGAATGTGTTTTTTTGGCGCACTAGGCCAGAGTGGTGGAGTATACTCTTATCTCTCTTATTCTGAGAGGAGACCCGTGCCCAGGTGGGACTGTATATGAGTTAACGATGAATGGCAATAGGCACCTAAACATTCCTGCGAACTAGGGGTGTACATTGGTACACCTCTGCCTAACCCTTCGGGGAATGCAGGTTATATGTTAAGGTGCATCCACACCGCAGTTACTTTTTGTGGAGCAACGTTTCCAAGTGTTAGTTGGCAACATCCGATTAACAAGTTATTTGTTGTTAGTATATGTTGCCGTGTTAGCTAAAGTTCAACATAGTGGTAACTATCGATAACGTTTGTTAGTTCGTGAACATACGCTGGGCAACTCGTTGATTGCTATTCGTTACTTTTTTATTGGCGGTATGGATGCGATCATTCAACAAAGAGTAACAAGCTGTCGCAAAAGAGGTCAAGCATCACTCCCTTAGGTTTAGAAAATGATGGGTGTCTCACCTCGAGGCGCAAGGCCAGAGCGTCCACATCACCGACGTCGACGCCTCCCTGGTGATGGAACAGGATGGTGTCGGATCTTCTGCCCGACATTATGTTTAGGTACATCTCATCGCTCTGCGGAAAGAAAGATAAAACAAGTGTCAAATTCAATTTTTCTAACGGGTAAAAACACATCCAGAGTAGGGACAACTGTCAAATTGTGTTGTCATTCATTCTTAGTTCGAGCCCCGAACGAATCATCCGTCCGTAGGTGATACGGAGTAGGAAACGCCCGTAACGAAGGTCGAAACTACGGACTTCGTGCTTAGGGAGAAGACCCCCTGAGCCCTGAAGCTCACGATCACGTTTACACGTATACTTACAGCGTCGTGTTTCACGAACGGTTCAACGATGAAGTGCCTGAGCTTGCCCAGGGCTGCCCCCACTTGCTGCTCCTTGCCCATGTGCTCGCTGAGCCACCGGCGGACGTCAGCCGCGGACTTGTTGACGCCCACCAACCCTAGCTTGCCGCGACGTTTGATCAGCTGGTCGGGCTTCACTACCAGTTGCTACGGAGTACAAAATAGAAGCGTCTTTATATTTATTTATTTTTAGTATGTATGTATGTTGCTATATACAGGGTGGAAGGGACATCGACTCGCAAAGGCTTACCATGACTTCAGTACATGATTCTGGACCCCCCTGAGTTGGAATTTATCGTCGGCTTTTTCTTAAATTTTACGTTTTTTTTTTGCAGTTTTTTCAACTTTAAACTGTATGAAATCATTATTTCTATCTAACCCAATAAGAATTTTAACTAAAAAGTCATTAATTCACTTTTTTCACTAAAAACAGCATTGTAAATTAAACTCGAAAGATCTTCTGGTCAGCTGTTTCCTTAGAGTTCACTAGCGAGTTATAAAATTTAAGAAAAAGCCGACGAAAAATTCCAACGCAGAGGGGTCAAGAATCATGTACTGAAGTCATGGTAAGCCGTTGCACGTCGATGTCTCTTCCACCCTGTATATACATATATCTTGTATATCTTATTTGTGTATTTATCATCATCATCATCATGGGGGCCTTTCTGTTATCCAATCTTGGATGTAGGCCTCTTCCCTTTTCCTCCACTCCTTTTCCTTGTGTATCATCACTACATAGTATAAAACAAAGTCGCTTTCTGTCCCTATATCCCTATGTATGCTTAAATCTTTAATACTACGCAACGGATTTTGATGCGGTTTATTTTAATAGATAGAGTGATTGAAGAGGAAGCTTTATATGTATGTTATTAGTACATTGCACCCGTGCGAAGCGGGGGCGGGTCGCTAGTTTATAATAATAATGAATATGTATTATGTATTTTTAATATTATTAAAATTTGTTTGCATATAAATATCTGTGTTTATTTTTCTTTCACACTAATGTCTACATTTCTTATATTAATTTCTCCTCTCGCAGGTCTGCTGGAAGAGATTTCTTTAAAATAAGCAGCACCTCTGTACTCTATAGTCCTATGTTTTCAATTTACTTTTTTTGTTAAGTGTGTACATAAATAAATAAATAACTTTTTAAGAAAAGAAAACCGACTTGAAGCATTGTGTGTAAAAATAAGACTTTATATTGTTTTCTCATGGATGCCATTGTCAGAACGACCAAATTGAGGAACGGGAGGCAACCAGCTTTCAAACAAAAAAAAAAATTATCAAAATTGGTTCACCCAGTCGAAAGTTCTGAAGTAAAAAAAAAATACAGTCGAATTGAGAACTTACTCCTTCTTTTATGTCGCTTAACCTTTTGACCGCCAAGGACGTGTATAGACGTCAAATGAAGACTTGCTCATGACGCCAACGACGGCATGGCACGTCAAAAATACCACTTTTTTTAGTTCAAAATAAATATCTACTTATTATTAGATACTAGAATTTGTCGCTTGGCGTAGAGAACACGGATTTTCGTTATTGACTTGGCGGTTAAAAGGTTAAACATTACCTTCACTTGCTCTATAATCACGGCTAGTGATGGGTCGAGAGAATGTTCTCCGTAAGATAATTTTCTGTCAGTGAGAATGTTCTGCAATATTGAGAATGTTCTCAGAACATTCTCTGACACTGAGAATTTAAAATACAATACTATTATTTTATTTAAACTTGTATTTAAATAGATGTAGAAGCATGTTATCTCGTGTTAAGTTTAATAGGTTAGTACATAGGTAAGCACAGACTCCAGCAGGTCAAGCTATCCAAAACTGTCAAATTCTCCCGATTGAATATGAACCTTATTATTTTGTGTTAAAGTTGAAAATCAATAAAAAAAATTTTACTGTGGTAGCTTGATGTACTGGCCTCTGTACATAAGTAGTACAGTCAACAAAAGAGTTAAGTATACAGATAGCAAACGAAATATGCATCTTTATACAGATTTCGACATAAATAATTACGCGCCAAAGGGTTAGGTATGTAGCTGCTTACAATACCTACGTTCTGACACATATGACGTGAAACATTATTACATTATCTTTATCAAAACACAGATTATTACTTAGCTGCCTGTATACATAACTCTTTTGTTAACCGTACATAGGTAAGTACATAAGCAGTACATAGGAAAGTACTGCTAACTTAACAGAAAATAAATAAAAAAGTTCTTACTTCTTTGGCGAGCCATGGATTCTTGCCGAGCTCGTCCTCCCAAACAGTTCCCTGCTCGAAGGTAGCGAAGCGACACGGCACCAACGCTGTACCTGACGCTATGTGCCTGAAACATAAGATAACATTACATTAAAAAGAGGTAGGCCATAGTGGGAGTAACTCCACTCAAATTGGAGCTGCCCGACTGGGGAAGTACCTCCGCCTTGCAGAAAATCGAAGTGAAATATTTATTTTTGGTTTGAGTTGTATTGTGTTTTGAACAAAGTTGCCAGTGGTCGACAGTGACCCCTCAGTCAACAGTGGGGGGACTTTGACCCTTACTTGACCCAACTATTTTATACTGCCAACCCAACTATTCCTCTTTTGAAATAAAACTACTTTTTACGGATTTTATCGCGTATATTGATATTATTAATCCCGACGTTTCGGACCCTTTACAGCGTCCATGGTCACGGGTATTCCTCTTTTGTTTTACAGGGTCGGCAATGCACAAGTGATACCCCTGGTGTTGCAAGCGTCTTTAGGCTACGGTAACCGCTTACAATCAGATGGGCCGTATGTATGTTTGCTACCTTAGTAGTATATTTTATTGGGAAAAGGCTCGGAGTTCGAAGATAGCACACAGCACACATAGCAGCATATAGCAGTGATAACTCTTGACTGATATGATCATTGGTCTGTCAAGTCAAGGGTCTTGATTTCGAATCTAACGCACCTCTGATTTTTCGAAATCATGTGCGCATTAATAAGGAAAACATCGTGAGGCAACCCGCATGAGACCAGCGTAGTTGACTATGATCTGATCCCTCTCATTCTGAGAGGAGACCTGTGCCTGCTGTGGGACAGTGTATGGGTTGATGTTGATGATGAAGAAAACATAATTACAATAAGTTTACCTGTTTATTAGGTCTTTGCCGACCGCTTCATATATGGCTTTCGACGACATGTTTTATGTTAAGACTGTTTATTGTTTCGGTGCGGCCCACGTCATAGGGATGGGGGTGGTAGCTGAAAACAAATGAAAATGATTATTAGACAGGAGGAAAGAGAGAATCGTTCCAAAGTTAAAGTCCATGACGACCCGTATAGCGCAACGGCTGGCAGCGTTCTGATTCCCGCAAGATATAAGCGATTAACGGTGAAGTAAAACATCGTGAGGAAACCTCCATGACTTAGAACCTCTAAGGCATGGAGGTTTCTCGAATTTCAGATTCGTCTGAAAATTCGTCTAATCCATCTTATTCTGACAGGGGACTCATATCCAGCAGTTATAGAAACCAACTTAAAGAGAAGAGCTGCTACTGAGAATATCGTAGAAAGTCTTTCCACGTCCAAACAAGCACACGACCCACCTGATGCTAAATGGTTACCGTAGCCTATCGACAGAGTGAAACGAAAGAGGAATAGTTTGGTTTGCACTTGACAGAAGGGTCAAAGTCCCCCCACTGTCAACACAACTTTTGCTCGCGGAGCACTGGCAACCTTGCTCAATTAGGAACACAACACAGCTCAAGGCATTGTTATTTCATTTAGCCTAGATATCAAACCGAGCACCTTGGTGTTTATTGTAAGATATTCCGCATTTACTATAATATTTCTAGATAATTATTATTTCTACCGTAGTACTGTGGAATAGAACGAGTGGGAATAAAGACTCCCATTAGTTCTACTATTTTGTAAATAAATGATAAATAAATGATATTTATTTCTGTAAATAGATCTTTCAAAGACACTTTTACAAGTCAATATTTTACATATTTTTTAAGCTAGATGGCTCCGGCATTTCCTAGCTGACGACCTCTGAGAAGAAAGGCCGAAACAAACTCAGAGAATCATATGTAACACCTAATATCGTAGGCCTATTGAGAAAAAAAATTCCCATTAGTTCTATTATAATTATAACTGCTTAGTAGAACAAGTGGGAACAAACCGTATATTTTACGATATTATTTCTAATAGTTGCATAAAGCTAAGCAAGTGTGGATTTCCCGACTGTAACTATAATTGAAATCTCATTCAGTCTACTCTTTCAGACCGCAGACTTGGTGATAATCTTTACATTAATACGTAAAGAGAAATATTTGCCCTTTTTAAGCATATTGCACGGAGAAGTGTTAGATTTGGCTATCTATCACAGTCAAATTTCTTTGATTGATTCAAATCAAAATCAAATAATTTATTTGCTAGAAATATGGTTGATTGTCATGATTTTCAACTTTATTACAAAACGATAAGGTTCATATTCAATTAGGAAAATTTGACAGTTTTGTATAGCATGACTTGGTGGCGTCTGTACATAATATCTGTTAGAAATAAAAGTTTCTATTTTATTAATCTGTACTGGCTATTATTTACAGTTACAAAAAGATACTTAGTTTGTTGGTGATCAAAAAGTTGGAATATTAATCAGCCTAATATTCATAAACAACCTCATTAAAAAAAACTTTTTCAAAACAAAAAAGAATACGAAGTTTTCGAATTTGGAACATGGTGCGACCAGCCGCGCTATAGTAACTGGTCGTCTGGTTCGGAGGCCCGTTTTGATTGGTCGGCTCGCATGGTGCGATGGCGTGATCCGATCTTACCGGCGCGGGCGCTACGTCATCGGTGAGAATCAGCTGAGAATGCTAGGTAGCGAAGTAATTGGCGGCATCGCACGCGCATTCGCTAGTGGAATAGTGGTGGGATTCCCTTGCCTGGTTGATTATGTTTGGTGCGTAAAGTACATTGCTCTTTACGTGATGTTTAACTCGTTATGTAGGTATACATATAAACTTTTTGGTGAAAAAGAATTGACTTGAAAAACAAGTTTGTGTATGTACATATTCTTGGTATATTATCTAATAATTATATAAAATTCTCGTGTCACAGTTTTCGTTGCCATACTCCTCCGAAACGGCTTGACCGATTTTGATGAAATTTTTTGTGCTTATCGGGGAGGTCTGAGAATAGGCCAACATCTATTTTTCATACCCCTAAATTTTTTTTTATGGCAAAACAACGTTTGCGGGGCAGCTAGTTTACTATAATCCCGTTGTCATCTTGAGATCTCGTTAATTATGCTCAGTAATTTCATTGGCTAACATTACCTTCAAACCGGAACACAGTACTGTTAGCATAGTACTGCTTAGCCGAAGCTTCACAATACAGTGGTACCAACCTAGACGACGTAATCAGCAGAGTTCTTGAGGGACTCTCGCGACTTTCCGACCATCTCAAGACTGGAAAAATCGAGACACAAATACTGTATCTGTGAATATTTTTTTATGAATGTTCCGAACTTGTACGACCAATGTTGTTGGTTGTTAATGACTTTTTTTTTTATACCGCTAAGGTGACAAACAAGCATACGGCCCTCCTGACGGTAAGCGGTTACCGTAGCCTATAGACGCTTGCAAAACCAGGGGTATAACTTGCGCGTTGCCGACCCTGTAAAACGAAAGAGGAATAGTTGGGTTGGCAGTATAAGGGTCAAAGTCCGACTGTCCACTGCCAACACGTTTCCTCAGGGAGCACTGGCAACCTTACTCGCCACAAGGAACACAACACAGCTAACAAGCAAAGCAGTCTTATTTCACTTTGGTTTTCTGCAAGGCGGAGGTAGGTACAGTCAGCAACGAAAGTCGCTGAACATGTTGCAATCTTCAATATGATTTTTAATAAGTATGAAGTTACTGACCTACGAAGGTTATGCGAAATAATTGCATAGATGACCATTAAATATTTAGGTTACCTCAGTAGAAAAGACCTGTTGCCAAGTTCTGGAGCTGTGACAATAAAAAAATTTAGCTGTGTTCAGCGACTTTCGTTGCTGACTGTACTTCCCCAGTCGGCAGCTCAAATTTGAGTGGAATTACTCCCACTATGCCCTACCTCTCTTAGAATTATGCCCTAGATAGTCCTAGAGGTCCACCAGTCACGTAGTTTATCGCACGTACTATCTCTCACGTCTTTAATCATAATCATAATCAACCTCCAATTTATTTAGTGTGCATAATATTAATAATTAGGTAATTATCACACTCTTAAACGGCGAAGGAAAACATCGTGAGGAAACCTGCATGCTTGGGAGATTTTCTCAACCGCGTGTGAAGTTTGCCGACATGCATTGGGCTAGCGTAGTGGACTATAGCAAAATATTTGACGACCTCTGTGGTCTAGCGGTTCGAGTACCGGACTGCTGATCATGGGGTCGTGGGTTCGATTCCCACAGGACACAAATATTTGTGTGGATAAAACATGAGTATTTGTGTTTGTCTGGGTGTTTCTTATGTATTATAAGTATGTATTTACAAAAAAAAAGTATATATAAGTATTATATCCATTGTCTAGTACCCATAGTACAAGCTCTGCTTAGTTTGGGACTAAATGGTGTTGTGTCAAATGTCCCAAAAATATTATTATTATTATTTCTCATTCTGTCAGGGGAATCGTGCCCAGCATTGGGACAGTATATGGGTTGGTCACATGATCATTGGCTGCTTTTTCCAAAGATTTTAATCATTAGATGCGCCCTACCCCGTCAAATAATGGTCATGTTTCCGTAAGTAATCTGTTATTGTCTAGTTCACTCATACTGAATATTGCCCACTGTCGTTCCCTGTCTCTACATGGAATGTGTGCATGCACTCATCTCTATATGGACACGTTTTCGAGCGGTATAAGTACGGTGGTTATATCTAACGATTTAAATCTTAGGCTTTTTCCATCATATCAGTTTTAACTAAAGCCGACTATACAAATCTATTCTTAGGTCCAATGCAATTCTTTTATGGTCATTTTAAGCCACAGAATGACCGTAAATATTGAGTTAAGCGTAACAACCGTTACAAGTACACTTCATTGTTTACAATAGCTATGGCAATTAAGTTTACACGATGGGCTAAGCGGATCAAATGAGATATTGATATTCGAATACGTAGCATTTATGTTAACAGATTATTTTTTTAATGTGTTTTTTTTTTCATACCACTAAGTTCGCAAACACAACAAGTGGCGATCACAATAGACCGACTGCGGTCGCAGTGAT